>VYXF01006535.1:591691-806758 GCA_013397295.1 Polioptila caerulea | reverse complement strand
TTGCTGAAACACACGGATCTGCCCTGATGTTACATGGCTGAAACACACGGATCTGGTCTGATGTTACACGGCTGAAACACACGGATCTGCTCTGATGTTACATTGCTGATACACACAGATCTGCTCTGATGTTACATGGCTGAAACACACGGATCTGCTCTGATGTTACATTGCTGATACACACGGATCTGCTCTGATTTTACACTGCTGAAACACACGGATCTGCTCTGATGTTACATTGCTGAAACACACGGATCTGCTCTGATGTTACATTGCTGAAACACACGGATCTGCTCTGATGTTACATTGCTGAAACACAGGGATCTGCTCTGATGTTACATTGCTGAAACACTGTTCAATTGGCTTTTCTCTCACCTAAGGCCCACACGAGTGTGATCTGCTTCTGCCTGGGATACACATCACTGACCTCAGTGTCACCAGTGCTTCAGCAGGGGCTGTTCAATGCCGGTGAAAAAATCCACTTGGAGCCTAAAGCCATGCTCTGTGCACTCACAGCAAAGGGGGTTTCCACTTAAAAGAGGCCGACAGCTCTGCAGAGTTTAGCAGCTTCTCTTTGTAGCTGGTCATGGATGCTGGCAATTGTTGTGGCTTACAGGATGAAGTTAACCCCTGGCACAGCAATCTGGAAGTCGAGTTGTGGCCAAACAGATGTGTAGTGCCGCAGACATCCTGCTCCTCTGATGGGCCTTGAGCTGTTCTCAGAAGGGGGAGCATGAGCAGATGCCAGAAGAGAGACCAGAAACTGCTGGCAAGGGCACTGCCTTCCACCTGCACCCCACCTTGCAATCCCTGGGCCAAATCCTGAGCTAGTGTCAGCAAATTATTTACTAAGCTTTACTCAGGGCTTGTTAATAGGAAATAATTTCCTAATTCCCCAGGGAACTGCCTCAACTCCTGCACAGCTTTGGTCTGAGGCCTTTACCTTCTGAGATGTAACACTCTGTGTAAAAGCAAGATAACAGCTAGGTAATTTTTCTTACCACTACACAATAGAACTTCAGTGGGTTAGCTTGAAATGTCATTTTAAAACTATGGAACTACTGAACTACATCTCAACATGAATGCTATTATTTAAATTTAAATTGGGATTGCTTCAGTTTAGCTGAATGTGCTGGATTGAATTGGCATAACATAAACAAACCAAGTTTCCAGGGGCACAGGGATTTTTAATGATGTAGGCTACAGGAGTCTGTGACAAAAACTGCTACATATTGTCTTTATCCTAGCACTCTAAATGACACAGGATTCTCGCACTCTGTGTTTTGTTTTCCTTGCATCACGATACATCTACAGCATCTCCATGCAGACAACTCACAGTTATATCCATTATAATTTTCCAGAAAATAGGAGGGTGTTGGACTGGTTGAGCTTCCAGCAGAGCTATTCTGTGCTTCTACTTCTCCTAGTGAATCAAACCAAATACTAAAATATCTAATGAATTATTGCCTTCTATCAGGGATGATACTAAAGGTTTAACATTCAATCTCCTAGAACGCTGTCTGAATAACTGAATAATTAGCACACTGCAATATCCGGGACACAAAGTGGTGTGATATGCAGTAAATCTTTTTATTGTTCTATTGTATTTACAGGAGGCCTGAATTTTAGGTGTTTTTGTATAAACAAATGCACATGTAGACAAAATCATAACAAATTTATACATGAAATTGTCAATCATGCATAATCAAGTTTTCATATGATTAATTCTAATTACAGTTGAAGAATGATCAAACAACAACCTGTGCAATTTTTTATTTTTACTGGCATTGATACAGGTATGATGATTTAGATGTATAGTTTTTACAGACTTTCTAATATATTTGTGGAAAAAAACAGACACATTTGAGGCCTTTTTGAGGTCTGAAACAGAAGCATAAAACTTTAACTAAATATCAAATAACTTTAACTTAAATATGTCAACCAATTCAGTCGTTAGAGTTTATCTAATTCACACCTATTGATCAATGAGGGCAAAGTGAGAATTGAGAAGTGAGAGTAATATACCATAAAGCTGATCACTGTGGCCTGTGGTGGCCTGTAGAGGCTACAACAAGCCCCTGAATGGGAAGATTGCTTTTGGCTGCTGCTTAAATGTAACAGATGTATTTATTTGTTAGAGTATTGGATTAAGGCTTGGCCTGACGAAATAGCATAAACAATAAAATGTAATTTCTTTTGGAAAACTCTAGATCAGACCAAACTGTATAGGTATTTTCGTGGGGTGGAGAGCACGAAGCTGAATAAAAAGCAAAAGATAGAACTTGCAGCTGGAAATCTCAGTCAGAGGAGCCCCTGCAGTCCCACCTCAGTTTTGACCCTGCCCACACTTTCCTTTCAAGGTCTGTACCTGGAAGAGCCATTCAAAATACTCTTAATGGAAAATAAACCAAGGAGTTCTAACCAAAATTAAATATCTTGCCTGAGCTTTCTTCTTTTGTATCATTCTGGCTTTATTGCTTTCTTTTTGCCCATCTTTAATTTAAGATCATATTCAGCTATTTTTGTGAGTGTGTTTATACGTATCCTATTATTTTCTGGTTTTATTACATTGTTAAGTGTTTCTTAGCACAATATTGAACTTTTGTGATCTTTCAAAGTTTCATTTCCTAAGGTTGGGGTTTTTTTCAAGGGGTGGAAATTCCTATTTTTTCCAAATCTATTGCCCACAAAAAGTACTGAGCCAGTCCAACAAAAATATGATTCAGTGTGAGGGGCACTAAAATATATCTCTAAGCAGAAGAGAAGGTGCTGGATTACTCAAATCTCCTTACCAGCATAATTCCAAAGTGTCAGGGAAAAAAACCTCTTTTTTGCTCATAAAGAAAATTTGGCTCTACTCTTGTGTAGCTGTGTTATTTCTTCTGTTATTGTCCCCTTTTGGCATAACTTTTGGGTAGACAATTGTTCACTTTGTGAAAGTTGCTCATTCATTTCTTTCAGAGGCCACTGGACAAGAGTCAGCAGGTAACAACTCACTGACCTAAAGACCTACCCATGCTCAGATAAATGAGCTGAATGTGAAAGGCTAAAAATCCCATTACCAGACCTTGAGCCATCCTGTCCTTAAGCAATTTTGCAGTATTTCTAAGGAAGAAATAAATACAAGTTGTGGATTATGGGACAAATCAGATAAACCAGCAGTGAACCAGTCTTCTGCAAAAAAATTTTTCTTGTGTTTTAGCTTAGCTGCACAACTGATGCAATGAAATCATAGTCTTAAGAGATGCATGGTCATTGTTTCCTGAGTGAAATCAAGGCAGATATTGAGGCCATAAACCTTAGTTTACTATCTTGGCAATGATATCTATGCTAAATTGTCCATATTCTTTTAAAATTCTTCATACAGTAGAGAACAGGAGAGAGAACTTGTTTAGGTGACTACAACCAAATTTTTTGAGAGATGATCTCACCTTTAGCAAGCCTGCACTTTTCTAAAGCACTCACCATTTCTAAAATTAGCCAAGCTATATTTTACAACAAGATCTGGAAAGCGTCTTGATATCTATAGCTTAACTTAAGACCTACACCTTTCAGGGTTCAGGACTCTTGGCCATATGTGATTTGAAAACTCTTATGGAGACTCTCTTTCAAATTCACACATAACCCAGTTTTTAAGGGCATTAAAAGGGAGGGAAGACAATCCCTCTGTGCACCTCGGAGAATTATCCTTCAAAGTATGTTATTTATTAGTTGGCTGGTGTTGGGAGTAACCTGTATTTCTGTCTTCTGCTGAGATCCAGCGGTTTGTGTACAAATCCTGAATTCACCTGAGCCCATTGGAATTCAGGCCATCTGCAAACCATTGCTCCCCTGTGCTATCAGGGTCCTTCTAGAAAAGGATCTCAAGCTGGTTTTTAGCTGTCTGATGTTGCTGCTGCAGAAGCAGAATGCATGGATAAAAGCTGCCAGAGCAAGAGCTGAGAGTGCCTTTTCAATTAAGGGATAAGAACAGGCAAGAACCTTGGCTGTGAGCTCAGCCCTGCAGTCTCTTACACTGAAATGAGTCATTGGAGCAAATTGAGTACACTTATAAATACATAACTGGGTGAAGTTCAGCTGAAAATATACTACACAGTTGTTCTGGTGAAAGAGGAAAACAATACCAATTTATTCAACTCGCAGGTTATTATCTATTCCAAGAATTAATGCAAATACTGTTTATGAAATAAAAAACAGGAAAAAAGTTTATCTTCTGAAAATGGCTATAATGAGATCTTTTCAAGGGTTTTTTTTTTGGTTAGCTGAAGTCACTTGGCTGAATGCACCATGAATTGAATAATCCTGCTGATTAACCTAAATTTTAATTAACTAAAGAAAAAAATATAATTTTGCTCTTTCAAATATTTAACTTCCTCATTATATGACTAAATATTTTTTTAAATACTATGATTTTTTGAAACCCTCTTTTTGCATCTTGTGGAGCCTGGCTTTTAAAGTATTCAGTCCCCTAATTCAATCACGCAGATTTCAATAGGATTTAAATCTCTAGGCACTTCTAAAAACCCCACTAGACACTTCTTCATCTTTAAGCACCTAACTACCTCTAAAAGTCTGGCCCTTGATAATTTTAGAAAATGGTCCTTTCTATCATGCAGAGTTTCCTGCTAGCAAACTGGAAAAGTAATTAGCATATAGATGCATCCCTCAGACGGTAGACTGGGTTGAACTGGATTTTTCTACCTTTTAATAACCATTGGAAAACAACAAGGAATTAATTGGTTTGGAAATGTGAACTGATGGAAAAAGTCAAGCTACAGAAAAGTTATTAACTATGCAACACTGAGAGTCCTTAAAACCATCAGTTAATGAAACAAAGAAAAGAACACATTGAGTGAGAATTGATTTAGAAGTGAAGAAGACAGATGAAAAAGGAATTGCACTATAATATGATGAAGAAAATATTTCTGTCTTGGAGACTGCAGTAGTCACTGCTGTAGCTGTAATAAAGTGAGAACAGCAGTCCAGGGAGCATCCCTGAGATGAAAAGAGCCCTGTGGTTCTGTGCTGTTCCCTGCTCAGGGGAGCCTCCCCAGGATTTACCACAGCCCAGCCAGCACAGAGCCAGGTGCTGTGGCAAATGGCAGTGAAAAGTCTCTCCTGGCACCTTCTCTGATCCTATCCAGCCATGCAAAACCCCCCTCACTGCCCCTCCAGCCACTCAGGGGTGCCAGCAAGCAAGGGGAGAAAAACTTTTCCACATGGCTGAGGGATGCCCCAGTAGTGAGACAAGATATGTCTTTGAAATCTGTGGATGAAAAATGCTGTGTAAGAATGAGGATTTTTTTATTATTATATAATCCTCAAGGGCAGAATTTGAAATAGCTGCTAGGAAGTGTTGCCTATTCCCAGTTTACATGAGATATCTTTAATCATATTCTAGTCAGAGAAAGAAATGACTGCAAGAGGAATTATAAAACCTCTTCCTTGCTTTCATCTTTGCTTTTCCACTCACCCTCACATGAGAGAGAGAGAGGAACCTGCAGCCAGACTGATTCTTGACTGACCAGGACTGTTCTAACACAAGGGAATAATTATAAAAGACACATTTTTACTGCAAAAACCCCTAGGTTCATTTTTTTGTTGTTTGAACAGAACCCTGCTCTCACAGTATAAAGTAAATATTTTCATGGTTGTGTGCAGGGGAAAAAACAAGTCTTTGTTTTGGCTTAGTTGTGTTCATACTCTAATGAGGAAATAGAAAGAAACAGAAGGAAAAAGCTCTTGGTGGAAACATGATATTTTAAGTGCTGGAGCACGTAAACTTTTGTGTAAATGGACATGAATATAATACTGAATATAGCATAATGCTTTATGCAAATGTAATTCTAGGTTGTTTTCCAGAGTTTCTAAGGCTCTTGTGGAACTAAGGATGAGGCAACCTGAGGGTGCATCACCCCACAAAGTACAGCATGGGATGTGTGTGCCAGGATCACCTCAATGAACTTCACTGCCCTGCTGTATCACAAAGCCCAGGACAAGGTAGTCACATGTGTTTGCCCATGAATCCCACCCATGTACATGAAATAGGATTTCCCTTCTGCAAGATGCAAGATCTGGAGAGAACAGAATGATACTGGATTAAATGTCTACATTCTCCTCTCAGACCTGCATGAAAGAAGAACAAAACCTTTTACAGAGGTAAAATTTTTTAGCTTTTACCTCTGGACTAAGTCCAGTTTGGGCCCATCGGTGCCTGGAGGGTGTGAGCTGACCTCTGTAGTGCTCTTATCACACAAGCCTCTTCTGCAAAGGAACATCTTTGTGCCCTCAGAGTTTACTCTGTGTTGTGAACTAAGGTGTGGTAAGTCACTACAATTAGAAAACTTCCTTTTAAAGTTCCTAGATCCGACTAAAACATTAGTACTGACTTACCCCACCCATGGCCTGTGGGAAGCCGTGTGATAAAGGAGCTGGGTTTCAGTGATCCTTGTGGGTTCCTTCCAGATCTGAGTATTCCATGATTCTATGAAATGCAAACTACTGCCCTTATGGACATCTAATTTCCTGTACTGTAAGGTGGTACCTGATACATTCAGGCAGAGAAGGACTAACTCCCAAATTTCTATGAGTTAAGAGAACCAGAAGGTGAACCCAAATGAGCTTGAAACTGATAAAAAGTATTTGTCAGTAAGGTCAGCTCCTTATTTAATTTTTACTCATCTTCCAAATGGACAGAGATGCATTTCTGAAATCCTTAATGAACCCTGAGTGCTTACTCATACTCTGTATGAAAGAGCCAAAGGCAGCATTTGAGTAGCACTGGAAAGTGCAAAGTCTCTCTTTCTGCCTACCAAAACTGAATAAAATTTTTCAATGTGAGCCAAAATCGACTGACTTTCATTTACTTTAGGGAGATAGAGAGATTTGGGCTTTTATTTCTGAAATAGTTTCTCCAGGCCTACATTTAAAAATGCAGTGGTTTATTTTGAGGTTGCATAACTTCTGTCCTTATGATAGCTGGCAAATTAAGCATCTTTTCTTATCAACTAAAGAAAAAGCAGTTGGGATGATAAAAAAGAGACTTTATATGGAGATCCATTGGATTCCTGTGTATCCTACTGGTTGTGGCACTTCCCTTTCTGCCACATGACAACAAGGCCCCAGTCCAGTGAAGCACTTAGGGCTGAGTGGTGCCATGGATGTCACAGGCACAGCTCACAGTGTAAAACTTGGCACACACCTGTGCTTTACTGGCTTGGAGCCAGGCTGAGCAATGTGAACATAACACTGTTTTCAAATTCACTATATTCAGTTCTCAGTTCTGTGTTGATCTGGATTCCGAAGACATCACTGAAGTAACTTTTAGGTTTCTTTTTTTCTTCTTTTTTATAAACACAAAATGAATTTGATATAGTTGCTTCTTTCACTCAGAGATTTGAAAATACTTTAAAAATATGAATGTATTGATCTTTCACTATAGGAAGAGTAAGTAGTAGCAACTCATAAAACAGATGAGGAATCCAAAAGTAGATGAGTGGAGAAGAAAAATCTAACAACAACTGAATGGAATTGGAAAATGAATTTTTCTTGATTGTATTCCCATCGGATTTGGGTTCAGTTTCATTAACTTTCTTGGAAGGGAGCTTCTGTCAGGAAAGTTTATGAAAACTCTGTTTTAGTATACAATCAGAATAGTTGCAGAAATTTTATTTTGATTTTGTAATCTGGCTTCCTTTTAATGAACTTTTTTCTTTGTATATGTGCACACGTATTCTTTACATTCCTCTTTACATACTCAAAAATTTTGAGTTACTTGTATTGCTTAGCCAGATTAAAAGCTTCTAAACTAAACTGAGCATAAAGCTTCCACAGAAATAAATTCAAATACATTGTGATCCTTTCTTACCTGGCACAGAAAAGTATAGAGAGGCCAAGGGCTGTATATGCATAGCTCATGTTTTATTTATTATCTTTATTGCTACTGAATATTGCATTTAGAAAAGGAAACTGTGAGGGAAGTATAAGAAAAAATCAGAAGGGTTAGTGCAGGATAGATAAGATTTTTTGGTCATGAATAATATAAAAAGATACCTTTTTTATTTATGTTTTTTTAAGAGCAGAAAATTACTGAAATATCATTTGTACATATGTTAACCTGTGGAATTCATTTCATGTGGGTAACATTAGAATAACATAACAATGACTGCAAGACTCACTGGTTGTATGTGGAAAGAAAAGCTGCAGCCCCTTGGAACAGAAAGAGAGTACACAGGAAGAAGAACAATAATGCTCACCATTAAGCATTGGGCTTTGGAAAGAAGATTCTCTCATAAGCAAGTTATTGCATAATTCTCTGTTATGGGAGTTTCACACCTTCCTCTGAAACATCTGGTGCTAGAATGCAATAAAACACTAAATGAATTTCTGAACTGATGTGGCATGACAATCAATAAAATTCTTTTATAAGCTAGCTCTAGTTTTAAGAACGTGTCATAGTAACAGCACACAGCTTTGCAGAATGCTAACTTGTGATCAAACATTCAATTTATTTTGAAAACTAAATCTTTCCTGCCTTATTGCACATTTCCTCAAGTCTGGGGAGATTAGTCCAGCATGCCTCACCATCTACCACTAGAGAAAACAGGCTCTTGGGGTCGGTTGTTTAACACCTAGTGGATGTTGGTAGGAAATCTGTAGTGGTACAAAGCAGCTGTGATGGAACCAAAATTGCTTTAGACGAGGTAGTCAGCCTTTGGTTCATGTACAAAGTCTTCAGCCGTGCCTCTTTCCCCTAAACAATGTTCCACTCAGCATCCTTCCTGGCACCCTACAGTCTCACAGTCCTTTCTGGTGTATGTGCCAAAATACAGTAATTCCTGATCTTCCAATAGATATTCCAGTCAATCCAGGGTGGGAGTGCAGTGTGCATCAGGATACAATGTCAAAGCTACATCAGGCACGCATCTGATACGTACCAGGTGATGCCTGAATTTTGGACACAGTGCAGAAGGTTTGCAGCTCCTTGAGGAGCTCTGTGCCCCCACCCTGCCAGAAATGCTGGAACTCTGCGGGCGTGGCTGGGCTCAAGGGAGGTTGATGCTGCTGGAAGAAAGGCCAGGGCATCCTGGAATTACCTTGTGGGTCTGTGGGGCAGTTCATAGTGGGAATTCCAGGAATCTTGCACGAGCACAGAATCACAGCAAGGGTAAAGTCAAACAAATGCTACCTCATCATTTCAGTGAGACAAAAATGAAACCCCTCCTGGGTGCTTGGAAATGCCTCACTCTGAAATGATGCCTCTGGTGAGAAACCCTGAGAGGGCCAACAATGTGAACCCTCCCCACACTCTTTGCAAATGAAGCCATGCTGTAAAGCAATGAATTTTGATAACATGGCTTGCATTTCTCTGAGCAGCCTGAATGGTTTTTTCCAAAGAGTACAGCAAAGTGTTAAAATGATATCTCTGTGGGTTCAAATTAAAAACATGTCTTCAGGTGCACCAAGAGTGTTCAAATCAAATGTAAATGTCTATATGAGTAAAGGAAACATGTTTATGCATCAGGAGGGTTTGTTTTGTGCTGGGTAGCACAAAAAAACCCCATGATTTTAACAGCCATATTTTCATGCAAATGGATTGTAGTTAGTCTGAAGATATTCCAGGAATCCCAAACTTTATGCACCAACTCTGAAGTCATCTTCATATAGAAAAATATTTAATTTGTCATTAATTAGTAAATTGCTGTGTGAAAGCCAGTAAATTATCTTGTCTGAATTAACTAGCACAAAGATTATTCTTCTGGAAATTAGCTGAAATTCATACTGCTAGCAATTTCCATGAACATAGAATTCCCTTTGCAGCTTTTATTTTAAAAGAAGAATAAAATTATGCCAAAAGACAGCAAATAAAAGGGGTAAAAAATCCTACCTAAAAGACATAGGCAGGAAAATCCCAACTTATAGTCTGTCCCAGCTAAAAAGACATTTAGTGCAAAGAACTCTTTGAAACTTTAATTTAGTTGGGACTATTTAGAAGATACTACTAAGTGTAAATCCCTTCTTATTGCATCTACTGGAAGTCAGGGTAGATTTTGTTGTATGAAATCTTTTCCTTTTTGAAAGTCAATGACTGGGGAGAGGAGCCATGGGGAGGGGGAGACTTGGCAGACTGCCACCATCCTCTTTCATTATTTCATATGTTAAACGTCCCATCTAAATCTGCATTTGCTTGGTTCACCACCCTGTATGTCGACACAGGAATGATTGTTATTTTATGGTTATAAATAATATATGTGCATTCAGAGACATTTCAAATATTTAGCTATCTCGAATTCTCACTTTTGCATACTTTCCACTCCCTATACTCACCCCCTGCCTTCGTGTCTGTGTCTGCTACCCAGTCAAAATAAAAGTCTCCCCCATCTCTATCTCCCATTGTTTTTTCCATGGTTGATTGAATGGTGTGCTAGGTTCAGTGAACTTGGCTACTGCTCCACCCAGAAACAACCTTCTCTTCTATACCAATTATCATATGAAAGCTACTAATGTCATTTTACTGCAGCTCTGCTTCATGTTTCAGAATCGAAAGTGGCATCGTGCAGCCCACATTTGCCCAATTGCAGGGAATAACCCTTCTCCCTTCCTTGTGCCCTCTATTTCAGTGTAAAATATTGGCTCCTTCTTTTATTTGCTACATCAGTGTCTTCAATAAATAATTGTTACTTCAGATATGGAAACAACTTTCAATCTGGGATGCTGGTGCTGTTAGAAATATTATTGGATCATGTGGGACTTATCCTCTGAGGATGAAGCAGACAATGGAGGGAGCTGGTCTCTTGGAACTTTAGAATGATGGAAATCTCTTCAAGCAGAGTTTCAAATAGAAAATTTTAAATTTCAGCACCACACAACAGTCAAGGAGAGAGTGTAACGTGATATAAATTTTAAATGTTGTTGAATGATGTCACCAATTAATGGCCTGTCCTCAAACCTGGTTATGTATAAATGTGAAGTATCTTGATATGTTGAATATATGCATGAACATAGATGAATGTGCTGTTGGTATTTTGAGAGGTTAATATCAACAGAAATTAATTTGTCCTTTACAATAGTGTCTGAGAGTCAATAGAGATTCTTTGTTATCCTTACAAGTCTAATAGCCCCATAACATAGGTACAAAATCTCACTCTGTGCCACCACCAAATGCAATCTGAATGCATATTAAAGAGTAAACCAATTTTCTGATGTTGAAACAACATCTTCACAGGAACAGGTATAATTTAAATTATGAAAAACATTTGTCCATGTCTTTTTCTTAGATTTAGTCAGAAGATACGGTATATATCACAACTTTCAGTGTTCTTATTTTTATCATGTTTATTCTAAAAAAATCTTCACAAGAACCTACAAATGTTAACGGCTGGTGAGATGAATCTCAGTAGCAGGAAATGCAACATGATTGCCTTTATTGAGGGTGTGGGGGAGAGGGCACTTCAATTCCAAAAGGAAATACTGGGTTTTCATTATTTATATGTTTGTTGTTCCCACAAAAATGGACCCAAGTGTTTTGAAAGGATTATAAATATGGTTGTTATTTGGCACTGGAGCTGGCTGCAGCCTCTGTGTGTTTGTGTCCCTGCTCGTGTGTGGAATTTGGCCAATTCTAACTCTGAGCTGGTCACAAGCAGCCAAATGGCTTTCAGTTTTCTTTTGTTGTAGCTGCATTCCCTACAGGGCAAAAAACCTTTCAGGCTTTATTTCAAGGTACAATATGCTCCTCTGAGAAGATAAATTATTAAAATGCAGAGTCTGCTGGTGGAAATTCCAGCTTTGCAAAGTTATGCTCATTTGGACTCCAAGAAACAACCATTCTATCCTTCCAGGACTCGGTTAAGCCAAGACACGTGCTAATTTCCTTTTAAGTTTGAAATTCTGGTGATCTTAAGAAAATCTGTGTTTAAAAGAAAAATTAATCTTTTTCACTGTGAAGTAGTCAATGTGTCTGGCGTGGTTAATCTGCTCCACTAGCATTCAGAGTGGAGTGATGAGGTGTGAGAGCCCATCTAGTATTGGGTTTACGTATCATCACAGCTTATTTTAAGTATTATGAGACAGCTGGAATAGACAAATCATTTATTGTTTACCACGGAACTGCATCTTTTACTACTTGTCTGCCTAAAGACCTGAGGTGTGAGAAGCTCACTCTTGAGAGGGGTGGGCCCTCCTCCATTGCCAGCCCGTTGCTGCTGGGGTCAGGCAGAGCCGGGGTTACAAAGCCAAGCAGGTTCCTAAAACAGCAAACGAAAGTGCCAGACAATCCTGAGGCCCTGATGGAGCCCAAAGGCCAGTACGAGCTGCAGGCTTTTGTAAGCAGCTGCCTCTCCTGCTTTCCAGATCTTTAATATTGTGCTCTTTGCCAGGTTATCTGGATGTTCATCTTTCTGTATCATCCTAGGTTACTGCAGTTACCAAGGAAAATGTATATTATCACTTGGAATGAAATATATGTTCACGTACAGGATGAATGTATGGAGTGAAATATGTGTGTGTGCGTAGCACATACTGAAACCAACAAGCTAAAAGGAATGTTTTGAGACATTTGAGAGTGTTAATATTGATTACTAAATAGATTAAGAGACAGCTACAAGAGGTTTTGTCAGGAGATCAAACTTCACCTGTGTGACAGTGTTAATAGTATGAGACATGAACATTTATCAACAAAACAGTTTCAGCTGCTTGGCAAAAAGCATTGCATCTCTGAAGTGTTTTGTCACACAGCTTCTCCCACCTAACAAATCATGGTGTTGTTCACTTAAACTTGCTCATGTCAAAGAGAAGAATGTTTCCAGCAGGAGGCTGTAACAGTAAAGTTCTTGATTAAGGAATTCTTCAAAGATATTTTTTTATTTAGGGTGCATAATTATCACAATGTTGATAGAAAGGTGGCAACAAGGATGTTAGAACCAGCTGGGCTGGATCTGTGGTCCATCTGGCCCTTATTATCTCGGGCAGTAAATGACTGCACTGGACTTTACATGTGAATACAAAACCTCAGCACAGGAGATTTCTTCTCATGTATTTTTCTTCCAACTGTACGTGTGCAGTGATTTCTCCAGGAGAGGTATGAACACTGTCTATGCAAAAAAAAAAGGCCTGTAAAACTGATAAGACTGACAAATGCAGAACAGCCATTCCATCTATAGCTAAAAAGTTGTTTCAGGTGTATGTCAGGATCACTGATGGATATCTTCAGGTGTGATTAATGTGAGGATTAATTGAAGCTTTGCTCCTAATCTTCTGTCTCAGTCCACGCTCCACTTTCCAGCCCACATTGTAACATCTGTGTTAATAGGGAAGAAAATCTCTTCCTTTTCCAGAAACCTTGTTGACATCTCTCAATGGAGATTCCAGTAAAAGAAACCAAGATTCAACATCTGCAAAATAATTTTGTCCATGGTCAGGATCTGTACAGGATTTTCGAGTAAATAATAAAACTATAAGTGACCCAGAATATAATTTACCTTGGAATATGTAGTACAGTTTAATGGTAGTGCCTTACCAAAAAATTTCAGTATTTGGGAGAGTCTCAAGGCAGGTGATATCTGGGGAATATTACAAAGAGCTCCCTAGCTCCCTGATATTACCCCAAACAAAAGAGCTAGAGGAACAGTGTTGGATTTTGAACTATTAAAACTCTTATTCCTGTAAAATGACATTTTTATTCCCATAAAACCAGCAGCATTTTCTTGTTATTCTAACGTTGTAAAAATATTATTTTTGGAAAAATTTGATAAAATTCTCATATTTCATCTGTCTGCCCAAAATTTGATTTAAAAAAATTTTGAAATATTTTTGTTTTCTGCAAGATGAATATCCTACATTTGAGCAGTCCTATTCTGTACATATTACTTTAAAGTTTAACTGATCTGTAGCCTGATCTGTAACTGAAAATTAATGCTGGGTCCATTGGTTACATAATAAATGCCAACAGCTGTCAAAAGCAGAGTGAAGGCAAAAGGGGGAAAAAAGTCAGCAATTGTCTTATAAGACTGCCTCATGGTAATTCAAGAAACATTCTGTGAATTCCACCTCAGTGGGGTATGAAATAAAACCCACATTATGATGGATTGGGAAAACCTGGGGTGACCAAAGCTACTTTTTCTGGGATGATTTCTTCTTCTTTATTTTTATTTTCTGATAGCTTCCCTAACTCTAAGAAGAGCAGAAAAAAATTGAGACAAGAAAATGTATGACCGTGGTAAAGAAAAAAAGAAGGGGAAAAAAATCTTTTGCAATATCAGATAATCTTGAAATACAATAATATATCTTGCAAACCTGTGAGATCTATAGCAGGCTTATAACTGATCAATTTTCCACCCAGGTTTACAAGAAGAATAAAGACCAGTGTAGTTCATAAATCAACATTTCTTAAGGCAGTTGTGTGTTTTCTCTCTCCTGAAGGTGATTTGAAAAGTAAGCTATGAACATGGACACATTCAACGAAACTGAGGCGTCCTAGCAAAAGGCTATTTGTAGGGCCATGTATATCTAAAGAGATAATAGTTTTATACCATAAATTAGGTAAGCACAATTTGGTTTTGATTTTCATTATATAGCAAATGGCTGTTGGTGCCTGTAAAAGCAGCTAAGTATTTTGATCTCCTGTTTTTTGGCAATCTCACTGACAGTTCTATTTTTATAGAGGTGCAAACACCCCCAAACCTTAGAGAGCAGCTTTACTTTTCTGTTCTGAACTGACCACCATGGGGAGTTTTCTCTGACTTTACACTGAAGTGAAACTGTTGGAGAGACAAATATCTGTGAGGATTCTACAAGCAGCAATATGGACTGTGCAGGACTTGGTATTTCTAACCAAGGTGTTAAAAGCCTTTACTGGACCAAATCAATGGTCTGTTCTCTCTTTGGGAGGACTGCAAACACACAGCTAGGTGTACTCCCCAACATTTTCCCTGTCTTTTTAATTGGGCTGCCAGGAGGATTGGAAGACTCCATGGTTTTCCCGAGGCCATGTGAAACACAGCTCTGAAACTGCTCTACCTGAGGCTCCCAAAGGTTTGCAGTTATCCTAAGGGGATCCTTTTCACCTCTCCTTACAGGAAACTGGGACAATATTTGTCACCTATGGCCAGGTGGGCCTCTTTAAAATTCCGTTTGGTGGGAAATACAGCATACTCAGGCTGGGCTGAAGGGGAGACTGCAACATCTGTCTGTGCAGTGATTGCAGAGAGATCTTAGCAGAAGGTCAGTGCTGAAACTCCTGGTTTGCAGTAGCTGCAGCACTGTCTGGTTTCACAGCAGGTCAGAAATTCCAGTCTGAAGCCCTCACTACCCAGCTTAGCCAGGGATCTAAAGCAGCAGAAGTTTGGTTTGCCATCATTCAGCAAGGCAGAGACATGTGCAAACCCATATCCATCACCAGTTCTTTGTTTAATCCACTTGCTCATATTGCCTCCTCCCTTTGGCTGGGCATTTTTGTTCCCTTCGTTGTACAGAAATGTTAACAGGTGTAGAGACACCAGCCCGTCATGGTCATCTGTGTGCTGCAAGCACAAAGAAGTTTTAAGAAAATATTTGATAAGTAAAATGGACTTATAAGATTGGGTTTCATATTGCTGTGTGTAAGTTTTAGGTTCCAGGCCTCACAATAAGCTTTTGGCTTTTGAATCTCCTTATCTGTCTTTTCTGTTTTTATTTAGACGTCTAACTAACACCTGATCTTAATTTTGTCTTTAAACACCAAAAAACAGTGCCCTACCAGAAGCAGCATTCAGTCACCCTGAGCCCATTGCTATTCTCCTTTTTTAAAATCTTGCTTTGGCAATGTAAAAATTCCTCTGCTTGTCTCTTCAGGTAATTTCCTAAGATCCCTGAGTCCCCTGAGAGCCCCTCTCCCATTCATACTCATCAAGCTCTGAGCCCCAAACTCCATTGTACACCTCAAATTGAAAGAAAAAAAGAAACTACTCTTCAGCTTGCTTACAGTCTGCCAGGAACACTTGGGTGTGCTCTTACCCTCCAGCAGAAAGGGCCAGATCACTGATATTTTTGTGATGGTCTTGATGCCCCATACCATCCCCACAGAGAGCCCTGGAAGGCACGAGGAGCTGTCAAGGCTTTAAGGGGGACAAATCTCAGGATTCCTCAGCTGCTGGGCTCATTCCTCCTTAGGTTGCACCTAAAGTTTGAAAAGGAAATTGTGTTTTCACATGGGAAGAAAATATACCTGACAGTTCTGAATACTGAAAGATAGCTGTGGATAAGCAGTGCAACTAAGGTGGCTTTGTAAAGTTGCTTTGCAGCCTTGACAGCCAGTCAGTGTAGTTACGTAATCCAAGCACTTTTACAGTTAGAATATGTTGCCAGGAAATGGAAATTGGCTTTTGAGGTGCATTATCTCCTTTCAAAACTGTCCTGGGGGCACTTACTCATTATCTTGGAATAAAGCAAATGAAAATTTTCTTTAAAAAAAATATTGTTCAATCTGTTTAGAATCCCTGGAGCTGAGTATTTTTTATTTCTGTGGCTTGATTAAATAAAGCCAGCAATTAGTTTACATGTATTTATCATTTATGGTTCTCTACTTCTCTTTGCAGTTCATTTTGAATACCATAATCCTGACAGATTAACTTTCCTACTAAAATTATTATTATTTCCTGGAACTATGAATGAAATAGGAGACCATGTTCACTGTGACTGATGGAGGGAAATCTCATTCTGCCTGATAGTATTTTAAGTTGATTCCCTCCCAACAATAAAAAAACAAACACAATAAAACAAACAAACAAAAAAGCAACAAAAAGCTCTGTAGACAAATATTCATGTCTGTATTTATTTCTGTGAATTTATATCATGTCTTCAGCAATAGTTTCTGAATCTGACCCATTTTAATAAATCTGAGCGGGGATAAGTATTCCAAATATTCCATGAAAATCAGTGAAAATGTAGCTTGATAGGGAAAAAATGCCTCAAGAAGGCACTGGCAGGGAGAATGGCTTCAGGGTGACAGCAACACACCTGAGAACCCAAACAGGGCAGAAACCTGGAAAAATCTCATCCAGGTGCCCTCAGACCTCACAACAAACCAGGAGACAGAAAACCTGTGCCATTTGCTTTACCCACAGCTTGTGCAACTCCTTGCTTTGGATCACTGGTTAAAAAAAGAGGCTGGTTAAAAATGTGTTAATTTGAGTTTTCTCCATTTTTTCACTTCCTTGGCATTTCATTTTTCTTTGTGTATGTCTGTTTTGTACACCTAAGATGGTGTTCAGTCAAAGAGCATTTAAGGAGTCCTTCATGTCCTCAACCTCTTCTGCTTGTAAGCCTTTGATTTGCAGAAATATAGCTAATTGAAACCTTTATTCCAGAACATTTGTTGGGTTTTTTTTCTTTTTAAATCTTGCATTTAGCAGTCCCTTGCCCTTAATGATAATTTTGTCCTTTCACACAAATTTCATCTGAGACAAAAGAGCAGCTACTTCTGGCAAACAGTGTAGCCATGGAGGTGCCTGAGAACTGGCTGGGTTGCTTGCACAGGTTAGGTGAGGAGACACTTGCACCTCTCCTTTCCAGCTCTGGTGGGTGCTGAATACAGGTTTGCAGTTGTAACATTTTCCTCTAGGGCTTGTCCACTTTGCTTTGTGCCGAATTTCAGGGGGGAAAGGGGAGAGAGCCCCGTGCTGGGTAGCAGTGGGTGTGGAGCCCTGCAGCTCACACTGAGGCAGACTGAGGGATGGTGCTGAATGGAGGGGTGGCTGCCCGTGCTCACAGCTGTGGATGCACTGTGGGATGTGGGAGCCTCTGCACAGCCTGTGGAGCTGAGCTTGGAGAGCCTCAGCCTCCCTCTGACAGTAAAACTGCAGTTGATGCAGGGCCAGGGTACAGGCACTGCTTGAGCTGATAGCTCTGGGCCTCCCTGAATAGGAAAATTTGCATTCGCTTCTTGGAAAGTGCAATACATAACTTTTCCAATGAATATGCCTGGGCTATTTTCATTTTGTAATTGCCATCCTTACAAATTTACTATTTGCCATTTCATTTTCACTAGCAAGTGTGAACATAAAACACCCAAAGCCTTTGTAGTTTGCTTTACAGAGGATTATTTCAGGCCTAGATGTAATGTTTGGGATCTGTGGTGAGAGATATGGCTTTCAAGAGGCATCCTGACACTGGCTTGGCATTCATGTCCCACCTGCTGAATGCCAGTGGGATCCTGTCCATTGCTTTCACAGGCTTTGGATCCTACCCAGAGCATTCTCAAAGACAGACAGGAACTAGGAGTGTGGGCTGGATTA
The DNA here is from genome assembly GCA_013397295.1 of Polioptila caerulea. Lineage (NCBI taxonomy): Eukaryota > Metazoa > Chordata > Aves > Passeriformes > Certhiidae > Polioptila > Polioptila caerulea. The sequence continues at coordinate 788,489 of VYXF01006535.1, read as the reverse complement.
GGAAATCGCAAACTGTTCTGAGAGAGGTTTTCTCTTTCATCAAAATTTATTTTTTGACAACATTTTCTGAACAGCTCAAACAACAATAGCTCTGGAAATTTGAGAGTTTATATCATCCTGTACAGTAACTTGTGGTATATTCCCAAATTAAATTTTTATACCATAATGTCTTCTAAATAATTTTAAAGCTGCATTGTAAAATGGAGTGTCCTTTAAGCATTTGCTTTGTATTACACGAATTTACTCTAAAAGCTAGGCTACATGTTTCTAAAACTGTTATACTACTTCATAGCAGGGGTTTTGGTTACTATATCTGTTGCTCTCTTATCCTACTCTGACATTGGAATTTTGCAGCAGTTTTTAATGTTTTGCTCCCTCTTTAAGCAGAATAAAGCCCCCAGCGTCCGTTTTCCTTTGCCTGTGTTTTTTTGTTTCCATATTATAGTAAAACAGTTTTATCTTTGCCTTCTCATTCAACATGTGTATACTCAAAGGCTGTGGTTGTTTTTGGCTAGAAACTCCTAGAGACTAAACACATGTATATTTTCCCAATTTTGACCATTCCTCTTCATCTGCTTCTGCTTACTTTCCCTGATAGCACAGTCCTTTGCTCTAACAAAGCCTATATTCATCTGCTTCCTACTTACACTGCTGATCACCTTGGGTGCTTCACAACCCTTGCTCCTGCTGTCATGTCCTTGCTGACATAGCCAGGAAGAAATCCCTCTGCCAGGTCCCTCCTGGCTCCGTGGGCTGGGCAAGGTGGACTCCCTAACTACCAGAACGATTAAAATCAGCATTTGCTACTTAAAGCACCTTGTATTCCTGTTGTAGGTTCTACCCCAGTGAGTATTCCAAGTCAGACAATACTGTGGTTGTGAATTGTTGTCTCGCTTGCAGCCTTATTTCTCATTCTTGGCTTGTGTCCTAGGATGGGATCCAGAGCAGTCTCTGACTACAGCAATACAAAAGAAAACACACCACAAAAGAAACATTTGCACAATCTGTTTGCAAGCACACTGCTCCTGTTGTGTGTTTCTGCTGAGCAGGCCCCCAAAATACAGGTAATTTAAATCCCCCAGGATGAAAAGTGAAAAACAAACAAGCAATCAGAAAGTTGAACTCCTCATAACCTCTTCCTTTTTGAAGAAAGAGGAGGCATAAAGGAAAAATCTTTTAGATACACACTTTAAGTGCTCTTTAGTCTAAGAACTGTGACTGAGAAACGCTTAAAAATCCTCAGTCCTTGATGTCTATCCAGGACTACAGTGTTAGTAAATTCTGCCTAACGCTCATCTTCTTACCTTTTCTCAAGAAGACACCAGACCTTTGTGCAAAGGAGATTGCTGCTTTCAATCCAGGCAACCATCAAAATCTGTGCCGGAAATTACTTTGAGGATTTGGTGGTAAACCTTGTCTCTGGTACTCTGAACCTCAGTAACTCCAGCAGTGATCCAGGCGGAAGCCTTTTTCTAGGACTATTAATGGATGGAGATGATTTTCTAATTGATTCAGTTTCCCAAAAATCTGGATTTTTTCCCCATGGAAGCACAGAAAAATTTATCAGCTCCCCATCCGGTGTGTCCCCATCTGTTCTATCACTGTAGAAGTAAAACAAGGAAGGAAAGTCCAGCCCTACTGAAGACAAGTGGAGTTGTGTTCAGAAATGGTCTTCAGGAAATGGCAAAGGGACATCATAATAGTTCCAGTTAGCAGCAGAAATTGAAGGGGCTAAAAAATGTATTATTAATGTTGTAATTATTATTATACTATGAATAACAACAAAACCAGATAGAAATAAGACTAAGAAAAATCATCAGAATAGATGGAAACAGAAGTTGTAGAGAAAATTATTTTTAGGGAGAATTGAAAGCTGCTAGAAATTGCATCTCAAGATGAAGGCTTGTGTAGAGAGAGGAGATAAACGGTAGCAAAATTAAAAGATTAAGCTATTCCTACTTATCTTTCTGCTTAGGTAATATGTGGTGCAGAAAAACTTGGGGTTTTTTTACTTTATTTCTATAGAGCAATTATCTTTGCTACTCCAAATGGGTTAGATGGTACACATCTTAATCCAAATGTAACAAAGAGATTTTGGTGTTTCAAGCTTCCTTCCCCCAAAACAAGCAGTATTAAAATTATGTAATTTTTTGTATACTGGGAATAATTCAGGAATAATTCTGTGTTCTCACTGTGTAGCTGGTGGCTTCTCTGCCGTCAGCTCTTGTCTCACCACTGAAGGTTTAGTGGATGAATGTGAGCCTGTTTGCTCTGATTCCAGCTCCAGCCCTGTACTAGGGGAGGACACTGCATTGCCCAGAACCTTTACCCGGGGTCAGCAGCAATTCCCTGCTCTGCTGCCAGCTGCCCATGCAACCACAGGCAAATCCCTTTGCTGCTCCAGGACTCAGACCTGAGGAGCCACATCCAGCTGGCTGCGATGGGAGCAAACAAGTCAAAGCTTCTCAGACATGGGGCCAAGTGCATTGAGCCTCCCGCAGCTAAAAGCTCTCAGCCCCAGTGGCACTGGGCAGTGTTGAGACCAGTGAAAAGGCAGCAGCAGAGCCTGGTTTTCAGCTACTGAAATGTCAGGGGCCAGGGCCTGGGGCGAGAGGAGCCCACTTGGAAGCACAGCTGTGCAAACCGCTTCACTGACCTTTGCAACATTCCTTGCTGTGCTCTCGCTTTTTCCCAGCTCAGCCACATCTCTTTTGTTCCAGTAACGCTGCTACTCAGTGCCGAGCTGGGCCTGGTGCTTTGTTAGGTCTCTCCTTGGTGCTGGCACCAGAGACACTTCACTTCCCTCTTATCTGGCCTTCTTGTTTCACCTTTTCTCTATCGCCCCGTTACTGTATCACAGATATACTACCTTGGGATCAACACAGTCCCCCTCCACACATATGTAAATTCTAAATTACCTCATCGTTAATCTAGGAAGCAGGCAGCTTTCCATATTAGCTGGCAATCTGTTCCTCTGCAGCCCTGTGGTTCAGAGGGGAGCCCAAGGCCCTTGGCAAGGCAGCGCTGCCCACGCCCCAGTAAGAGCCCCTCGTTGTGCCAACCCAGCTCCTGGTGGTTGTCCCAACCCCAGTGCTCCGATGCCAGTCCTCACCCACACCCATGGGTGACCAACACAGGGCACTGCCATTTAGAGAGGTGTGGTGGCAAAACTTTATAAAATCATCCACTCTGGTCACCGTGTCTTTGCCTGGTTACCCTGCCTGTCTGCCTTCAGAGTCCTTCTGCCACTGTCAGTTTCAGTGTAGCAAAACCAGGTGCTCTGCCATGGTACGGCCACCAAGCTCATCTTGTCTGTGTGCTCCTGTTACAGCTCACTGACAATTCAAGTGGTTGCTCACACGTATTCTCTTGTGCTGCATGCTTAGATATTAGTGCACCTAACAGGAGAACACAAGAAGCATGTGCTCAGTGACAAATTGAAATGCAAAGGAATAAATTAGCATCTTTCTTTTGAAAAGAGCATGCTTTGTTAAAATGAGTTTTGTTCAAAACTGAACATGGAAATTCAAGCAGTCATGTAAAATGTAAGCAGTTAAATTACCTTCAATATTCCTTGATAGTGATCGGGCAACTTGTATTGTTTTCCACGTATTTCACAACCAGTTGCCTTGAAAAACTGCTTACTGGTATAAAATATTTACCGATAACTGAGAAAATGATCTGGTGCCTGAATGGAGAATTATTGAAAGGGTGTTTATTGTCTTCTTGCTGCCTTCGCTAGGACGCAGAGGCACGAAGGCAGCGGGCTGGGCGATGCCCTGCCGGGGAGCTGTTTTCATTCGCAGCCACTAGTGAGTGCTCTTGAATAGTTTTTCAAGGCTGAGAATCCTTGAACCCCACAGAACTGCGGATCTCGGGCTGAATTTGTTGGAAACAGGAGAAAGAACATGATTTATAAGCAGGAAAATGCGGTGCTAGTGGAGTGGAGGTGACTTCCCCAAACAGGGCACGATGCAGGGCAGCAGCAGCAGATGGAGTGGCAGCGACTTGGCTTTATCAAGCAGGATTAAAAATAAAACAGCAGTGCTGACAATCTGCATCTCGCAGTCACTTTTATTTCTGTCCTCTGGTAATCCTGCAGCTTTGTCAGGAGTTCCTATTTCAGCCTAGTTGTACCTGCTGCTACTTGTTTTGTCCTGTGCGTGTGTGTGCGCCAGCTTGCAGATACAGACTCTTAGGCAGGTAAATAAACAGCAAAGTCTGGGTATTATTCTGGGCTGAAGTCTGAGCCTTGTACAAACAAACATAGTTATAGCTGGCTGAAAAGGTCATGATTTATTTAGATTTGCAAGAAACGGGTTGTAAATTATGGACACATGTGACTAAAGTTTTTCGATGGGCAAAAAAATATTCACCAAGTGAATATTTTTACATTGGCTGAGGATTGATACTGTCCTAACAACAAAATGAAGACTTTGTATTTATATGCTTGGACAGAGGCTGAGATAGTAATTAATTTAAGAAATTAATTAATTGAGACAATAGAAACCACTAGCACTATGTGATAATGTTTTTGCACCCAGCAATGGCAGTTTAGAAGATGTGAGAAGCATCTCTGGATGTGCTAAACTCTTTCTGCTCTTCTGGGATAAAAGTCTAAAATGAGCAGTTCAGCTATCCAAGTTACTTTAAAAATTCTGCTGAAAAGAAACAAGCTCTATTGCTTGTGATTCTTAGTTAGTCATCAGCAGTTAACTCCAGCACTCATTTTCCTCCACCCCCTCACCCTACACAATTCAGACTCATTGTAATTAATTTTATGGCCTTTTTAGCAAAGGGAGACCTCTACATTTTATGCTACATTGCACAAGCAATTGAAAGTTGCAGATGAAAAAAACCCAAGCACCAAATGTTTAGCAGGTTTTTATTCTATTTTAAATGAGCAACCTATTTAAATCAATTATCAGCTTAAAATGAGCAGCCTGATCTAATTAGTGTTAGCCCCTGGTGGGTTAATGAATGAAAGGGAGGTGCTGGGCAGATGTGCTTTCCCCCAGGATATTCTTCTACTGACCACATTGACACAGAATCCTTCTAGGTGGGAGAATTTTATCAAACAAAATTGTTGAAACCCAGAATTAAAAGATGTAGAACTATTAAGCCTGTCAGCAGAACAATGTGTTTGGTGGCTTTGGAGTCTTTACTTTAGTCATGTGGGGGTTTTTTGCCAGATTTTTTAAGACAGGATTTATTAGTGTGAGATAAGTCATTACAAATCCCAAATAAATTACTTTTAGAATTAGCATATGAATTCATTTCTGCAAGACATAAGAATTAAAGCTACTTATGGAAAATGCCAACTAAAATCTTCAGAATCTTGGTCAATAAGCAGAGATCAGCTCGTACCCATCATTTCTGTTCCTCTCTCCTGCTTCTCAGTTCTCCAGTTACTTAAACATAATGTCCTTTGAGCTTTATTATGTAGCCAATTAGTAAGTTTAATATAGTACATGCAAGTATAAAATATTATAAGTATCATTAAATGTGGCAAAGGGAGAAAGTGATGCTGTTAATGAACAGTCTTATTTTCTTACCCCTTTGATGCATTTGCTGACTATTCCACTGTGAGTGCACAAATGTTTGCATTTTTGGAGGATGACATTTCTGGAACCAAATGCTAAGTTGTTGGTAAATATTACAACTTGCTACTGTGCAGGGCTTCTAGGTTTCTTGTTCTGAGGGTGACTTTTTAAAAGCAGGTGCCTCTGCTTTCCCCTCTTTCCCTGTGTTTCCTACTGCCCTTGTGCACCCACAAGGATGGGTGGGTCACCCCAGGGACCCCCAGGAGCCCATCTGCTGCACTCTCCAGGGGAAGTTGTATTCTCCTCCATGAAAACTGACTGGTGGGTTTCCTTTCACTTTTACAGATGTAATACTGGTTTTCTACATTCCCACCCCATGCTCTTACAAATACATTTATATGGACATGAGAGACAACAAAATTTACAAATATTCTTGACCAATAACAAAAATATTGACACATAACATTATGTGTTACTTGTGGATCCCCAGGCTCTGGCAGATGAATAATCAAGGCTCCCTAAATTTCTCTGTGTAACAGGGACAAATAGGTGTTGATGGATTGTAACCCTCTTGAACAAACTCTGCAGTGTTTGGTAGTAGGAGATCAGCTTTAAATGTGGAAAAACTCACTTGTTGCTGTTTCAAAGATTTTGTTCTGGAACAGTCCACACTCTATATGAAGTGGAATGGTCAGGTGGTTGTGGGCCTCTGAGACTTCAGCAAAACCAACTGGTTTACAGGAGGATTTTTTACAGAGCTTTGTGCAGTGTTAGGCACACATATCTGTCAGAAAATGTCAAAAGGATTTTTGAAAGAGGGGTGTGAAATGGTCCTTTTAAAATCTCCAAATAAGTGCATCAGGAGATATATTAAAAAGCAATTGTGAAAGAGGAACTGTTGACTCACTTGCTCTTCCCAGGTTGTCTCTTTTTTACTTCCATATTACAGCCACTTTCCTGAACTTTCAAATCTTACGGCTTTGTACTTAAAAGGGAAAAATTTCCATTAGTACATAAGGGCTTGTAAACAGATTGATACACATAATTACAAAATATCTGGATGGTTCGTGTGGAAGGCTAAAAACATTTGCTGAGTGACCTTGGCATGTTTTGAAAAGGCTAAATAAACTGCAGAGTGTGTCACTTGAAAAGTATATGGGAAACATGTTTTGGGTTTTTTAAATTAAATGCTAGCTTCAAGTTTTTTGAAAAGAATATCTGCTGCCTTTTGGGAAGAGAGACCAAGAAAAATAATTTCTGAGGGGTTTTTTCCCTCCTTTTGGAAGAAAAATTAGAACCCAATAGATAATCACAGTTTCACCATAAGTTATTACAATGATTTATTCAATTAACCTCATGAATATAAGCCCTATCATTAAATAAGCTAAATTTGAGCGCAACAATTACAACTTTTACTAACTGGAAGCAGCATAAGTATTAAGTGTTTAAATATACCAATATTGGAGCATGATAATTTTTAAACATAATTACCTCTTTTATTATATTTTGATTAGATTAAAATTAATGCATTATTAAGCCATGATATGTTCTACCATCTACACCTCTGTATAGACAAAGATAGGAGGTCCCCCCCCCACACACCCTTTTTTCAGGTCTAAATTAATTAAATTCCCTTTAATTATAATTTACTAAAAAGCTCCACTTTCGCCACTATTATGTCTTTTGAACTTCAAAATTCAAAAAAAAAAAGGAAAAAAAAAAAAAAAAGACACCAAACCCTTAAAATGGTCTTTTGCGGGAGAACTGAACTGTCAGCGAATTCAGGCAAAATTAATTATTTCAGCTTGATAAACCTTTTCATCTATTTGACTCCTTATACAGAAAAGCCAATTAATAATGTCAAACATGCTTTTCCTCCGGGGACCGGCGGGTTGTAATGAGTGTGTTTACCACGAGTGGCTGTAGCGGGAGAGCCGCGCCGAGCCGCGCTCTAATCGCGCCACACCTGTCAAGCTGAGTCTCATTATCTGTGTACCAAGGGCAAACCTCATTTTGTCAGGAGTGGTTTTCGAAGAACTAACAACTGCCTGGGGAAGCATACAGGACTGTCGGCCAGTAGACGAGTCACTTAATTACCAATCAGAGCGGCAGAAGTGAATTCCTGATGTTCTTTAGTAGCGACCCAGCTAATCACCGGGATGCGCGTCTCACCTTATCAGGGCGCCCGCACCAAGCACTCATTTGCAGCACGGATCTGAATCAGAGCTATCCCTGAGCTCTGATAGGCTGCGATGGATGCTCGGGGCACAGCGGTTCATCATCGCCCCGCTGGCACCGAGCTGATCGCGCCTTCCCCTCGCCAGCCGGTGACGGGGCGGCTCCTGGCAGGGCACGGTCACCGCTGCCGTGACCTCGGGGCTCCCTCTGAAGTGTGCACACGGGCAAACAGCTCCGTGAGACAAACGCGGGGCTGACCTTGGGGTGGATTATATTTCGAAAGCCATGTATGCACACCACCCAAGCCCCCAGAACTTCCCCATGGGATAAACAGTATTATCCTTACTTTGCATATTGGGAATGGAGACAAACTTCTGGCCTGTGACAAAAAGATTTAGCCCTCTGCAGAGCAGCTGAGGAGTGCTGCGTCCTTAGGGGGAAATCCTGAAGGACTTGACGGTGGTGACCTCACTTTCTCTGGAGCCTGAGAGTGTCTCTTCATCATTGCAACTCAGCATGTTTGTAGCTAAAATAAGTGGAATTAGGAAATGCAAAAGCCCATTGTTCCCCTCCCTGGGAGCTGATTGAGTTGGGCTCTCCTTAAGCCCACTCTGAGCAGTACCCGTTCAAATGCACAACATGCTGGGGTACAGGCAGGTTTCAGTTCTGTATCCAGGTGAGGTTCCTCATGGCTTTCACTGGGTTTCTCAGATAACCAAGGGTTGCAGAAAAGGACTGGTGAAAGCATCATTAGAATTGAAGAGATTACCAGCCCAGATTATCAGATCATACTTCATTTGCTCATTGCCATGTATTTTTAGCAACATTGGTCTCTATATAAAACATACTGCTGTTTTTAGGAAGTTGGTTCTTTCTTACTCTATTTGCAGATGACAAATGATAGGTAAAAAACACCATGCAGTAACATTTTGCTTAGCAAATGCTAAACTAACTGGGGTGAGACTGTTCAGATATCCTGGAGTGCTAGCAGATATTGGAAAATCCAAAGTGATTGCCTGCCAAAAGAGATTTTGCATTTCATTTATTGCAAAATAGCTGCAGAAGTCAAAAGCTCTATTTTTCACAGATGTAAAAAGAGCAAAAAGCTCCATAAACAGCAAAAAATAAAATAAGTAGAACTGTTTCCCCCTCCCCAGCAAAGTCATCACTACGATCACCAACAAAAATTGTAGAAGAGATTTATGAGATTATTCTGCTGGGTGACACATCAACTTCTTCTTTCCTGATGGTTGGAAGCATGGAGGGGTGCTGGACAGCAGATACTCTCTGGACTTTGTATTTGGGACTACTCCTTGAGTGCTGCTGGGTGATTTGGAGGTGAGGTTTTGGTTTCTTGGGGTTTTTTTTTGGTTTTTGGGTTTTTTTTCATCTTTATTTTGTATTGTGGGAGTGAATTGTCACGCTCTGAAATGACAGCTGCACTCACCTGTCACCAGTGTTCTGAGCGATTAACCAAAGTGAACTCTCTAATTCTAGCCAAATTAATGCAGACAAGAGGGAGATGAGAGCAGGAAGAGGAAAAGTGGAGGGAAACCCAACTACTCAAACATCTGTGTCTTAGTGTCATTCATTTGCCTCTTGCCATAGCTTATCCGCTGGGGAGGAGATTATGGCAGGCAAATGAAAACAAGTGCAGACACTGTCAGGGTAACAATGTCCCCAGAGCAGTCTGTGGGCAGGAGGAGCTGGGCCCAGGTCAGCAGGATTCTCTCCACGTGGATTCCTGTTCTCTGCTATCAGAGTTCCAACAAGCTAGCACAGCACTGGGGGCTCTGGGAACACACGTCACACCACATGGATGTGTACTGGAGAAACCACCAAGGAATGGTGGATTCAGGGGCTGCACACCACTGCTGCAGTATTCCTGTCTTGCCCTGCATCTCCTTTCTTATGGTGCAGCTTTGCAAAGTCAAGCTTGCTACCAGTTTTGCAAAGAGTAAGATCAAGTATTTCACCTCAAGTTAAGGCAGCTTTTGCTAATTTGTTGATAGGGCTTTGCACGGGCCAAATTAGTGGGAAGCAGCAGAAGGAATCAAAGCAATGAGCTAGGAAAAAAGACGGCCTGGGATAGCCAGTAAAATAAAAAATGAGCCTTGTAGCAGAGGAAAAAAACAGATGCTTTGCTTTGATTGTTTATTGTCAGCCTCATTATGACTTTCAAGCTGTCATGTTACTTCAGCTTTATTGGGTTTGGTTTCTTTTCCCAACTTTCAATGCAGATGATGTCCTGATTGCTCTATTCTCAGGCCAAGTACAGCCTGACCTCTCCCTTTAGTGCGGTAAGTGGCATTCATCTCCCCCTTACACAGGCAAAGGGTGAGGAAGAGGTCAGCAGCCCTAATAATTGCATCTTGGACCTCTTTGTTGGTATGGTTATATGATCCTTTGTTTTCTGCTTTATGACTGACAAGCTCTCAAAAACCTTCTGGCAACACTCAACTTTCGCAAAACTGTTAATTTTAGCTGGGGGAAAACTCTTGGTGTTTCTTGTCTTTTGTTTTCAATGGCGGGAGCTTTTATAAAATGTGTAATCCCTAATCCAACTGACTCGCTTCTAAAACTCTAAATGCATTGAGTCGAAATATTGAATAGGAAGTAGTTTGATGCAATCAAGTATCTGGTCAAGCCATAGCAGTGTTTTGAGGCAGATGTGGTTTGGATGCTTCATGCCCCTGTGCTCTTTATGGGCCATTACTGTCCATATTTTTTATTTTGACCTACCACATGATAGGCACTGTGGGGTCTCTTGGGCTTACTGAGAGGGAGGGGTGGAAGGGACCAAGCTGTGACACCAAGGAGGTGATGGGCAGCTTTCTTTGCTCATATTGCCATCCTTTGTTACAAAATCAGTCCCCAACCCATTTCTTTTCCTTTCTTCCCCTTGCTCCAAGAATTAAATATTCCCGGTCTTTCAGAGCTAAAATTCACACTTGCTTTTCTTCTGGTTTTTTATGCTGGAGGGAGGCTTCATGCCTCCATAAGAGTAGCTGAATCTAGAGATGGTGGTGGAAGTTCCCGGGTTGAATTCAGTTTCATTTCAATGTAGGCTATCAGTTGTTAATGCCTCTTCATTTCTGAGGGCTTTGGGAGTAGAAATAGAGGGTATATCTAAACCCTACATCCTAAATTCTCTCACTGTATGTGATCTCTGTGATCACTACGTCAGAAGCGCCTACCACAAGATGTTATTGAGTCCCAAGAGAAGGACAGAGGAACAGTAACAAAAGAAGTAATATTTGACAAAACTTTCTTAAATTTCAAACACTTGGACTTATTTTTCTCATCCTCTCAAGACCTTCAGGGAACTAATTCTTGAGGTTTAACAGAAAGAAGTGTCTGATCATTCTCTCCATATCATCCAGGCCTCAAGTCATACACAATATCCTAAAAGCATATAAGAAAAGGAGCTGTTGCCTTTGTCACACAGCCCAGAATTCTGTTTGATTTTCTTTATGGTTGCTGCATTTTCCCTTAACCACACACTTAATCTGATGTGCATTATCACTCCCTGATCTCATTACCTCCTTCCTTGAACTTACATGTCGCTTGAACTGTCTTAGAGGGAAGAATGCTCTTAAATGAGTCAGTAATTCAATTCCAGTAATAACTTTATGTATTTTTCTGGGGGTTTTTGGTGTCCTTATGAGAAATTAGGCAGTCCTGTGCTTATGTTATCTAGTGAGAGTGACCTGGACAGGGTGTTTTTTGTTTGGATAGTTGTTTTTTTCCCACAAAACCTCTCTCCCATCTGGAATGGGAGCCAAGGGCTGTGATGCTGTGAGCAGTGGCTTGGTGATACAGGTCCAGCTCTTTCCTGGAAGACCAGACTTCCCTCCCACATTGCTGCACCTATCCACAGTAAACCTGAAACCTTGTGGAAAACCTTGGCTTTGCTGGTGCTGCCTGTTTGTGTATTGTCAGATGGCCTGATCCTTTCCCAGATGGGGAATACTGGTTTTAACCTGCCCAAACTGTCTAACCATGGTTGTGCTACCAGATGCGCAGAATAGGGATGCTGGAAAGTTCAAAGCTCTTCTCTGACATGAGAAGACATTGAAAATACTTCCAAATATGGAGGAAAAAAGGAGTTTTTAAAAAATGCTGGGGTCTGTAATGTTAAATATAGGCAGAATGATAACAGGAAGAAGGTTCTATATGTTTTTCCAAGCTCTCTGGCTTAAATAATTCTCTCTTTCTATATTTAATGATTGCCAGGCATGCTTCATGGCACAAAAAGTAATTTTGAAGAGGAGACTTTTAAATTCTTTTTTTTTTTTCTATCCAGAGATTCTTTTTAGAGATGCCACTGTGATATTCAGGTGCGTTGTAGCTAAAAAAAAAAAAACCAACCCAAAAAAACCCAATAGACAATAAGAACCAAAAAACCCACCAACCTAATAGAAAAGCAACAAAAGCTTGAGTCCTTAGGAAGTGGTGGAATTAAGGATGGCTGCTAATTTGTGGGCACTCAGAAAAAAGCTGGAACCCAGGAACAAACATAAGAGGCAGAAGGGCAGATCTCAGATTCATAAATAAACAGTCACTCATTTAGATCTGTGTTGCTTGGAAAGAGATCAACTTACTAAAATACATCTGGAGGAAGGAGAGGCTGGCTCCTAGGCATAACAGTGTGCACACTGATTTCCAACACAAAGTTAATTTTCATTCTGAAGTTGTTCTTTGTTAAATGATGCCAAAGCTAGAGGTTTGTGTAATGGAAACAATGCTGGTCTTGGATAAATTCAGAAGTGGGTGCCATCCTAGCATGAAGCCAGGTTTTTTACTATAGCTCTTTATGTGCAGCACATAAATCACTCCTTTTGAGGACCATGTGTCCTTTTGTCCCAGAGGTGGGTGTAGGATGCTCTGTGAAACTCAACTCTCTGGCTCCTGAGGCAGCGTGGTTGGAGGTTCCCGTGGTGCCCCAGAGATGAGCTGCAGCCTCCAGACAGCCGGGCCAGCACTCCATGTCAGGGTCTGCCCAGTGTCAGGAGACAGCAGAGGGCAAACACAGAGGGCAGACACAAACACTCCCTTGTGTGCCACGGGCCAGAGAAGCTACTGTGCTTCACCCACCCTTGGGCCTGCCAGCTCTCCACCAACCACAGCTATGCTCTCCTTTAAAGAACTAAACTTCAGGACATCTCTCAGCGGCAGAGGGTTTCCAGAAGCACAAAGGATACCCAAGAGGCATTTCCAGAGATCCTTAAGTGTGGTTATAGCCCCAGAAGGCTTCTCTTGCGGAATCCAAATCCTGCTGGAATCAAGACCTTTTAATGTAGAAGAATGGTTGAAATGAGCTTTTGGTCTCACATAGACCCTCACTGTCTATCCTCAAAACAGCCAGTTGTGCAGTGAGCCACTGGCTCCATACTCAGGTTAATCCAACCAGATTTAGGAAATTCACCTGGTGATCTTGTAGTACCAAAAGCTACATTATTCTTTCATCCATATAATAAAGCATCTTAAACCTATAAGTTGAATCCTACCTTTCACCTCTTGAAAAAGACTCAATAGCCTGACCACACATGTGGTATTTTTGTTGCTGAAACAGAAATTACTTTGTTTCAGGTACTTTTCCCTTCACTCTTTTAAAAGCAAAAGTCAAACACATCAAAGCCTACCTACGTTTATCTCTGCCCAGTGGTTGGGAGGGAGAGAAACCCAAAATCTAGAGTGCAGCTGGGATGAAGTGTGTGCTGTGAGCATGATTAAATGATTGTGAATGATGAAGATTGTTTCTGTTTACTATGTGTTCCATCATAAAGCTTTATGGAAAACATTCCTGGAGAGGAATAGGTGAACAAGATATTCCTACCATGAGCACTTCGGGTTCAGAAGTTCACCTTTAATATGAACACTGCAGATTTTTTATTTTTTTTGCACTCAAAGAGATACCTCTTTCTTATTTAATATAAGATGTGCTCAGCAGCCTGTGGTAGAGGTTTCTTGGTCTGTCCTTACTTCTACTCAGAGGAAAAATGTCCACTAATCTCCATGCTCGAGAAAGATATTAAAATATAAATGTATCACCTCCTCTGCACAGGTAAGCAGAAAGAAAGGAGGGCAAAAACTCAGGCCACATAGAAAAAAACCTTCCCAAAATGCAGAGTGGCCACTCCTGGTCTGCCTCTGCTAACTATAAAGAGCCACAGCAAGAAAGTGACAGGAAAACCCCATCAATTTCTCAATTGCAAATAGAGAGCAATACCAGTTTTAAAAGAAATTTGAATGCTTAACAATGAAATTAGGTTCTCTGTGTTTGAAGCTGCATTAAATCCCCATGATCCCATATTCCAAGAGTTAACATCACTTTACTAACATGGCCCCAAGCAATAACCAGTGCAATGCTCTTGACAGACGTTCTGATGTTTCCTATTGGTATCACATCTAGTTTGTCTGAGGAGACATTTTCCACTTGATAAATGTGTCTGCTCAAGGGCAGATTGAAGAAGTCATCTAAATATACATTTTCAAGATGACTAGAAACCTTGTGTCCTTTGTATTTCTACTTCTTCTAGCCTACCTAGAAGCTCAGAGAAGTTGAAATTTTCTGAGGGGAGAATAAAATTTGTGAGAATTTTCTTTTTCTCTGTGTTGGTGACCTGAAAGCCTGAGGATAGAAGCAGGAATTGTAAGCTGCTTATGGAAATGAAAGACTGGTGCCATAAAACAGCAGCCACCTGTTCTAGTGTAATTTTCTCTCTCATCTGTGTGCTGAAGTCTTTCCTGAAGCTGGGTGTGAGCAAGATGAGAGAGAAGCAAAAACATGTTTACTTTTTGGTTTTGGCTTTTTTTTAGCTTAATAATCCTTAGGGAATGCAGGTAAAAATCTGTGTTCAAATTACAGGAAAAAGTTGACATGCTCAAAACAAATTCTTCCAAGCTTAATATATCCATAAAATATGTAAACATCTCTTATTCTGCCCAGAAATATGTGAGAAAGGAGCATTTACTGAATGACTGGGGATTGCACTTTTAAGTATGTTTTGCATGTTTCCTATTATGTAAGAATCATATGGGAACAAGACTGACATTTCTTATGAATCTACACCATAAAATCTAATCCTGGCAATCATTTATCAAGAGACAGTTTTTTTGGATCAACATTGCAGACCTGGATGAACTGTGCTTCATCTGCTGTGCTTTCACATTAACAAAGAAAAGGATTATGTTACAAAATAAACAAGTCTCCTAATGAATACAAACTATTCTCAACTGTACTGATAACAAATAGGCCAAGGTTAAAGAGCTAAATAAAGCATGTTGCTCTGAAATGCAGTAATGACAATTGTGACTTATCATGATCCATTAAACAGAGCTGCTCTTTTCTCTTTTTCCTTCAGGGAATTTGGCAAAAAGATTGGTTTTGCAGCCTCAGAGCTGTACCACTGCTACAGCCACTCCTGGTCTTGTTGGCATGATAAATTAGCTCATATAGGCAAGGGATCACTTTTGGCATTCATTAAATCACTACTCAGGCCCATTCCTATTGCTTCTTGCTGTAGGCTTTGCCACTCACTTTTTCTGCTAAAGAAGCCTGAAGATCAGGGTGCAAAACTTTTGTGAAGAGTAGCAGGAAAGAGGCAGCAAGAACAAAACATTGCGCATTGCAGTGTCTTCAAGGTTGTAGCTATTTGATATATACTTTATGGGCATGTAAGTCTTGAAGGATAGAGCCTTGGGTGCTATACATGTATGTACAGAAAGCTTTCAGGATGCTATAAACTCCATTTTTTATAGTGAAAAGAAATGAGTAGTTACCCCTATTGAGGACAATTTTGTTCAGGGACCATTCAAAGCACATGGTCCTGGTTGTGCTTCCTGACAGCACTTGCTATCGACTTCACTGGGACTTTGAGCAGAAAAAAAGGCTGCACACGAAGACCCACAACTCTCTGGGAGTTCAGGGAGAGCTGTAACAGTGACAGTAAAGTTACTGCACTCACAGGTGGTGCATTTTTCTCCAGAGCTGGTCTCCGAGCTGTGTGTCTGTTCTCCTGTAGCCAAAGGCATAGTGGATATTTGTTATAGGAAGAGCTGGATCACAGAAGCAGGGGAATTTTTTTGCTTTTTCTGACTCCATTCAGTGTTTTGGGCATTGAAGATGGATTATTTTCCCAGGTCTGCCACAGACTCCCTCTGCATGCTGGACAGAGACCGGTGTTGCCACAGTGGCATCATCACGTGTGACACAGGGGCATGTGGCACAAAAGGGAGCTAAAATACCCCTGATCTCCCTCCAGTGATAGGGATGAGCCTGAGTGCACATAATCTGTAGGTGCTTCAAACCCTCATGTATGACTGGATATGATAATATTCCTCCTTTCCTACTCTCTGGCTGTCATGTCTATTTAAACTGGAAATTCCTTAGGATAGCTTGTGACCCTTGAGTTATGGGTATCTCATACATTTATCCAGGAGATTAACAAGGGTATCTGGGTGCTTTTAAAAGAATATGGTAGTAAATGTCTCTCTTCCTATCAGTATCTCCCACCCCTACAGAGCCTGGGGTAATCGAGTGATTCCTGACACTCCTGTTTTGTGTTCATTTCCTTTCCTCTGTTTCATGGATTATTCTTTCAGGTCAGCAGACACAAAACCAAATAGCTGTTTTCAGCAAGTCTCTTTCCTTTTGTTGCTGTCATGAACTGGCAGCATGCTTGACTATACCACTCTGTGATTTACAAAGTGCTCTAGGAATCATCAGAGAAAATGTGCCATAGAGAAGGATATTAAAATGATGATTAAATGATTATAAAGATCTGTTTTGGTTAATTGCTGTTTGCAAGTTACAGAACAATTGGGAAATAACTTTGAAATTACACAAAATTTGAGACAAGAAACTTTTAGAAAGCTCTATTTTCCTGTGGTGGACATCATTCAATGAATTTTTGGAAGGAAGAAAAGTCATACTAACCCATTTCAGTTTCTGGATATAGTATATCATTTTAGATTAATGCTTTTAACATTTCAAGGTGCCATTCTGAAATACAATGATCTATGGTATTCATCAATTTCAACATCTTTTGTTATAAATTAAGAATAGTACCCCCCAAAAGCTCTCAAATCAAATTTGTCATTTGAAATAATAAAAGTAAAGTGTGTCACTCTGACTGACCATATTTCATATCCCCTCTTCTGATTCTCCCAGCAGTGATACTGCTGTCATTTTTATTAAAAGGGATGGCACAAAACAAAAACAGAGAGGTTGGAAAATGTTTACAACACTAAAACACTGAGGTATTTTCTACCTTGTCTGGAGGATTCACCTGTAAATAGCAATCAAGATCAGCACATTGTCCTGAAAACATTTTCTAAATCACTCATACTTTTTGGAGACTCCAGGTATCTCAGAATATGACTGCAATGCCTGCATTCCCAGGTTTTCCTTGCTGATGACTCTAGTCAGAACACTTCCTTGTGAGCTGGGCTTAACTCTGTTTATCAAAATTCTTGCTCCACTCCAGCATTTGCACTGGAAGCTCCTTGTGGCCAATTTCTATTGCATGTCTCCATAGGCTTTCAGGGACCTTTTTCTGTGAGCTGATGAGCAGGAGCAAGGAATGTTTTCCAATGTGTTTCAGACACCTTCCCTCAATGGATCTTGACCCTTGAGCAGTACTTCTGCTGTTTCTGACAATTTCAACCTGCAGGTGTGGATATTCACCCTGGTATGATTCCACTTTTTCTAATGCTCTTCTCCACTAAGATTTCACCCCTGGTGTTTGGTCACTGCTCACAGGGAGGGTATTCCAACCCCTACTAGTGTTGGACAAACAAACCTGGCTCAGGTCCTGTGTTTCCAGTTGGATTACATCACCTTGGCTAGTGAAGGGCAGTGAAGTACCAAAGAGAGTAAATTTTGGTAGAAGGCTGATGCCCTCCACTTGCCATTCCACACTCTGGAATGGGTTTGAAGCCTTTCAGAGAACAGCTAGAGAATAGCTTTCTCCATCAGTCACAGCTTCTAGCCTCCTGCTAAAAATTCCATTGATTTCTTGAAATGGTGATGATCTGCATTCACTCCATGTCCTCAGTAGGGTTTGGATAATTGTGACTGAACTCTGAAATGCATTTCTTATTAGCCTTTACATTTTAATGTAGTGTAGATGCAGAAAGGTAGCATGAGAGTCTACTTTTAACCCCGTCCTTTATAAAAGGTTGTGTTTTTTTCTACCATTTTACTCTCTTCATAGTTCTTGTCATGAAGCTGAATTGATATTGTGCTGCTTCTGTTCTTATTTGGCATGTGAATGAGGTGTCACAATTCCATTGCCTTGTGTACTGTGTTCTCATATCTATAGAAATATCTGCATTTTACATACATCTCAGAAAGAGTAAGGATACAGGCATGGAATATAAAGTATCATATACTCTCCCAGCTTACCAAAGTCTGTTCAGATGGAATTCTTGCCTCTGGCTTTTTACTTAAGCTCCTGTAATACAACCCAAAAACTGGAGCTGGTTTGCAAAAATCCTGCTCAGCATTCTTATATTGTCAAATTCAAATAAACTATTAAGTTTGATTACTGGCAGAAGAAATTCCAGTTCAACATAGCTCTCTTTATTTAAAAACAGACTGGCATATTATACCTTTATGCTTTTATTGTTTAATAGAGCTATCTAAGTATGCCTATGGCCCTCATCACTATCATGTGGAAGTGCTTCCAAAGTACTTAACAGAAATTGCAACAACAACCTCTTTTTCAGTGATGAACTGAAGCTCTGCAAATCATACCCTTTCCCTGGGCTCTTCTGCAGGAAGGTCAACAACCTTCATTTCCTTCTTACGCCTCTCCTCACCTGCCCTTGGGAGTAGCCATCTCCTTTTTGGCTTTCATTACTCCACCCAAGGTAAATAATAGAGAGACCTTGTTATTAATGTTCTCATTTAAAAATCTATTATGGTATTTAGAATGATGAGGTCTGACTCTAAGTCAAGGGAAGATTAATTACATGACACTAGTGAAAACGGGATGTGACAGTCTTTGGACTGATATGAGGAACTGTCCCAATAAATCTGTGCCTGCACAATTGCCACAGTAAAGTGTGCACCATGTGCCAACATTCAAAAATCTTCCTCTCGAGTCATAAGCAGTTACCAGAATGTCACTTAATTATCTCTTTAAGGCACTACTATGGCAAGAAGAAAAGTATTTCTTAACATACATTCCCAGAGACAAGGATGAAAAGAACATCCCCTTGAAAGAAAAGATTTTTTTGACCCAACCTTCTTTTTTTTCATTCTCTTCCTTTTAATTTTTGGTACCCAAAGTAAAATGTGGGAGTATTGGCTTTTAATCCTAATTGGCAAACAAGTTACACCACTTACTGGGCAGCTACTGCCTTACTGTACAGTCCCTTCATTTTTTAGCACCTGTTGCTCCAAAAGCTCTGTCCTAATGGCCTGCAGTTTGCTCACACTAGGTTTTGGCCTTTAAAGACCTGCATGGCCTGGGATCTGCCTCTGGAAAAAGTTGCCATTTCCTCCTTTAGCAGTTACTGATGGCCTGGGTAAACACAATGAAGTTTATATGTATTTATGTAGCTATAAATAAATTCTTAGTTTATGCAGTCTGAAGAGTAATCAGCTGGGTCAGCACATAGCAGCATGTGGAAGAGCAACTGAAATTTTCATGTCTCTAATGCCAGGGGAGTTTACCCCCAAAGTCCTGCAGCAATCTGTCTAAAAATGCCTGTTAAAAATTGCTCCACTTAAGCTTCATGCCCTTATTCAGCTGCCAGGTGAGACAAAACCAATTTGTGTAGCTGAGCAGGCAGACTACTCAGGGTAGGCAAAAAGGATGATGAGAAGGGGAGAACTGCCCATGGGTGGGAAGCTCTTTTCACAGCTATCAGAACCATTTGTGTGTCTGATGGATGCTCCTCTCCAACCACCATGTCCTCAGACTGCCCACCCTGCAGATGCTGACTTCCTTCCTTTCACTTGTGCTGGATGTCACATTAATTTGTGCATGGCCACAGTCTGACTCCAGGGGCAGAAACCTTCACCGTGGGGACAAGGCCAAGCAGTTTGCATGCATTTATTTATCTCCGAGAGGATGAGTAAAGGTAAAGAAAATCACCCCAAGCAAAAATGAAAATTAGCATTGTTTTTGTTTTAACAACCTCAGGCAACTGAGACCTGGCTCCAGCCTGCTCCCAGCTGCTCTGAGGCAGCTCTCCAGGCCCCCAAGCTCTGCAGTGCCACTGTGGCTCCAATGCCACCTCTAATTCTGTCCCCAGCACCAGCAGTGCTCTCAGATGGGAAGAAGTTTAGTCTTCCTTGCTCTGCTAAATTTTCCTTACTGTGTCAAAGCGGAAGCTAAGGTGAACAAGATGACTTGGAGAAAAATAGCTGTCCTTTCAAAACCTGAAGCGTGTCGCTGATCGGGGTGGGGAAAGCTCCTGATACATCTAAACCTCAAGTAACAGCTTCTGTTGGAAGATGTTTGTTGAGCCAGATCTTGAGAGCTGTGAAAGGCAGTTTCAGCAAATTATTTCTAAAGGCATTTTGAATGCACTTTTGTTTGTAAAACAAGGATTTACCAAGTGAACAATACCTTAATTCAGCAGGCACACCTTGCTCTCTCCTAGAAATATTCTCTATTTATGAACATTATTTGCAGAAAATTAAAAGAAAACGAGAAACCTCAACTACACATGAAAGTTTGCATTTGAATGACAGGGTCCTCAGTACAGGTTTCTCCTTTGAAAAATGTCCCATAGCTTTTTGTCCAATGTGGATGTTACAGGAACAGAAAGACAGCAGCACCTGACGGAAGGTAAGAGGGAAGGGAGGGAGATCACGGCCCTGCACAGATTTAGAACCCATCTATTTGATACCAGTTTTCTTTATTTATTGAGGTCCACTGATCTGAAAGCTTCACAGAATGTTTTTGCATGAGAAGAGATGAGTTTCTGGTCATCCCCAAGGAAAGAGGCAACATTAGGTGAGCACATTATTGCTCAGTGTTAACCAAACTAGAATTTAGGAATCTCTTGACAATATTCACTGGAAATAATAAAATTTTCAAATAAATCTTTGAAGCAGTATGTAAAATCACAAAGTTTTCTTGACTGGATTTTTTGACTATGACAGTCAGGAGAAAGATGAAGATTTACAGAGCCTTGCAGGGTGTGCAGTGACCAAAGGCTTCCTGGCAGTGCTGGTGCTCCAGTGCAGCTGGGAACAGGGAGCAAACCTGGCAGCAGAATTAGGGCAAGATCACAAGTCCAGGTTCAATGTTATCTGAACTGTGCTCGTATCCTGGTACATGCTGGAAAGCAGAAGGGAACTTTTTCTCTTCCATTGACCCTCCAAACCTGCAGAGGTGCCTGTATTTAGCTCCATCTACTGGCACTTGGCACAAACTGGATCTGTGTCCATATAAATCCAAGTACTCCTGCACCAAAAGCAACAAATAGCTTCCTACAAATTGCCCATCTGGTAGATATGATTATCTTACTTTTAAACAATAATGAATTATCATTATTTTTGTAATCTCTGTAGGGTGGGGTCTATAATTTCTCAGAGGATAAAACTACACTGGATATGTGTTGCTGGACTACAAATGAATAATTGTGTGTGTGTGGCAATAAGCAGTTATCGTTTCTTGCAAGAATATAATTGAAACATCATTAAAAAAACCCCATAATTAAGTCTTTAGCAATACCCAAGGGATGCAAGTTGTTTCTATTCCCATTTCAAAAATGAATGAACAAAATCTGACCAAAGAATCCTGGCTCCTTTTTGCCTCCTCTGCTTGCTCTGCACCATTCACTCTTCACCTGTTGAAAGAGGCCATTGGGTTGCTCTTTCCTCTGACAGATTTGGGAATAGTGCTGGAGGTGAATTTTTTCTCACTGTGCATTTCCATTGCTATAAATATTAAGTTTCTTTATAATATTAAGTTTCTTTAAAGCCTATGTATAAAAATTGAGCAATAATAATAATTATTACAAGCATGTAAAAGCATAAGAAGATGCCAAAAGCCTAGAGTGTAAAATCCTTTTTAAATAAGGAAAATGTATTTTTCAAGCATGAAACACTTTTAGAGGAAGTCTTCTCCAGTATATTTTTCAAAGGCTAGCAGTTGAAGAGTGTTGGTTTGCAGTCATCACTTACAGCAATTGTAGATCTGTATCCAGATTCCTATGGAGATTTCTTTTTCTTAAACTGCTTCTGTCAGATTTCATTTTTCATACTACTCATATATCACTATTTAGTAAAATGGGAAAACTCTGAAGGAACAATTCTTAGTTTAAAAATAAAACAAATGAATAAAACATCCAAGTCAAAATAGACCTGCCCCTATTGAGAAGGGATCATTATTTGGAAATACATTCATTTGTATAAGTATACTTTTAATCAAAATTTTTCCATATGACTTCAGAAATAATTGCCTCCTTTAAAATAATAATGTAAAAGGAAACAAAACATAGCACCATAAGCAATGGGTTATTGTGGAGCAATTGCAAGACATCAAGTTCTGGCATAACTTTCCATAACTATTTTCTGATGGTTGCAATTTCTTTACTCAGTTTTAAATAAAGGGCATTAACATTTATCAAACAAGACCGAAGTACTTAGGAAATATTTGTTGGATAAAAAGAACAAAAACCTGAAGGTGTTCCACACATTTTCAGCTAACATGACTTATACATGTTTCTGTTTTTAATGTTGAGGGAAGTTGGATTCAATAGACGATTTGTTTTCCATGGGGAAATCCTAGTAACAGCAGCGACTCAGTAATTCAGCTTTCTGGACAAAAAAGCTTGCCTGTGGGAAGCTGAGGAGAATGGGATTTTGACCTAAGCAAATTCAACAGCAAAACACCCACTGTCTTCCCTGGGACCTTCATTTTAGCTGGATGGTCAATATTTTAACTTGTTTCCTGCATGAGCAAGGCAGGCTGCCCTTGTGAGTCTGTACAAGAGTGATTCAAAACCCCATGGATCATGAACGTTCAGATCAATCCATGCTATTCCTTCAGCAGGCTTTGGCCACAGCCTAATTTGAGATCAGCTAACATGCAGGATCAACAGTTAAAAGAAAAAAAATACATGTCACTACCTAATGAACAGAAGTGGCAGTGGCAGGTACACGGGATAAGAGGAACACCTGAGAGCCTTAGGCAGATTTGGAAGTCCATGCAGAGGGTCACAGGGGCTGCAGGGAGCACTGATGGAGATAAGGTGAGCTTGAATCATGAAAGTATCAGCATCTGAAGGGCATAAGGACTGGTGAGTGAAGCGTGAGTAGGTGAAAGACACTGTGTCTCCATTTCAGTCAATTTTACTAATTAGTGGCTGTTTTTTGCCAAAGAGTCAATATAGGGTGTGTTAATATGGTAATGGTGTTCTGCAGGAGCTGTAGCTGGCTGTGACTTTGGGAGAAGGGAGAGAGAAATGTCAATTTGATCATGAGTGTGAATTTAGCAGATTTACATCTTTGAATAAGAAGCCTCCAAAAAACAATAAGCAGTGGGGGTCTTTTCCCCCTCTTGGTCAATTTTGCATATCATTTGGGCAATTATGTGCTATAATATGAAGGTAAAGTCCATCCTGTTTCTGAATTCAGGGATAAAAGGTCACATTGCCTTGGATGTGTCCCACCAGCCGAGAGCAGCCAAACAGGTGAGTGAAGGCCTTCAGCAGCCAAGTGGGGCCAAGGAGATGACAATCTCAAGCAGAAAGTGGCTTTTCTAAGTCATGGCAGTTATTTTCCTTAAATACTGCAGAGAAATGAGAAAGGCATGTGTAGCATGAGCTCTCTGCTAGCTGATTCCAAGTCCAGATCGACCTTTCTATAGCTCTGCCTTATTGTTTATCCAATTCTCTTTGTCTTGGGTCTCCCGAGTAGCAGCAAGACTGACATCTGCCAGCAAAGATACACTGGCAGAGGCACGTATTAACCACTGATTCCTGCCCATCAAGATCTGCTCCAGGTCACCTGTGCAGGCTGGAGACAGGAGCACTGGGTGACACAAACTGTTTTGCTCCTGCTCAAGGACAACCATTCTTCCTCTCTGAGATTACCAACCCCCAGCCCAGTCCAATCAATATCAGGAAATGTGCTGTAATCTCTCCATGAACATAAGCACCCTCTGGGATGAGAGCTGGTCAATGCACTTTGATGTATTCCTTGAAGAGCAAAAGGTTTGGAACCAAAGTGCATTGTCTGGTTCCCAGCTCACAGACAGTTTTTGACATTTAAGGGGAATTTTATACCTGTTAATCTACTTGACTCAAGAATCTGTGGAAAAATGGCAAGTTAGGTCAGTTTTAAAGAGATTTTTCTCATTTGCTCACATAACCAAGAGCTGAATAAATACTAAAATCTAGGAAAGGCAGTGAACTAAAAGAGGACAATTGTGTCTTTGCTGGGAAGACCTGTTTTTCAACTGAACTCGATATTTGTTGCCACTTTTTCATTTTAATTTTCCAAATTAACAAAAAATCCAGGTAGAAGTGTCTGATTTTTCTCCTGTAGCATATTTGACATATAGAAGTAACTTTAATCCCTGCTTGCTGTAGAACAAAACCTAGTTTTACAGTGTTGTCCTAGAGGCGGCAGCAGAGTACAAAAGAAACAAAAAAGCTAACACACAAATGGGCAAAGTTGTGTTTGGTGAGTAGTTAATCTCTATAAAGTCTCACTAAAGGGTTTTACTGGAATAGAGGGCTCACATAAAACCCAAGAGGGAATATAGGCATATCTCTGAAATAGGTAATAGGGTGAAAATAATACTAATGTTATTACATGTTCTGGATCTGAGGGAAATAAGCTGACCTAAAAAAAATCACTTGTTGGAGAGCACTTGTGGAAGGAAACTGTTTTCTGTATCACAGATTTAGAGAAAACCCAAGCTACTTGCACAAAGCTATAGAAGCTGTTGGGTCGACAAACTTTAAACCAACTGTGATGCTCTGTGACACATTAATTGAAATGTACTTTCCAGTGCAACCATTTAGCAATTTATATAAATATCAAAGCTTTTGGGGTTTACTGTCAGTCTTTGTTTCTGAATGAAAAATTTATAAAAAACATATGTTTCAAGCTGCCATTGAGTACATGTTCAGAAGGATGTGGCCACTGAGCTATATCAAACTTTACTCAGTGCAATCATTTGAGGAATAGAAGATTCTTCACTTAATAATGTCTCTTTTCAATAACAACCCAAAGCTGGCAAGAGGGCTACTTTTTTGAGATGGGAGGAACAAAGCCTTAAAGCATGGTCCCATTGAAGTTCCATGGGCAAGTTGTCATTGGCTTCAGTGGAACCCAGATTTTGCCAAAAATATCAAATGTTTTCTGAAGTCTTTCCATTAATTAGTCTGCAATTAAAAACAAATCATCTTGTTTAAGTAAGTTGTGCACAGAACCCATACTGCCATAAACTTCAGATCTGACTCCAGGTTGTCCAGCTTCTGGGACTGCTCAGCTCCAGGATTTTGGTTTCTTTCCCTCTGATGCCTAGCTGAGGCATTAACATGACAAAATTTTCATGTCACTTCCATTATCCCTATGAAGAGTCAATCTCAGTTGATCTGACCATTTGCATTATGGCAGCACTCAGAAGCCTCCAGCCACAGTGAGAGTGTCCTCACCAAGGGCACATTGGCTTGGTCTGCTCTGCTGGCAAATGAAGCTCCAGAGAGCTCAGCCAGCCACCCTAGGCCTGGCCATGGTGCATCTGCTGATGGATGTGCCCTGCAGGGAGGGCTGTGTGCATGGACTGGTGCCTGAGAGCTCTCCAGAGACCAAGGCCATGAAGTGGGAGCCTGGATGTTCTCAGCAGCCCTGTGGACACCACTGCTGTCCCTCCAGAGCACAGCCCATGGCAGCAGTCCCACAGGCTGATCACAGGGCGAGTGAATGGATGTACAGAGCTTTGGCAGAAAGGAGAGGCTCAGGCTGACTAAGGGGCTGGTGACTCCATGGCCTTGGCTGCATGAAGGGTGTCACAGGTTTTCCACAGTTATTTCCAAGCATCAGAAAGGTCAATTAAGATTTTTTCATCTAGTAAAAAAGTTTTGGTTTACGACCATTCTTTATGTTTGGGAAACTTTTACTGGTTTGTAAAATGCCCTGTGTGTCCACTGAAATGCTCTCATTAAAATGCCTTGGCTTCTCCTACAGCTGATGCAGAAGGAGCTACCTGCCTTGTGCCACTAAATCCTGCAGGCTTTATTCTGTCCAGAGCTCTGCTTGGATAAGAAATGAGACTAGAGGCAGCTGGTTCTGGTGCAATCCTCTGCTAATTCCTCTGAGCTCACCCAGACTGGCACAGGGAGGGACAGTGGGTGCTTGGGCAGTGTCACACACACGGTGTTTGTGTACACCCAAGAGTGAAAGTGAAGGGCCCTCGTGAACAGGAGTTCTCTGGAATTTGTAAATGTATACCCATAGGTATGTTTTCTGAATGCAACCTCCATTTGGGGTGATAATGTCTCTGAAAGATTTACAAAAGGACAGGTTATAGTCGTTTAACACCGAATCTTCACCCTCAGATCCCCGGGAAGCAAACCTCTGTGACATACAAGAAAACCTCTCTAATGATTCACGTGCAGCATTTCTCTTTGTTTTCAAGACTGTTCAGCTAACCTGTACAAAAATATTTGCAGCCCCTCCTTCTCCAGAAAACCCCAGCTGATGAGCAAAGCTCTCAACATTTCATTCCTATGTAGATAGTTTGTTAAATTTTTTCCCAAGGCTTTATGGTTTTCAACAGTATATCTTTCACCACTGTATTGCCAAAAAGAAGTGGCTGCCTTGAAGCTTCCCATAGGATTTGGACTGGATATCGAGGATTAGTTTATAACTGGTAACTTATGAACTGCACAGTGTTCTACAAACAACTTATTTTTCTTAATGTAATGGTGAAACTATGAAACTCCATTCTGAGAACTTATTTCTGAAAGGATATTTGAATGAAGTTTTAAACAATACTTGATTTACCTATATCAAAACTGGTAATTTTTAATGGACTATGTTTTTGTCTTCATACAATATTCATTAACTGACCATAAATCTTGAAAATATTCATCTCTGGTTGAATTTGTATGTGTTTGTTTCAGATTTAAGGGTTTGTTTTTTAGGGGTGGTTTTTTTCAAATTTCTAAGAATGTCTGAGTTTTGAGTTTGGCTTTTGTGCAGCTGGGATCTGATGGTATAACAGAAGAAACCCATTATTTATAGGAATGGAATCACAGCAGGTATTGGCAGAATACAGCAATGAGAAACTTCTGAAGAATATTTCTTGCTTTTACCTGTGTTGGTGCAAGTCATATGTGTTGGTAATAAGGGCAAGGAAAAAACTAACAAGTAAGCACAGATTTTTTTATTTGAGCACATCTGTTTTATTTCAGTTCAGTGTGATGGCTGGAGGGAGAAAGGGATTTCTTCAGATGGCATGTGTTTAGTTCCAATTCTTGGTAAACTTAAAACAGAAAAAGACATCTAATTTTTTTTTAATGGATTTCCTCCAAGTTGGTTTAACAGAAACATGTTCACCTTTTCTCATGCCCATGGTGCTCTCTCCTAGATAGAAGGTTTTCTAATAATTGTTTTACATGAAAGATATTCAGAGCAACCATCCCTTTGTTTGCACTGCAATTGCATCTGGAAATGTCTTTCGGGATCAGGGACCACACTGGGAAGCCTTGCAGGAACAATGATGGAAAGCCAGTCACCACCCCAAAACCCCTACAGCTATCTAGATGAAACTGGGAAAACGGAAAGATGAAAAAGTTTTTGCTGAGAAAAGAAGTCAATTGTCCATGGATAAATTAGTGGAACTGCAGGATATAGTTGGAGTTTATTAACTCCTCAATATTTTACTAAATTCCATATATGGCTCGAAAATTATAATTTATTTAGCACATGTGTGTTTAGCCATATAATAAAATCCACTTTCCCCCCCCCCCAATATAGACAGGAACATGCAAGCTAGATGAAATTTTTGGCATTACGCTAAATTATTTCTTGACTTTCATTATGATGATTATAATAATTTCTTAATAACATATTGATAACCATTTTGGGGAAGGACCTCTCTTAACATGCTCCATTATTATGTTTGTGTCTGAACTTCGTGGTCCAGAGAGAACCAGAAACAAAATTACAATCAAGGTGGACCCTTGCTCTGGTCTGAGCTTGAGGGCTGCCAAGATTGAGCCTTTATTAGACCAGACATGGCACAGTCCCTGTGCAGGAGTGTCTTTTCATGCTGAAGTTTCCACTTTTAAAGGATTTGATGTGTGAGAACGATTAATACTACTAAAATGGAAGGAAATGAAGAAGAAAAATAGTTTATTCCGTGACACTTAGGTCTAACCTATCTCTCTTCCCATTAATGTAAATTTCTGTTTCCACTTAGCTCTTAGGAAGCAGAGTCAGGCCAAAGATGAGTGCTTTTGAAAACCACTCCCTTAGCAAGTTGCTGAAGGTCAGTGGTGGGTGTTTGTGGCAGAAATGGGAATGAATGATAGTCCATTGTCTTAACCACAAGACCCTGCTTCCTCCCCTAATCCCAGGCTGATTTTACAGGGTTATAGCACATGAAAAAGGTCCAAATTTTAAAGTATTAAACTTGGCGCTGATGATAAGGAAATGATTAAGAGTCAGCTAAGGAAAGGCACAACCACACTGACAGAGACAGTCTTCAGAGTAGAACCATATTTTCCTTTAGCCAGGTTTTATTTGAGCTCTCCTGATGCATACATTTACTACATTCTGCTTTTTTATTTTGGCAAGCACCGCAGAAGGCCTCCAATTCTTGAGGAAATCAATGGAAGTTTGATTTGAGCCATAGAAAGCCATGAAGGGAATTCAAGAGATAAAGTGTGGAGCCAGACATTCAAAAATAGCTTTTTTAATATGTGTCATTGACCTTTCTAATGGCTTGCAAATGCTGTCTGATTACCCTAAGTGAGGGTACTTTATGGGGAAGGCTTGAAATTTGGAGCAGAATAAAGCAATGGACTTGTTTGGAAGCATGAGTGTGAGTTGGGTCATGACAAGGAGCTTGGATTCAGCTCTCACCTGTGTCTGGATTTCATTCACTGGAGCAAACAAGGAATGAGATAAGAAAGGGCCCAGGCTGGGGAGCCAATCCACCATTTACCTCTGTGAGGTAGTTTGGGAACTCAAAGAAAACAGTGACTTGGGTGTGGGTTAGAGTGGTCTGAGTGCAAGCTCTTACCACAGTGGTCATCTCAGCCTGAAGTCTCCATGCCACAAAGAAATCAACCAACTGCTTAATCCTTCATTCCTGTTCAAAGAAGAAAATTATGAGGTTTGACCGAACTGACAGGGGCTGACTGTGGCTCAGGAACATGGGACAACCCTTGAGACCTTGTCTCTGAAGACTAAAAACAAGGATACAATCATGTTGAGTGGATCTTATACAATAGCTGAGACTGCTGTAAAACCCTTTTGTCGGAAAACCTCCAAAAGAGACGGAGGTTATTTCCCTTAAATCTCAATTCTCTTTTGGACACACACTTGGGAATCATGGTAGGTTTGTTGAGCTGTCTCTGATCCCTGGATTCCTGGCCTGCAACCACTGCTGTCTTCAGCTGCTGTGTTTCTAAATATTCTTCAAGATGATAATTCTGCTGTAGGTATGACAAAAGTCCTCCTGGGATGTTAAAAAACCCAAGCCCTGTAATTTGATGGTCATTCTGGTTCTTGGTGGCATCGTCTGACTTTCCTCCAGAGAGAAGATAATTGGAGCAGGAGGAATATTTTATGATCCAGTTCTATGGTGCAACAGCTGCTCCCTGGAAAACTCTACCCAGTGGCAGAGAAACCTCCAGGTCATGTGCCAGGGAACTTTGTGCACATCTCCTCTACTAAATGGAAATAATTTCATATGTCTCTCAGACGTCAGACCACCAAGAGGAAGACAAGAAAAGAAAAGATTTGTCCACACATTTGTTTTTCTGGATTCATCTCATTGTCTCCATTCACAGAATGGCAGAAGTAAAACTTCTAAAGTGTGCTTGGTACAGTGGATCCTAAGGGCTAAAGTGAATCCTTACTGTTATCATTTTACAGCTGCTTCCAATTGTTTGCCTTCATCACCTCAACTAAATCTTCAGTGTCAATTTAGGCAGAAAAGCCCTCTTCACATTTTTAGAAAAGCAAAGACATTTCTCAGAAAAGGCTCCAGGTTTCATCTTCAGGTGTTAAACTGGGTCTTGCTGGGCTCAAGCTTGCATTTCTACTGACACCAATGAAATTCCCTGCACAGATGAGGAACATGGGTGAACAGAAAAGCTGGCAGTAAACTCTCCATCATAACTTTTCCAGTACAGAGCAGGATATTTCAAAACCAATTTTGTTGCTGTTATTGTGAAGAATACTTGCCTCCAATGTTCCCTCTTTTCTCTATTAATTGGAAGAACAAAACCCTTCCAGAGAAACACTGAAACTATACTGCCTTTAGCATATTTTCATCCAGGTATATACTGGGATTGCACTTGGTTTGTGGGGTTTCTTTAAAAATCTAATTCCAGCTTACTTTGAAGATGTGAGCTTGAATGTTGCATAAGGTTGATAATGAATACACTCCAAATTACTGCTGTGATAATTACCAGGTGCTGCAGAAGTCAAGTGTCCATGTACAATCCTGTCGGAGTCCTCCTTCCAAATACAAGGGGGAAAGCAGCCTGTGAGATAAATTTCACCTTGACTCTGCACAGGGATTTTCGGAGGTGCTGTACAGGTAGTTATGGTGAGAAGGTTCTGGCAATAATTATGATTAAACATTGTATGAATGTACCAATGTCAGAAGCTTTTCACACATAACTTTTATTCCCTTTACTTTGAAAACATGAAGTCTTAATAGTCAAAGTGTTGGGCATTTTTTTCTCCTTTATTCTAAGCAGATGTTTTCTCTCTTCACTCTTCCTTCCTCTGTGCTTTCCTCATTGGAAGGAATGATGAATGTCTGCCAAAAGAAATTTGAAAACCATGTGAAAAACACAGAAAAATTACTTTGTTAGGGAAAAATAAGTTAATGAAGAATGGCTCTGTTTTGAAACTACTGGACCAAATTTAATTTCCAAATTGATTTAAAAGTATACCAGATTCTGTTTTACCAGTTACACTAGCTTCTGAACATTCTTGTGTAATTATTTTATGAGA
Source organism: Polioptila caerulea (assembly GCA_013397295.1). Taxonomy (NCBI): domain Eukaryota; kingdom Metazoa; phylum Chordata; class Aves; order Passeriformes; family Certhiidae; genus Polioptila; species Polioptila caerulea. The sequence continues at coordinate 757,586 of VYXF01006535.1, read as the reverse complement.
TAGGGACTCAAAATAGTTAGAAGGACAAATTTTAAAGGCAACTGAAGTATTACTATTACTATTACTATTTGTACTGAACCTAGTTTAACACTTTTCCTTTCTTCCTTTTCTATGATTTGGGTGGTTCTACCTCTCAGGCTGGTATGTACCTGGCGTTATTAAATAGGATGTCATATTTGTTTCCATTAAACATGTGTGTGTGTGAATATCTTCATAAAACATACATAGAGCACTAACTGCTAAGACCTGTGGGACAGAAATCAAGACAACATCAGAGAAAAGATTTTTTTTTTTTTGCCTACCGAGCCTGCTGTGGTTGCTATTTCAGCTGTTCATTAAAGTTATATTGCTTCCTTTATCTCTTGTGCTCATGGAATACAAGCACCTCCATAATGAGCTTAAATTACCACGAGCTAAGAATAGAAAACTCGATTTCAGTCCTTGGGAGGCTGAAGCTGTGGTGGTGCATGGGTAATCAAGCAATATTAGCTGTATAATGGTGCTAGGATCCCAGGGCAGGGCTGCTGGAATGTTTATGGCTGGGAAACACAACAAATATCTGTTTTCTGTGCTTTCTGGGTTTCGTTCCCCCCTCCCTGCTCCAGCCTCCTTATACATTTTGAAATAAACATTGTTGCTTTCTCTGTATTAATGGCCTATATGTGTTTTTGACAAGCTGTGTCTGTCTTTGGAGAGTAGAACCTTCTGTGCTCTCATTTTCTCATTTATACAGCTAAGCTGCAGAAAAGTCCTGGTCACCTGAGTTATCAGTATCAGAAAAGTGCACAGAAAATTGAGTGAAAATGTCAGAACTTGGACTAAGGAGGATGTGTGCAAAAATACCCTCTGTTTCCAAGCGTTTTAGATGCTGTGTATTTCATTCCATTAAACAGCAGGTGGGAATAAGACCCTTCCTCACATGCCTGATCATTAGCAAAGCACGACTGGGGGTTCCTCTTGCAGGGGAATCAAACTTATTCTCTTATTACTTCAAGTTTAACAGTTGTTTTAAGCGGCTCCTGCTCCAAGGCAGAAGTGCCCTCGTTCACACAAACCCCTGGATGCTGCTGTTAAAAGCAGGCACAGGGAGTGGTGGAGGCCAACACCACCCCAGGTGCTAACAGCCTGCCACTGGCTTTAGGGCACTGCGATGATCTCAGTAGCTCAGGGCTCTGCCTGATGGACTCTGCTGAATTTAACTGTGATGGCTCCAGAGGTAACACCCTCCCAGGCACCCTGCCCTGCTCCAAGACCACCTACATGCTCAGGCTAAATCCACCAGAGAGCCAAAAGACTGGATATTTATCAAGAGCTATGTTGAAAGTCGCCTGGATTGGGAAGAAGCCCTCTTTATTGTGGCATTCTCAATAAGTATTGGATGGTTTTGCTGTTTGTAATATATTGGCTCTTCCCCGAATATCCTCTCATTGTCAATCTCTTCCTAATGATTCAAAAATGCAGTCATTATAGCTTTTTTGTCATTGTAGGGTTTTCATAGCATATGAAATACCAACAAATATCTGCTCCACCAAAACAATTCTCCGCTATCTTATACATCCAGGTTACTTCTTTAAGTGTTTTGGCTCAGAAAATCATTACTGATTGCATCCCCTGTTCAGAAAGTAACGCACTTTTTCACAAGATATTATCCTCAACTGGAGAATCTAAGTTGATGAAAAGAGGAGCATCTCAGAGTGCCCTGCAAGACATTTGTGACAGAGCACATACCCAGCTCAGGTCTGTCCTGCCCTGGTTACTCAGATCATCATTTCCTCATGAGGGAATAAACCTCTTGAAAGCACCACAGGTCGAAAGAGATAACCTTCTGTTTACCCTGTAGCTGCCACTTCTGCCACCTCCTTATGGGAAGGGCTTTTTTTCACAAGTTGTCCCGGTAGTACCGGGGAGGGAGGAGAGACAGCGGCTCTACCTGAGGGCAGTAAAGTTAGAGGGCTTTGGCCTTTAATGAGCAGAAGGTGCAATTCAATTACAGCTCTTTGGGAGATACCATTAGCTTCTATCTCCAAGGGTCATTGGCAAAGATCATTAGCAGGGGGTCATTAGCAGGGTCAGTCGATATAAGGGGAGCTAAAGCCACTCCTGCCCTGTGGAGGTGTGAGAGCAGATGATGCTTTATTAGTGGTTAATTCTGGGGAGGCTGAGTCTCTGCCGGGGGCTCTCAGAGCCAAGTTGTGATGATCCAGGAGGGAGTCCAGGTGATGATGAAAGACCTGGGTAAAGCAAAGAGGCCTCATCACACTTTGCTCACATAACTTCAGAACATAATTATGTAACCAGTTTGAGAATAGTAAGGCACCATCAGTCTGACCAGTGCATGGATGGGACCAGCCCCATGCTGACTTGTATAAGAGGTGAGAATTTCTTTGGGAGATAGTAACACTTCTTTCCTCTCCCATGGTCCATGGCTGCTATCACTGCCGTGGCCCCTTGCCCCAGTGGGCCTCAAAGGGATTCAGCAGCCTTGATGAGAGAGGGGATGATGCAGGAGATGCTGCTGAGGACAGCAGAGGTGATCCTCTGTGTTTGGGGGTGGTAGCTCATCAAGCTGACAGGACCTGTGCAGGGGCCGTGGGGTACAGGAAATGCTTTTAGGATGATCTGGATTATATCTCTATTGAAAAGGAAATGCTCCCTTGGGTTTGGGTCAGCACGAGTGGCATCAATGTGGAATACACACCTGCTTTTCCTAATTAACCTCCATTTGTTAATGAACTACCAAATGGCCTGTGTATCTGTGTAGTCTCCTGGCAACCTTTATTCACCTGATTTCTTTTGCTCTCACCTGGGACTGTCTGTTCCCAGCTCCCTGTGGGGCTTGAGAGTGTATGGAAGAGATGAATCCTGTTCTTATCATGTCTCATGGTGCCCCACTCCTGTCCTCCTCTAAATCCTCAGCATTAAGTCACTGACAGCTTTCCTTAGGAAATCAGCTTGTGTCCATGGCAATGATGGTCAGTTTGGTCAGCTCTGAAAAGCATCTGTGTTCCAGACAGGCTGTTTTCCCATTGGAAGTTGCTAATTTGCTGGAGGTTAAATTTGTCTGTAGCTTCAGGATCTAAATGAACAAAAAGCAATACTGAAAGTGAGTATTTTGCTACAGACAAATCTTTTGCTACAGAAATGCTCCATTTTTCTGTTTTAAAATGGCTGTTTTCACTTTGGTATTTGATCCCTAGTAAGAGTGAAGGGTATAATAGAAAACTCTGCTTAACTGAAAAGGCCTATGTGCATGTGATGTCATTTACTTTTGAAACTTGACATTTATTCTGGTTCTCTTTGTTTTGGGTTTTTCCTCTCACCTCGAAGCAGAAATATCAAATTCAAATCCTCAAAATGAAAAACTTACTATATCGTGGTCCTTTGTAGCAACTAGTAGAAGAATGTAAATGGTCAGTGGTGGTGTTAAGCAGAGAACAGAGAACTTGTGCAACCTGGTGGTAAATGTGGGATAGGTTTGCCTCTACTTAAGTACAGCAAAGATCCCTGTTAAAACTTCTCATGGAGAATTACATAAGTGCAGTAACAACTCTGCACATTCAGTAATACAGCCTGAACTTTTTAAAGGAATATGGGCAATTTTATAATTATCATGGGTCAGTAAAGATGCAAGAATCACCCAAGGAATATGGGGAAGATGGTATAAGTTAAAGGATCTCAACTAAATAAATTCTTGCTACAAGATATTAATCCATATACAGGTCTGGGATATTTTTAGTTGGGCATGGGAATGATTCTCATTTCTAAAGTATGTGGCTTTTTTGCCTATATTTCAGATAAAGACAGATGATTTCTAGTGTGGTCCCCTTTCCCTGGCAAAAATAGGCAACTTTATTGAATAAACTTTATTGAATAAAATGCTCCAAAAATGATGAAATTCTGTTTAAAATTTCTTTCTAAAGAGAAAAAGAAATTGAAAGCAAATGTTTTTTTAGCATTTCTGTTCATTACTTGGAAACAAATAAATGGAGAGGGCATTTTTAACACACTGAGTCAGGTTTTTTAGGTCAGCTTCTCCAGAAGTGGTTGTCAGTTATATTTGAACTCTTTGTTTGTTTGTTTGTGTGTTTTTTGTTACCTTCAGAGGGTATTTAGATGAAATGCCCAAATTTTCAGTTCTTACAGGTAGATGAGATGAATAATTAATTATAATAGAGGTGAAAGTGGTTGATCTCATACTGAGTCTGCCAGTTGATTTCTAAAGCAGAGTAAACCCTATGTGAAGGTCACTGAAGTCTCCAAGTCTCAGGGCCACTCAAAAATTTTCCTTATCAATGCTTCACTCAAAACCTTTAAAAACTCTAATTATGTATCTTTTCTACCTGGTGGCTGCTTAAAGCAAGGAAATTTAAATGGTTTCTTTATACTTCAATAATTTTTTTCAAACCAAAACAAATAATCTTATGCATTTAGATCATACAGCATTTTCTGGGTTCAGTTTCTTTCATTTAGAGATCTCCCTTCATACGGGTGCAGAGAGAAATGAATGACATAGACCTTTTCAAATTATTTCTAAATTAAGTACAGTAAATTCCTCTGTAATATGACTCATGAGACCTAAAGATCAAAGTCTTACAAGAGATTTATCAAAACCAAATAATTTTTACATATAGTATATGGTAATTTCAGGTAATGTTATGTTGTTGCTCCACTCATCACGTGAAAATGATGAAGAGTGATGCTTCTTTATTTTCTGGATCCTTCACTGGTTTAAGAGGAAGAGATGGCATCAGGAATCAATTTGATCTTGTTTTGAAGTTTGCCTTAGACTCTTTTCCTCCTAAGAGATGCAGAGGGCCGGCTGTTCCCTGTGCACCAGCCTCCATGTGCTCCCATCCTGAGTGATGAAATCCAAGTCCTCTGCTGCATAAATCTGGGAGAGCTCAGTGAAGTGTGAATCTGATCGCTCTGATTAGTGCTGATTAGTTGCAAGCTGGAGTGTGAATAAGCAGCCTGACATGTACAGCGTTTTGTTATATGTGACAGAAGAAATTGCATTTGCATGGTGAAGTATTTATGGTCATGTTTGTGACTTGCTTCATTCACATCTGGTCCAGGGTTGTCCTCTGGGAATGGCAGGAAAGAGAACAGGAGGGAAATGTGAAATGGTTCAGCAGAAACCAGAGAACAAAGACGAGGATATTTCCTACCCCTGTAAATCCTAATTTGGATAAGTAAAAGTTCGTGGCAATAGGGGTTGCAAGACCATACTGACAAAAAGAAAAAAAAAATAAATATATATATATATATAATCCAAGTGACTTTATGTTTCAGTTCTGTCTCTTCTGCCTTAAAGTCATCACTACAGTAGTCAGATTTTCAGGATTTTGGGGAGATAAGTGGCTGGGAAGATGAAAGTTTTTTGGGTTTGTTTGTTTGTTTGTTTGTTTTTAGTTTAATTTCTTTTTTCTTTATTGTGTCTTGCTATTCTGATTCTTCTTCTGCTTCTCTTTCCCATGAATACTGTAAGGCTAAATAAACTACTTAGGAAGAAATATACAAAAAATAAGTTGGATTGCAAATTGTAGACATAAAAATGTTTGGTTTTGTTGCTGAAATAATGACTAATTATGGTAGTACACTATTAATTTCACATAGAGAAATTTTCTGCCTAGGTATATATTTTCAATGAATCCTAAATTATTTTTTAAACCCACATAACAATCTAATCTTCAACCAATTAATCTAATCCTTGATCAATAAGTAGGTATGAAAATAGTGTGAGAACCAGCTGTGGCCTGATACAGAGATGTGGACTGCCTGAAAGAGTGTGTCATATATCTTTACTTACATATAAATGCTATATTTATTTAGGCCTGCTTTTATATTTGACTGTGTCAGCTCTTCTGAGGACCAGTTCTGGATATCTACAAATGGGCACATATTTGGGGGAGCAGACAGGTAGAGGAGCTGAGGAGAGAGAAGGCAATGAGATTTTCTTCCTTTTGCATCTCTTGGGGAGGGAGAGAGCTGAGGAGGAGGGGAGGGCTGCAGCAAGGACTGCTGCAGGATCCATCCCCCTGCTCTCCTGGAGCTCTGATTCCAGGGGCTGGCAGGAGCTGGTGGCTGATTCTCTTTCCCCCCATGCCCCATCCAAGCCACACTCTGTCCTTAAAACCCCTTTTATTCCTGGTGCAGGCAGGACCAGCCTGTGTGTGCCATGACCTCAGCTGTGATCTCACCATGTCTTTTGTGGTCCTATGCTGTGTAGCCAGCATGGACAGTTGACACTTTTTACCACCAGATGTGTCTGCACAACTAAATAACTGCTTATGGCTGGAGGTGCAATAATTTCTTCAGTTGTTTGTACAGAGTCATCCTCAAGCTGAAACTTGTGATTCAGACTGAGTCACAAAGCAGCAAGATCTGTATTGAAAGGAAGAGATGAGGTAAAAGGAACAGAAAATTAGTTTCAGTATATGCACATATCAGTTTACAGTGTTCAAGGGTTTACTGATAGATTCAACTTGTCCTAGTTGTCAGGTTTTTTATTACTATTAATTTATTTTGTCAAAATGTAGGTTTGTTCCATATCCTGCTGTTTTTTGTAGACAACCCTCACATGCCTGGTCTCTTTTGTGATATGAAATTTCATATTTCCAGTCAAGACCATCATCAAATTAAACGTGGTGCTGAGATGTTCTCACTGAGGGTGAAGGAAGCACAGAGGTCACAGGGGAGTTGTAGACCATAGAAGGAGTCACTGCTCCTGGGTCTCTCTTATTTTCCCACAGAATGCCAGAGCAGAACAAATGTGAGTGGGAGCTGTGTCCTGGCCACTTGTGGCATTGAAGGTGTGTGAGATCAGCAAGGCTGAGCTGTTTCCCACCTGGTGACTACCAAATGCTCCTGGAGCAGGTGTCTTTGGATCTTGCTAAAATTTGGTTCTTCACAGAAAACATCTTAACTCTTTTCTTAGAGACAATAAGGACAGATGACGGGGAGGGCTGATGAGGTGCACTTGTTGACCTTGCACCTTGGAGTTTGTCAGACTTCAGCTAATTATGATTTTCATTAGCTGTTAATCTTGTTTCATTTTTAAGGGACAACCTAGTTCTATATCAGAACTAATAGGCATGTAACTTTTAAATAGATAATGGTCAACTCTAACTCGGATCAATATTACAGCGTTTATTTTTTTGTTCTTCAGAAGGACAGCAAATATAAAGCATATTTCTGTTTTTGAATAAAAGACCTCCATTTTCTGTTCTGAAAGGCTGTAACCTAAATGATGATCAAGAAAAGAAGGGGTAAAGAATGAGATGTGACAAAATAATGTAACAAATGTATGATGTAACAAAAAAATAATAACTGGGTGAAATCATCTCCAAAAGCCTCCTTGTGTTAATTAATTCTGTGTTTGGGACTGCCAGATGTGCAGGATGAATCATACAGCTTCAGGAATGAGCCAATATCTAGGAAATCATCCTCTCCTATCCAAGTCCAACTTGATCAAGACCTGAGACTGAGACAGGGGTCTTCTGTTGGTAACACTTTTATGTCAAATGACTGAGCTGGGGGTCAGATGTCTTTACCTGGGAAATACTGGTAATTTGGAACTGAACTATTCTACAGAGAATTTCCAGGGTCACTAAAGGAATATTTAGCTCAAAAGGTATTTAAATCCTTCTCATTCCCATTACAAAATAATTGGTAACCAATTGGTTCAGGTGAGACCTAACTCCCTGCTTATCCGGCCAGAGAAGTCTTCAGAGATTCTGGTTGGCTTTGGGAAAACTCTTTACTTCAGAAAAATGGACTTCTGAGTTTCCAGCTCTCTATCCTTTCTGTCTTTGTCTGCACAGAGTGCAGATGTACAACTCAGAAATGCTGGAAAAGGTTTCCCTGGGGGTTCAGCTCAGATCCAGCACTACAGATGAACTCCTGAGAGCTCCTTGAAAGTTACCTTTAGCTATTCATTGTAGGCATCACCATTAGAGACTATTTATAATTTTCATTTCATTCTGCTTTCTTATACTGATATCTTAACCTTGCAAAATCCAGCTTCTGGATCACATGATGTCAACTATCAGATTACACAACCCATTAAACAATGTCTTATCTTTCAGTGCCTACTTCCATTGTTCTTAGCACACGTCTTAATTCACACGTGCTGTATTCTTTATGTGCCTGGAAACATTTCCATTAGTTAGTCGGCTGAAACAGGCTTGATTCTGCCCATTTTCTGACAATAAGGTCAATATGTGTTTCTTTCTTTGTGTAAATTGGCTGGTCTTCAGAAAAGCAATAAAGCTTTTTGCTGATTTTAAATAAAAAAGGAAAAAGTGTATGAACAATAATGCTATTCTCAAGTTTTTGCTAAGAAAAATACTTCTCATTTTCAGGTTTTCCTGTCTCACAGCACAAGCAAAACTGTCTCTTATCTTGTATATGAACTACATGGATGTTGTCTCTTAGCAGTGTGGGATGGATGAGATTCTTTAAATTATTTTTCAAATAATTTTACTTTGCTGTTTGAATAGCTTCTAAATGAGGGCTAGCACCCCTCCTTAGGGTGCTTAGGCTGTTTCTGCTCTTTTTACAGCATAACATATTTTGTGTGAAAAGTTAACACAAATTGCCTTTAAACCATACTCTATTCTCAAAACTTATTTAATTTTCTTCATGTAAGCAATTAATTTTATTTCCCCTCTGATAGACCTAGTTAAAAAAATCCCCCATAACTACTATTGCTTCAATAATCTTTACTCTCATTTCAAATCCTAATGGAAATATAAACAGAGAAATGTTTAAATAGTTGAAAGCATGTATTATTTTAAAAATTATATTTATGCATCTAAAATAGAAATGGTATCTGGAATTGTGTTTCCAGAGGAAATACTTCTGCATGGACCTGTCAGCTTGGAACTGGGGGCTCAGTGCAACCTCAAGCACCCCAGGAAACAAGTGGTGAGAGCAGGTTGGTGAGCTCTTGCTGCAGCCCTGGCTCTCATCCCTGAGGTAGCTCAATGCATATCCAGCAGGATTTACCACAGGCCTGGCTGCAGTGCCCTGTTAGTGTCTCTTTCTGACTGTCAGCTTTGAAAGAATGTCTGAAATTCCATCCATACACAGGAAAAAAAAAAGTTAATGTGTTTCTTCTCCAAAATATTTTTTTAGACCTGAAAATGTAATTGAATCAGCATGCTCATAATTTCAAACTTGTTCTGTAACTGTTTGTTCAACCTGTTTTAATAACTATTTAAAATATAAACCATGGTGTGGTCAAAAAGAAAAACAACAAATTATTGAGCAAACTATTCATTGTAACATTAAAATGCAGGACACTCAGGTGAAGCAAGTATAACTGATTAATTGAGTTAAGAAAAATCAATAATAAAAACACAAAGTGCCTACACAAAAACCACACTAGTGCTAGGCCACTCCAGAGAGACATTTTCTGGGAAAAGCCCTTGGCTTCTTCATAGTGCCAGAGAATATCAAACTGCTCACTAAGGTGGAATTACTTTCTTGGGTCTTTGAAAGGTAGTGCCTTGAAAATCCATGTGGGTTCATTTTAAAAACTTATCGAAATTCTGACAGCCTTTGAAGTAATGGAAGACAGCAGAAAAATAATTAAACTGAGCAATCTGTGTTACCACAGATGCCAAACTGAGCAACCAGTTACAACCTGAGTGCAGTTTTACATCATGACTTGTGTTTTTTTGATCTGAAGCCTTCCAGGTATTCCCCAAGTTTTCTCTGTGGGGGCTTCTGATACATCTCATGGGACAGGGGGGGCCTGATCAGCATTTCAATCCAGCAGCATCCAAGAGGGGATGGGAAGGCAGAAAATACATTTAAAGTGAGAATAGGAAGTTACAGAGCAATGGAAGAGAGGAGAGATTGTCTAAAGATAATAAGTATGCTTCTGTTCTGTAATACATTTCTTGAGCGAGAGGACTCTCTCTGGAAATCACTTGCCTCAGCAAAAGATGAGCCTGAGACTTGTCTTCTTTGCCTGATATAGAAAGTGAAATACAGATTAGGGTTCTGAACCCACTTTTGTGCATTGGGACTGTATCCAGGGCTGTCAAACACATGCAACAGTTGACCTTTCTACTGCTTTTATGAAGATTGTTGCTGGTGGACTACTGCCACAAGAAAATAGAGAAGTGGGTTGTAAAAGAGCTTGCTTAGACTTGACAAGTTTGCTGAGCGTTTCTTCCCCAAATTAGAATGAAAAAGTCGAAGGTAGACTTCAGCTTTCTCAGCTGACACATCCTTGGCTTCAGAGTTGAAAGTGTTTCAACATCTCCATGAATTTCAGCAGATATTTGGGTTCACTTTTAATGTGCTTGATGTCAGCACAGTGTAGCTGAAAGCCAAAACTCCCTGCCAAGAAAGAAATGTGTCCAATATCAATCATCATGTACTTAGCAGCCCGAGTCCTGTCTGGACCAATGACTTTACTAACTTTATTCCCATATCTGGGTTACTTCTTTTTGATCCCATAAATAGGATGATTGCAAGACATAGCCTAAAATATCTAAAGTGATCCAAAATAGAACTACATGGAAATTACCCTTTTAGCTGGGTAGTCTTTTTCCTTGTCTTTACAAGAATGTGTGTATTTCTCCATAGTAAAATTCCAACCTGGAACAAATTATGAAGGGACAGCTCTCAATGGGTGTAAATCAGCATAGCAATGTCAATTTACAGGGATTTGAACTCTTGGGTTTGGGGATTTTTTTTGTTCCACCTGAAAATTTACCACTTCCACGTAAAAAAATCCTCCTTACTAAGAATTGTTTTCATACATGCTGTGATCAAGAGGTTGGGGGTTTTTCCCTTCTCCTTTCATTGTTACCACAAAAAAGCTGATCTTGTGAATAGGTTTATGCAGCTCTAATGAAGAATGACCTGATCCCTGCAAGGATACACGTGAGGCTTTGTTGTTCCATAGTTTCCACCGAGCATGACATGTCTGGAATGCTTTATGATGACTGCATCATCAAAGTACTAGGGGGTAAAAAAGTTGGAGAAGTCTCTGAACCTGCGTATTGACTTGCTTTGCCATTTTATTGGGTTAGTCATCATTATAAATCAAATTCTAACTCTCATGGTTTGATGATGTTGTTAAATTACCTTGGTGCCACCTCTGAGTACTGCCAGTGCTTCAGGTCTTGGGAGCTTTGTAGAAGAGTGAGGGGTGAGGTTGGCCCTGGGACAAGAGCAGGATCTCCTGAGGTTTTGCAGCTGTACCTTGTGATTCAGCCCTGTGCTTGCAGAGCAACTCCATGCTCAGCACTGTGCCTCTCCTGCCTCCTCTCTGCAGGCAGTGCCATCCCATCTAGGGAAGAAGGAAGCAGGGTTTATCTGCCAGTGACTAGCACAAAACTGCCAGGCTACCTTTGCAAAAATGATATTGTTTTCCTCTGAGTATTGTAAATGATAACCTTCTCTAATTTAAGGGAGGTGGAAATGCTGCAAAGGCTCTGGTACTGGTGGTAAACTATTAGACACAGCCAGAGCTGCTCATTCATGTATCACGAAGTGTGTGTTGCCTAAAGGAAAGTCTCCTTCAGTTTAAATTATAGATAAGCCATACTTTTTAGAGCAGGTACCTCTGAATTCTTTGCAGATAATTGTTGGTGCATTACAGCACAGGAACAGTGCCTTTTTTTTCAGAAAAGATGTATTTTTATGAGAACAATGTGTGTGTTCTTTCATATATTTCTATTGTTTATCCATCTGTAAGTTTGTCTGACCAGACAAGAATACTCACCAGGATTCATCAAGTCTTTTAGCCTGAATCAAATGTAGGGAGATAAATGAACTATCTCTTCACATTGAATATTTTATAACTCATTTGGCACTGAGCTTAGTCCTTGGCCATAACACTGTGTTCGATATAATGAAAGGTGCCAGCCAGGTGAGACTTGCTAAAGTTCAGAGCAAACCTGCCCGTGACAAACAAGCCTCAGAGAATGTCCCCATTAAGACATTTCCATGGCTAATGAAGGCTGAAACAAAACTGTTGGAGGCAAAGCAACATCCTCCCTACCCCCCAGGTGAGAGGTGTCAGACAGGGAGGGACCTGCTGGCACTGCCACAGCAGCTGGGACCTGGATGCAGTGAAATAGGGCAAAAATCTGTGGGCTTGGAGGTCAACTTGAACAAAGGGAAGGTTATTCTGGAGGTGTCCGAGATGCACATTAAACCAGAAGCAGACATTCAATTTTTTTATCTCAAAGACCTCTCCTGCAGATGGTGCCGAGACTTGCTGCAGATACAGAGTTCAGAAATGGGGAAGATCCTTTTTTTTTTTCAGTCAAGCAGACTTGGCTTTTATGGTGTCTGTGGAAAAAGAAGAAAAGACCATGATTACTGCTAATGAATTTTTGAATTAAAATTTCCAGTACTTGTTATTGTTCTCATAAATTGTACCTGTAAGAAACATTGCTTGGGGCCAAATTGTTTCAGAATTTCTAATTCACTCTTTTTATTAGGAGAAGCCTAGACTTTTGGTCAGGCCCCACATCAGGATGACTCAGTGTAGCTCTATTCAAGCTGAAGGCATCTATGAATTCATACAGGCTGAGAAACCAGCTGGCAGTTCAGAAGTCATGGAAAAACTTTTATTTTGGCTGTTCTAGAAACACTGTTTCCTCCTCCCTACATCCAAGGCAGAGTGCAAGTGTGTGTGGAAAAGAGAGGAAAATTCAGAAGTTTCTATTACCAGGAATAGTGCATCTTCTATTTTTAGACCTCCAAAGATGTGTGTTTTGTGAACAGAGATTTTTGTTAGGTGTAATTAAATTAATTTGCAAGGAAGTTACTAATTTCATTGAAAGCTAGAGATCCTCCCAATGCATGATTCATCATAACTCCACCTCAGCCCTGGCCCGCAGGGGTAACTAACTCCTTTGGTGAGAAGATAATTTTATTTTAATTCTCATGCAGTCATTGGACAACTTGAAGACAAATGCCAGCTATCAATCTTTATGAGTGAATTATTGTTCTCACTATTAGGGTGTGGTGGAGTAAAGGATGTCATACTTCAGTACCTATAAAGCTTTTTGGATATAATTTTGTGTGTAAACCATAATAAACATAAAAATCATACTTTATGACTTACATGAGAAATACATTAGGACAACCAAAATTAGAGACTTTGAATAGCAAGGGAGATTTTTTTTTTTTTTTAATAAAGGGTAAAGATTTTTTTTTCCAGTAATTCTATTCAAATTAATAACAGGGTGGGTTTTTCCCCCTCTAACTATTTTCCTGTATAAGCAAATTATTATTTTTTACCCTTCCACTCCTATTTGACTGGAAGCAATTATGAAAAAAGATCAGTTTTCATTTTTTGCATTAAGTGGTCTATCAGTGATACCTGAGCTTCAGAGACACTGGCAAATTCAGAGGGAGTGTTGACTGCAGCAGAAATGAAGGAGCAGACTCTGAAGAGCCCTTCAGACAAACCACATATGGCACTGCAAAGCCCTCCCTTTGCTGTCAGCAGACTTGGTGGATTTTGCTAGCGTATAAAATGTGCTAGACACTCCTAATAATGATAATTACAGTCCTAAGCTCACCAGTGATTTACCTGGGCAGACATGTACACCCATATGGAGCTCCATAAATTTTAATAGGGCTCCGTGTGGGTTTGGAGGCAGAAGTGGGGGATTGGCCTGGAAGGCTCTTGGGTGACCCTGACTCTTGACTGGAATTTGGGTGCTTGAAAATGTCCCACTGGGTGCAGTAGGTGCATGTCTGCATCTGTTCTTCCAGGGTGCACTGCTCTGAACAGTGTCATTACATTTGGAAAAAGTACTTGGGGATAAACCAATTCTGTTGTAATACTGTGGATTTGTTTCTCACTTTGCATCCTTAAAAACACAGGAAGAGAGGCAGCACATTTTTCTTGGTTAGTTATTACAGATAACCCAGATGCTGGTCATTTGTATTTGGCTTCCAATTATTTTAAATTTTGTTTGGGTTTCTTTGAAGTGTGACATCTTTTCTGGGGACTACACTTATGTCTTTTAACAATTTATTTGGTATGAGAAACATATTCTCATCCCTTCAATTCTTGATTCCCTAAATTAGCTCTTGTTTTTGCAAATGGTAGTGCAGAACTCTGACAATGTATTGATATGAGGATTGTTAAATTGATTAACTTATCTCATCTCTAATTTTTCCTAGATATTTGCTGTCTTTCAGGATCCCAAAGTTCTACTGATTTTGTTTCTGAACTATTGGTTTTGGGCAGTGACAGTTTTGGATTTCTATGCAGAAATATCTTTGGGTGTGATATTTGGGAATTTTCTCTATTATTAATTGAAGTAAATTAAAATATTATATTGGTTTCTTGATTCATGTTAATCATTAACTTATAAAACAAATTGGTGATTTATTGTTTGAATTGCATAAATAATGCAACAATTCATATAAAATTAAAGGAATAATTTCCCAGAATATGCTTTGATTGTGTTCTAAACCATTACTTATATTCATAAGACAACTTATTTATATGTAGAAAATCATATAAAATTATTTTTACTGCAAATTTAAACTGATTTTCTTCTGAAACATATAAACCATGAACAATGATAAACATGAACTGATGCTGAAATTCACTTTGTTATTAAACACATCTGGAAGTTGGATATTTGGGAAACTCGGTGTTGTCTGTTTTTGCTGTGTTTTTCCACCAACAAATGCCATGATATTCTGGGATTAGTATTAGGGTAAATTAAAGCAAAACAAGGACAACACAGCCAAAGCCAAGTTCCTTTGATGAATGTTTGTAAAGTTTTTTTCTCACCATTTTTTTTTTAATATTTATAAACACAAAACAAGTAACATTTTACATGCCTGGTTCTAGTATGGAGGTAGTGCTGGGAGTTTCTTGATTCTCAGCTGGTTAAAGCACAGAGACTCTGCTGAATTACTTGCTTCCTTGTCTGCTGGGCTCTGATGTGATTCATTGCACACCTTGAATTTATTTTTTATTTCATTTAACAAAGATGAATCGGGTCAAAAGGATTCAAGCTGTGTGAGAATTCAGGCCATGGAAGTTGGGGCTTTAAGCCCTTTTTGTTAGTTTGCTCCTCCTTTTCTAACTTTTACAATGGCAGTGGTTTAGAGGCTTCAGCCCTCAGGAATACTAGAATTTATTGTCAACACTTGCAAAGCCTTTTCAGGATGTCAGGTACCACATACATACTAAATGGTGCTAATTCTGCAAAAAACCCCCCAAACAACCTGTTCCAAAATCATTTTGGTTCCCTCCACAATCTGTTTTATTCAGAAAAAATTAATAGTATTCCTTCTGTTTTCCAAAATTGCTCTTTATTTTAAATTAAATACTTCACAGTGTAGAAATAGTTTCTTTTTAATATCACTTTGAAACAGAATCTTTGAAACCATCAGTCATCCCTCACCTGGAAAACTAACATTCACCCAGAAACAGCTCATGTTTCTGGATGTCTGTGGTCAGCTGGGTTTGCAGCTCTGTGCTACTGCTGCTGAATGTGTCTGGGTGTTGATGGGCTGGGAAGTCCTGGTATCTCAGTAAACAAAACAGGCATTTTTATGAGATACAGAACTAACAAACTCTGCATTGCAATTATTTTATGGCTGCCAGCTCTATTTTGAATTTTTCCTCACAACTCAGGCTTTTCAGAGGTTTCTCCTCTCTATGAACTCTGAAAGGAATTGATTCAGTTTTTCCATGAGTTGAGTAACTTAAGTATCTCTGCCCTCAATGAAGGAATGCCCTCTAACAAAATTCTAGGAACTTGAGTAGGAAGTTTGGGATTACTGTGAATTGGCCAAATATATTCAGAATTGGTCATTGGGTTGAAAACTACAAGAAGCAGTAAAGACAGGTAGGCGATTCAAGCACTAATAATAATCACTTCTTTAAGAAATCAAACTAAAAATATCCAGGGAGATAGAAGGAATTATATATGAGCTTTTCAACCCTTTTGTTTGCATCAAAGAATGTTTTCTTCTACATTTGATACCTCTGATTATGGAAGGGCTATTTCAGCTCTGTGCTGCTGCTCTGAGTATGCATATCTGTTGGAAAGTAGCCTCAAAGATCCCAAACATTCATTTTAGTTTACAAAATGTTATATTTTTTTGAATTTTATTTTTTGTTTGTTTTTTTCTTTTTGGCCTAATTACAAAAATGTTTTGATAAAATGAAACTGCAAAGGTAGGGATGAATTCTGTGAAAAATTTGAGGCAGGTCTCAAATATGTGCAACTAAGCACTCTTCATAATTCATATTAAACACTCTGCAATTTTTAAAAAAGAAAAGTAATATTTCATGAGTACTAAGCATTATGCTTAAACCACAGATTCTGTAAAAAATGAACTGCATAAGCTATTAGCAGCCGTGTGCGTCATAAACACCTTAGGCAAGAAAATGAGATCCTAATGCCAAATGCAGCTCGGTTCCATCAGTCTGCATGGAGCTACACTTCTGCAATTTTATAAGATAAATGTCTGTGCTGTTTTATATGATGAAACTACAGCTTGGGTGAATCCTCGTATTTTTCACCTGTGATTTAATAAAAGCAAGCTCAATATAAATATTGAAAGGCTGCTAGTATTGAAAATACTCTTTCCCTAGCAGCTGAAATATGTGAGAGCTTTGTCTTTTCGTATTGATTGTTCAAAAAGAAAAAAAAAAGTTAAGGCTTGTCTATACAAGAAGTGGGTATATTTACCAACTAGTGGGCTCTAAACAGTTTCTCTGACATACTATATTTTATATTGCATTTGTGGAGAAAGGCTTTGAGTTATGTTTCATTCCAGCTCCTGGGAACTTCAAACCATTTTAATCTCAGCTGAAATAACTAGTGAACACTTGCCTCCTACCTCTTAGTAGAGATTAAAGAGGACAAATGTTGCAAACTATATTTCCCTGCACCTATTTCTTTGACACACATCACTGTGGTAACACAATAAAAGAGCTGCATTTAATTATTTTTTCAGAACTCATAAGTTCAGGAGAGTAAGGGTATTTATGAGCCTCATTTGTGCTCTCTTATCCGTAAGATACCAAAAAATACAAAACATAAACTACTGGCCATTGGAAGTGACCCATCGTGCCTCTGAAAATGTTTGTCTTGTTCTGCTTCTCTCTCCACATAAAATACTGAGCATTAATTTAATCATTAAAAGAATAATGAAAATAAGGAGCAATGAAAATGTAATCAAGGCAGACAATTAATATTCACAGAAGTGTAATTTTTAAAACAGTTTAAAATATCTCCTGTGCTGCTCTACTGTATTCATGAAATAAACCTACTTTAATTATTTCCTGTTCAGGCTTTCCTCTGTTTCCTTGGTTTTAGGAGGAGTTTACCTAGCAAAAAACCAATGCTGCTCATTTCCTCAGTGGATTAGCTGGGCAATGATGAAACAGAAGCTTCTGTCTGCTTCATTCTTTACACAACCTGGTGTTAAAGAGTGACCTTTCACCCTCAGAGATCTTAAGGATTAAGGATGCTTTTAAGTCTCGGTCTGGTTACTAATCCACCACTTTCACTTGATGTTAAATAAGCACTTCCTGATTTACCCTTTAAATCCTGTAAACATAATAAAACAGAGTTTAACCTTTACCTTAGGATTTTACCACTATCTTATGCTCTGTCAAATAAACCTTTATAAGAAGCAGCGAAGAGAAAACTAATAAGCCGTACCCTGATTTTTTTTTTTTTTTACCTTGGGATATGTAGCAAAACATTACAATATTTTTAATATATTCAGGTCAAACAGTTGTTAGGGTGCATTGGGGTCCTTACACTGTGCAAATAATGGAATTTTTAAAAAGCATTTTTAAACTATTTGGGATAATGAAATAGATGTTTCTTCTGCATTCAGACTGCTGTGAGCAAATTATACTGGCAGGAATTGCAATGGAAATATATTGAGAGAGATTTCATAATCGAAAGCTTTGCAACTTTCAAGAATATCATTCAGCCTCCAGCCACTGCTTTGTAAAGTCAGGCTCCCATCTGGTGTAAATTGTGTGTAAACTCCATTTGTAGTCCAGGGAATATCTTGACTTACACCAGCCATGGATTTGACCCCACAGAATTGTTTTTTTCTGTGTTTTTCTCTTTAGGAAAATGTATCTAGGCTGATGAAATATTCATTCATGGCTATATTTAGTGGTACAAAGTTTTCACTGCTCTCTGCCACAATACTTCTATCCATGTCACAGCTGCAAAGGGTATCTCCTTATCATTTTATCATTTATTTATTTAAATAACTTCTTACCTATATAAGTAACTTCAATGCAATACTCCTAGCCTGGGATGTGGTGGGACCAGCTGGGAGCTTGTCTGCATGACAGCTCCAATGGCTGAAACCTGGGGATGGTGGTATCCAGAAAAAGTGTTGGAAAAGCCTTCTTTCAATCATTATAACCACTGTCCATCAGGTATTTTAAATAAGGTTTGTTTTCAGCAAACATCCAAAATACCTCATTTCAAAAAATCTGAGTTTTGTCGCCTTAGAGAGTTTATGTCTCATAGTTGATAGCAACAAGTAAAGAAAAATTATCCTATGATAAGAAGTTAATTCTCTCTTCTGAGACCCTAAATCAAGGGACCTTAGTAACAAAGGAATACAGTTATCTGTCTGCATGGGGACCCTGCTTGGATTTTGATATATTTTGGGGAATATTTATTTTAATTAAATTGAATATCTGCCTTGTATCTTCCAAATATCTGATTGTCTCTGCATCAGCTACTGCCTGAGAGGAAATATAGACAAAGTAATCATTTATATATGCATGATTTTCTTACTATGATCAACAATCCCTTTGTCTTCTGCCTTAATAATGCAAAATATCCTGTTTCCACAATGTTTGCTAGTATTACTGACAGCTCTGCAAAGGATTTGAGTGCAACTGTTCCTTGACAGTTTTGAGGGACCTGTTACCTAAACTGGAGAGGAGCTTTTGTCAAAACCAATTCTGACATTTTAAAACCTCTGAATAATGTCAAGACGTATTTCCAACTAAATGCTAACTTTTCTGGTGTCTGCTGGGGATAAGTGGATGATAGCTGGAGTTCAAAAATTGTCTGGATGCATGGGGCAAAGATTATTTGCAACCTCCTTGGAAAATTACTGAGTTTACTGGGCAGGGCTGCTTTTGGGAGTTTGTGGTTTCCAAAGTGTCCTTCTGTCTTAAGAGACGTAATATTGTACCGTTTCCTCCCGTTTGTTTGGAGATAAAACTCCTGTTAAAGGCAATAGGAACTGTGTAAGTGTTTGTAAACAAGAAACAGGACAAAGGAGAAAATTATAAACAAAGGAAATTTGATTCCTGCTTTTTGTTGAAATTTGAGAAAGAAGGTAGGCAGGAGAAAATGCTTTTGCTTTACAAGTTTTCCATCCACCACAGACACTAGGAATGTTTTGTTACAGTTGAATATCTTGAAAACAGAACAATCTACCCTTTGAAATAATCTCTCACAGATGCTGAAGACCCAAGTAATTTGCAGCAGCATGGACAACAATCCTCCCCACAAAGCAGAGTTTGATGAAATTGAGCAAGGGCAGACCAGCCCTTGGCATTAGTCCATGAGGTCCATAGGTAAATTGTCAGCAAAGAGTCTGGTGTGTCTGGTAAAAGCGGGGGGCTGTCTTTCCAGATGACTGAGGCACTTGCTCTGTAAGAGCTCATCCACCTTTCCTCACCACCAGCCTTCAGTGAGGGATCCTACACACAGAGATCAGATGGAACTGAGCAAGAGGGACTGAAAGAGGCTCTCCTGGAGTCAGGGACAATAAACTCAGCTACTGAGAGCTGGCAAATCTGGTGTACAGGACAGAAGAGAGGCATTGCATTTCACTGTGCACATGTCTATGCTGAACTGATTCTGCAGCACTGACGGGGTGGGTTTGGGACCTTTCTTCCACATATGAAGGCAATTCTGCCAGACCCTGCTTGTCTCAGTCAGCACTGGATATGGTGGTGGTCACTGCCTGTGAGCATGGTAGTGAAAATAGGATCTTTTGCTCTTTGATGTTTGACTGGCTCTTGTAGACAAGCAAGGCAAGTATCTTCCATCTTGTTTCTAAATCAAAATTCCCTCCCAGGAGAAGAGCCTTGGAAATTCTGACAAGATAGTACTGATCTACCTAGCCAGAACAGAAGCCACTGCAGCTTTGTCAAAAGTCTGAACTCTTCCTTCCTCCCCTAAAATCACCTAATGCCTTTTCTTAAAATTGCCTGACAGCATGTAACTTAGCTGTGGTCTGCATTCTACCAGGAAAAGAACTTCACATCACTCTGTAATCATTGATTTAGAGGTTTCAACATGAACACTAACATGAGCTTCTGGTCCTATATTAAAAAAAAATTTCCCTACTCTTCTAGAGAGAGCTGAGACTTCCTTTCTGAGTCCTTCATATGATTTCAAAAAGTCTTCATTCTGGATATCCACCAGCTTTGTGTGACTTGGGGTACTGCCATCTATTCTGGAGTGCCTTCAAGGGAAGGAAATACATAACAAAAAAAGGGAATGTATTTGGAGTATTGAACTGGTGAGGTTTTTGGTGTTTTTTTCTTCTTTATGCTGTTACTACAACTTTCTTTTCTCATACTATTTCTTTTGTACTTCCTAATGTCTTGAAAACAGCTTATATGAGATGCACAGTAATTTATGACTTTGGTATGTCTCATTATTATCTCTGCTTGCTCATCTCTCCTGAATGAAAATGATTTAAAAACAAGGGGGTTTTTTTCTGGATTCTGGAATAATATAGGTGAGCTCACAGCTGTATCTGTAATGAATTATTTTCTAAAGCTTTTTATGAAAGTAAAAGTTCCCTACCTCTTGGGTTCCTGCTATAATTAATAATACCTAGCACTTTTCATCATCATTTTAGTAAATGATACAAGGAGCTGGTGCAATTCCTGTTTTAAAGGGGGGAAGCTGGACTGCTGGAGGCTGAGGTGATTTGCCTGAAATTGGCCAGTGAGAGCAGTGGTGGATAGGGGTGAAACACGGACCCCTTAGTGCAGATCTCTGTCCATGAATACCCCTTGCTACAATTCACTCATGGTAATCGAACCTAATTCCTCTGTTCAGCTGCTGACTGCTGCTAAATTCTTGTTTTTTCCCTGGGGTTGCCTGCAGGAGAAGACAACCAAGAAAGGGCCTGGGGAACAAGATCTGAAGGATTCTCCAAAGGGGACATTGAAAGTAAGACTAAAGAAACCAGAAGAGAATGGGGAAGAATCCCAGGAGTTGATGGAGCCAGCTGGCTTTGGCCATCACCTGAACTTGATCTGTGCTGCTAATGGGGAAGAGACTGAGGATGGAGGGATAGGGCCTTGCTCCTGGGCTTGGGGGGATAGCACAGAGTTCACTTGAGGCCAGGTAGACTGAGTTCATCTGGGACAGAGCTTCTACAGAAGTCAGAGTGCCCAAGCTGGGATCTGCTCAGTGCTACCAACACCCACCATTTGTAAACGAAAGGAAGACAAAGCGATGGCTGAAAACATAAGGGTTTTCATTCCTCAGCAACTCTGCAGTGCAATAATGTCGAGCTAAACACATTTCCCGTGTGTTTATGCAATGTGACTGTGCCAGGTATATACTAGGAAAGATCTTAATCAAAGGAATCACACAGATTTCGTCTAGTTACCATTCTTTTGGTATTCCAACAGGTCATTGTATTGTCATTAAAATCAACAACAGGCCCAATGGTCTTCTCACACCACAATTTCCACAGTTACGCTCAATTTACATTCAAATAAACAACAGAGAAAGCCCAGAGTTTAGAGAAAATCAAGAAATTATTTACTTTCAAATGGAATTGATCTCCTCAGCCAAGAATAACAGAAAGAAAGAAGTGTGTATATGTGTGTGTGTATATATATATGAAAAACATTTAAACTTTATAATGTATTGGCCTGACACATGTAGTATTACACTACATTACTTAGCAGCTCTTAAACAAAACAAACCTTTTACTGAGCAGTCACAATTCAGGCAGGTTATGGCATTTGTAGAGTAATTAGCAACTGTAAAATATGACTAACCAAATCATTACTTTTAACTAAAAAAATAGGCGCCTACATTCTTGTGTATAAAACATTCTTTATAAGCTGTGCATGATCAGGGAATATTTTATAACAGCACTTAAGACAGAGAAAATACTAATCAGGATTTTAAATGTCTGTAGTTATAGTCCTGTAAATGTTCTAGAGAATGAAATGAATAGCTTCCAGAGAGGTGTCTAGCCAGAGAGGTGATGCAATGTTGCCAGTGGGAAGCAATGGGCTGACAGGAGAGCTACTGGAGGTGCTGTGCAAGTCATCCCACATGCAGGAGGGAGACTGGCCCATCACTAATGTCCTCCTTGGTCTGACATTGCTGTGGGTCAAGGGCGGTGGCTACAAGTGCTGGAGAAAGAAGGGGAAGTGACATTCAACTTTGCATTGAGGTAAATAAGTTCCTGTCAAAGGAGACCAAGCTTTTAAAATAGATTAAAGGTTTCTTCTCCATTCTTCATGGGAGATCACTACTGTATTTGCTAGCACCTTCCACACTGCAGCAGTTTCAGTATCTAGGAGGAGGCTTTTCCCAAGGATCACTCACTGTGCTTCTTAACGAAGTGCTCTGGATTGCTCACCTGGCTTCCCTTTAAATTTACACATCTGAAAAATGACTTCAGCGCCAACCCACTGGAGTTCATCTAGGTTCCCTCAAGTCTCATGGAACTTAGCTCATGTTCATCAAGAGCTTCTCTGAGTTGCAAGTCAGTGAGGTGTGAAATGCTTGTGGTTTGATGATTCACAGAACTCTCACCGTGAGCCTTAATTAATCAGTCTTTGCAAGGAATTTGAAATCCTTAGATGAAAGGCTCTGTAGCTGCAAAACACTCTCATTACAATGGCCACCATTTGTCTTCATGGGGACCTCACTTTTACCACTGTTTTTTGTACCATCACAATAGCTTTTATGTTGAAAGGGAAAGAGCTGTGTAAACATGTTCACCAGCAAACATTTCTCAGGCTGGTGGTTTAAAATAAACTATGCTTGACAAGCAACACAACTTTCCTTACATGTCATCCCAAGCTGTGATCTTGTCAGGCTGCAAACATAAAATGAGACTGGGCTGGGCCTGCCGACTATAATGCTAATGATCAAGAAAAATGAAACATTTGAATCTAAATTCCTCCGTTATGGTGCCCTCTCAGAGCACTGGGAGCCCATGGACTGTTCTCATGTACCGCCATGGCATGAATTAGAGCAAAAAACTGTTCTATCTGTAAACAGTATCTTCATTCTTTGCACAATTACTGATTTAGAGCATGCCCCCATAGCACCTGCTGTAGCCTCAGTGAAGGCAAACAAACCTACCCCAAAGTCTGCATCCCCAGCATGGGTGTGTCACTGGATGTGGCTGAGCAACAGGAGGAAAGAGAAAGGTATGAAGGATGATGATAAAATTATATTCTATTTGTCAGATGTGGTTTCCTTTTTCCCACACATAAGCTACTTTCCTTGTCTTGCATGTTCACAGCTCTCAGTTTCACAGATAGATCCTTTTCTCCTGGAACCTGGGCCAGAGTGGTTTGCAACCATCTTATGCATTCCTATTTGAGAGGGAATACTTAACTTAAAAAACTTGCACAGGCAATTAGAATTATGCTCTGGAGTTTGAGACTCTGAATTTGTATGATTTTTGTATCGAAATTGTGTACTTATATGACAGATTAGACATTAAGGAAAAGAGATTGAGAGATAATTGACTTGTCTACAACCAGATTGTCATGTCTAGTACATGAAGTCTGAGGTAGAGAAATCTTATTCGGTTTGCAGGACTGTGTAGGACAATTACAGGTGCAATATTAAATTATTGTTGTTATATTGGTAGTGGTATATAAATAACCATGCTTTCTGCCCAGTGTGCCAGGTATCCAGCGTGCAAAGAATAATAACAGAACAAAGATTTAGGTTGTGTTGAGCTGCTGAATTCCCAAACCTGTTGAGATTTCAGGTTTGTTTGGGAGTTGATACCCAATGCCAGGCTTGTCCTTTACAATGTTTAAAAGTAGCTGGTGAGCATAATGAGAAATTGGAGTGGGTTTGGGATCTGTAGGTCACAAATGGAGACAACTGATCATGTTGAAAAGATGAGTTAAAAACAAGCAATAAAAGGTGCATAAAAGGACAGGAGAGAGATGCTGCTTCCTGCAATTCTCTGTGCACCAATTGAAGTAGAGTTCAGGGATATGCTATTGTACTCTGTGTTCAAAACAGTGCTCCAAAATCTGTTGCAGAGCACCATAAAGAAAGGTACCATCTAAATCTCACAGTAGATGTGAGCCACTGTCTTCAGCAGTATATCCAGGCAAAGAGAGTCTTGTCTATACAACACCCAAACACAGTAATCTTTCTTTTCCACTGATTCTGTCTTCTGATCTTTCAGACTTGGCTTCTTTCCCATCTAGGTTTAGGTTTATAACTCACTTCTGATCATGTCTGGAAATTTCTTGTAAACATAGCTTTTGCATACTGTACATGATCCGAGATCAGCTGAGTTTATTTGAAGCTGTTGTTTGGTTTTTAAGATACCTGTGTAACTGGTTGTGCAAAAACTGCTCATCTAATCTGTTAATGTGTCTAAAACCTCAGATGCAACAGAAGAAATTCTTCTTGGCTGATTCCAGGGCTTGGGATAGGGCAGAAGAAGGACCACCCATGCAATTTTTTAATAAGGCAGTGAAGGGTTTGGAAAGTCCCAGGCCAAAGATTCTCCAATTTCAGTATTCTTTACATGTTAAATGATCAGATCATGTCCCAGCTCCTTTAGAGTTCACACTTGTATCCCACTGGCACAGAAGAAAACTGGAAGAAAAATCAATTTATACCAAGGGAACTCCACCATATGGATTTTTTGTCTGTTCTTTCTATGTCTGTTAATTCTTTTCACAGTCTTAAAAAATTCCAGTCTGTTAGAAAAAGGAAAAATCAAGTTCTGCTTATGAGGCAGCACCCAGGATCAAGATAGTTTGGGGAAGATCGAGCCTGAGCATGGAACTGCAACAGCCTCACCCCTGTTGGGTTGCTGAAC
This sequence comes from Polioptila caerulea, assembly GCA_013397295.1. Lineage (NCBI taxonomy): Eukaryota > Metazoa > Chordata > Aves > Passeriformes > Certhiidae > Polioptila > Polioptila caerulea. The sequence goes on along the minus strand of VYXF01006535.1, from coordinate 732,500 downwards.
TCAACAACCCCAACCATACCTATGCTTTCTGACAAAAGCTTTTTGTGAACAAATTAGAATAAGCACATTTAAAAACATATGTTTCTCACAATTGAAGAGTGTCCTGGATTTTCATAGTAGTGCAAGATAAAATTGTGGTAATGCAAGTGGAGTTTTGAAATTACGGAAGGATAGAGTTTAAATGGCCAGTGTACAAATTCACTTGGCCTAATGGAAATTTGCTGTTTCCTTTAAAAATACCTGATTCTCATCATTAACCAGCCATAAGGCTACTGCTTACTTGCTGGACAGATCCAAGCCTTTCTCCATGTTATATTCATCAAATTAATTCAATTGTTTGTGTGCTTCTTGTACATTTAAGCTCCATTCTGATACGACTGCATTTTTATTGATCTGTTCATTTCAACTGGTAATATTTATTTAGCACTTGGTTCTTTTTAGACTTCTTAGATGCAACAGAAGGGAAAGATTTGTATTGCTAATTTGCTTCCATCTAATGCATTTGTGAATTATTACCTTAGTTTCTTGAAGTCCAGTAAAATTTTAAAATTGATTAATTTTATGAAACAACATTGTCCCAAGGTCAAGTAGCTCAAATATTAATTTTTTATTAAACAGTAATTTCATTCACACTTTCAAATTGCACTTTGTTCAAAGGTCTCATGAAAAGAAATTTCTTCTTTTTTTTCCCTGTCCTTCTAAAATAAATGTTGAGAGGATTCAGCCTTCAAAGAGCTCATAGAATTTGATATAGAAATAATCCAAGAGGATTTCCATGGTGATAGGAATATGATCCAGGCTACACTTTAAGGAAATGGCATAAAGGCAAATGTTAGAAAAGTTAGATTAATAAGTAATCATTTCTCTGACAATAAAATCAAGTGGAATAGTCTAGACATGAGTGGAATGCATAAGTCATTGCTTTAAAAATGGGCTGGGGCAGGCACAGGATCCACACTTCAGTTTTAAGTCAGTCTCTTAAAAAATGAAGTTAATTATTGTTTGGAAAGGGAATAACATGTATTGCTCTGCTTGGAAATAGAAACACTGAACAAATGCAAGTGTCTGGGAGGTGGAAAGTAAGAGCCTGTGAGACCACAAAGCTTCTATGTTTTAGAAGAAAGAAAACTGGTGGGTTTTGTTTACTGATTTTGAATCCTGCTTATTTGTATGAATTAAGTGACACACAAATATTTTTATGACTGCATTTATTCTCCATAACAATGTGAATGAGCTACTGAATAATAACCAAGTCCCTTGTGACTGCAGAAGAAGAGTGATTAAATTATAATCACATTGGATTAATTAATCTATAATATTTGTTCTTTATATGAAAGAGGAAAATCAGCCTTCAACATAAAGGTTATGTACTCATGAGGTCTGTGTCTTAATAAAGAAAAGGCTTTGGGAAAAAGCTTGACAAGCCCCCCAGATATGATATGTTGTAAATGTAGACAGAAGGTTATTACTGATATAAAATACATTCAATGTAATTATCAGCCACAACAAATAATCAGAGAGATGATAATGAATAATTAACATTTTTATTTTTCTGTACTAATGTGTCTAATAGATAAGTGCACAACATAGAATTAATTTATTATGCTATAGCATTTTAGTAATGAAAACTGTATCATCAAAATATCTCTTCAGTGGTAGTGCAAGATATCAGCTTAAATAACTGATAAGGATTTTTCCTTTGTTTTCCCCACCCAGTTGTACTGAAGATGTGCTGAAAGAAAGGAACTAGCAAAAGGAACCATAATAATCTTGCAAGAAAACCATAATGAAAATATAAAATTTGTGATCTGATCCCCTAGTCTCAGTAAATCAAAAAACACAGGCTGTATGCAAACAGGACTCTCAATGTATTACATTAAATTTTACACATTTAATTTTAATTCCATTTATGGAATTGGATTTGTTACTAACAAATTCCAGCTTTAACATTTTCCAACTAAAATACCACTTGCATCTTGTAAGGAATCAATTAGTGTACCAAAATGAACTGTGTTCTGAATGAGAGAAAAAAAAATTATGCCTGGAAGTTATTGTATATGTAGATTTTAATTACTTAAATCCACACATTTATGTATGGGAAGGATATTCTTAAAGTTTGCAGCTGTTTGTAGGCCTCATTTTATGATGAGTATTTATATATTTATTACTTTTAAATAACAAGAAATTATGTTTATTTTTAAATTTATTTTTTTCTACCTGTGGGTGAAAAAACCATTAATTTTATCATGTTATGTAGAAGATAGTCATCTGCATGAGCATCATCTCTGAAATCCTGGAGCTGTGAGCAGGCATACCCTGTGCTTTTGATGCCCAAAATGAGATTTTTATTAGTTCTTTTAAGTTTTCTAAAAAAAGTCAATTTGTTATCAGATAGCTAAAAGCCCTTGGACCTCAGCTTACTTCAGCCTCAGAGTCTGCAGTTTACTCTTATCTTTGGCTAATACTGGTGATTCATTATGGTGTGTTTCACAGAGCATTGCTCATGCTGACAATATTGTATTAAGTGTTTGAAAACATTTTTTTCTTCTGCAGTACTTGGGGACCAAAGGTAGAGAAAGTCGGACTGTGCCCTGAGAGTGTGAAGTGTAAAGCACAAGGGAAATTTCAGGGGTTGAACATGAGGTTTTGGGTTTCTACTCCTTAATCAAGAAGAAGCCACCAAACAGCAGGAAAAGGCAGCAGTGCTTGAGGTCGTGGCTGAAGTGAAACAGAGACCAAAAAACTGTCCTGTCCTCCAGCAGCCAGCTCAGATCCTGGGGAGAGAAAACAGCTCTTGTGGTGCATTGGTATATCAAATAGGTGAGGTGTTCAATGTTTTATGGCTTGTTTTCATGTGATTCCTCTCTATCAGCTACAATGCAGTCCCAAAGATGTCTTCGAGGAAGAAGGGAGGTTATATTGAACAAAGAAAGTCATGGAAGGGCATATTTCTGGCAAAAAGGAGATCAAGATGAGGAGAGGGTCTGGTGCTTGGAAAGTCTTGTTTTTCTTTGGTTTGTAGGTTGGAGAAGCAGCAATCTGATAAATTCTGCCTGCTGTAAATTACACTAATAAGGCTCACCAAGACCAAGAGCTGCACTTTTTCAGGGTACTGTAGAGGTAAGAATACATTGCAAATGATCTGCTGCAGACACAGGTCACCAACACACAGACCTGCTTCTGGGATTGGAGAGGGGACACTGATCTAGATATCTTAGAAGACCAACATCTTAGTGGGCATGTTCTTGGTCAAAAACCCATGCCCAGTGGAGATGAGGACAGAAAGCTTTCTTTCCATATATTTAATTTCCAATCCGGGTGAGTTCCAGCTGCAGTGCTGACTTCCTTTGGTGTGACATCAAATCATTCTAGGGAGACATCATCCAAGGATTGTTCCTAATTTACACCACTGGGTAAACTGTCAGTGGTAATGCCCACTTTAAGGAGAGTGGTATAGGCTGAGGAGTCCACAGGTTGCAAAAATACTTCCCTTAAATGCAAAAATTCAAGGACCCCTAAAGTGGGAGATCCTAAACTCTTTGGGGAGTCTGCTGTGTTAGCATTCAGAAGCTACATCATCTTCAGCCTGTATCACTCCTCACAGCTCCCAGCCTTTTGTTTTTTTTTTTTGTTTTTTTTTTTTGTGAACACTTCCATCAGTTTCTCTTTCTGAGCAATATTTTAACATTTCTCTTTTCTTTTTTTTTCACCTGTTCTCCAAGGTCTGCTTATTAAATTACTATGCAACTGCGATACTAAATCTTATCTTTTACTGTAGTGCACAGAAGCAGCAGATAAGACTTGAGGAGAGGAACAAACCATTTGTCTATCAGTAGACTATGAGAAGCAAGAAGAGAGGAGGATGATACTTTTGATGAATATTTGTAGCTGAGAAAGGCAGTGCACTAAATGGCTTTTCTGTTTTCAGGATAGGAGCATACTTGTATTTCTAAAAGCAAAAGACTTTTATAAGGCTCTAAATCAAATATGAAGTTCAAAAAAATTTAAGATTTATAACTGCCTCCAGGATCTTATTATTCCCTGCTAGCCAAATTAATCTCCTGTTTACTTCATTGAGCAATGTACAGTCCTTAGTTCAGAAAATTTTGGGGTCATCTTTCTCAGCTAATTCTTCAGCAATGAGGAAGTTTGCAGGAAGTGACTTTTGGGTCTGTCTGGGAAGGGAAATTACTAAGCACTGTGCTGTGGACATAAAGAGGATGAAAATGGACACCAGAGATTCAAAAAAAGAGAAAAGGCCTTAATATGGGAAGTTAATCAATAAACTTTCAAGCTTACTTTCAAAACCATTTCAGCATGGCTGGTGTTTTCCTGATATAATGGTGGTAACTTGTTAATTGATTTGGTCATCCAGAAAGCTCATGACCCAGTCTACACTGCAAAGTAAAGCTATTCAAAATTCAGAAGACCAAGGAACATAGGAGGTCCATGTGGGCAATTTCTACTAGGCAAGGTAAACCTCCATTCCCATCCCTGTGGGCACAAAAATGCCCCAGACTGAGGTGCCTTTCTGGGCTGTACAGAACAGTGGTGCTGCTGGCAGTGCTCATAGCAGGTGCAAGTCCCCTCTGTGCCAAAGAGGACTCTCCTGGGGGCTCAAAGTGAAATTTAATTTTTGGTTTTACTGACAATGTCAGTTTTTCCTTTTTTTTTTTCCTAATTTATGTTCAAATAGAGCAAGGATTTCAAAATAAGAGATGACATTCAGTTCTTGTTAAAATGCAATTATTTCAGCCCTTTGGATGCTGATGAATGACTCAATTCCCTGTTTTAAAAAGGCATTTAAGAAAATTATGCAGATTTATGTTTTGGAAAATCTTGACCATCTTTCTATCTTTTCTCAAAGACAAATTTTAAAAATCTGAACTGCTCCTGTCATCAGACTAATGGCATAGTGTCCCATACCCCCTCTAAATCTAGTTGTTATTGATCAGCTAATGCAATATTTAATTATACTCACAGGGGAGAGGGGCTTCTTCAGTGTGTGATTCATTATCCCTTATGAATGGAAACTTCTCAATCTTGGTAGATAACCAATAAGCAAATGTTATTGATTGTTCTCCAACATCAAAAAAGGATAATAAATATCTCTGTTTGGGGCTTGAATGTCACATTCAAGAGAAGCCTCATAACCATCTGTTAATGAGTTTCTAATCTTTGACCCCCTTGCTAATGCCAGCTGTAGTCTCTACTTGATCATTACAACTTCCCTGTCATCAAATGTTGGCTCAGCCTTGGACGATCTACATTGATTCAGGCTACCTGTAAAAATCTTAAGGATTAAAAATGTTAAAGGAACTGTACTAAAGCCACTTAGAGAAGACAAATTTCTTCAAAGAAAAAATTTAGTGGAAATTAGAGAAATAGCAAGAATTAAGAGTGGCAAAATGAAAACAGGTGTAAGAGAAGTTAGTGTAAGATTTCAAAAGATAATTTTTTCTATTACTGGACAAAGTTCTTGTTGGCTCACTCCAAATGAAAGAGTTGACTTTTTCATAAGAGAACGGGAAAAGTTACCTCTCTATTCATTATTGCAGGCTCTGTCCCTCACCAAATTGATCCCAAGTTTGCTTTTGTAAAGTTTTCTCTGGTGGTTTGAGTTAAAAGTTAGAGACTGGGCAGCAATATTGGTTTGAATCCTGTCAAGTAGAGGACAGAATTTCCTCTCTCATATCTCACTTCTTGGACAAAGGCTCAGCATCTTCCCTGGATGCTTTCCAAAAATCTGTGCTTTCTCCTTTTACAGACTTGGTTGTTTAAGGCAAATCCCTCTCTGTACAAGAGAAATTTATCTCTTTGGTATGAAGTCCCATGTGGATGGAGGCTGATTGTGATGAGTTGACTCTGGCTGGATATCATTTGTCCACCAAACTTGCTCTATCACTTCCATTCTCAGCTGGGCAAGGGGAAGAGAATGTAACAAAAGGTTCCTGGGTCAAAATACAGGCTGGGAGAGATCACTCATCAATTGCCACCAGAATAGCCATCATGGGCAAAACAGGCTTAGGCTGGGCAAACCAGTCCAGTTTATCACTGATCAAATAGTGTAGGATAATCAGAAAGGAAATCAAATTTTAAAAACTACTTTTCCCCCTCCCCTTCCTTCTTCCTGGTCTTTACCTCTAAATTTCTCACCCTCCACCCCTCAGCTTTAGATATGGGGAATAAAGGGTGAGGTCAGCTTATCACACGTTGCCTCTGCTGTTCTCCAAGGACTGCCAGGAGATTTTTGTTTCTCTGTGGATTTCCGTGGACTGCGAGGGCATTCACCATGGGCTGCAGGGATTTTTTCCCCTTCCTAAATATGTTATCCCAGAGATCCTGCCACCACTCCTGATGAGCTTGGCCCTGGCCATCAGTGGGTCTGTCTCGGAGCCAGCTGGCCTTGGCTCCATCAGACACAGGGAAACTTCTGGCAGCTTTTCACAGAAGGCACCCCTGAGCCCACCCTCAGTTCCAAAACCTTGCCATGCAAACCCAGTACACCGATGGAAGCAGATGCTAAATCCCAGAAGCTAACCTGTTTGCACTAATGTCTTTAAAAATGTCTGGTGCTTTTCAAAAGCCTAGCAATTACCCAGCTATAGAAGGTAAATAAAATTAAAGTGCTTAGCTTAAATGAAAAAAAAAATTAAAAGAGTCAGCTTTCTGACTCCAGTTGCTGGAGTTCTGTCAGTGATCTCTAAATCCATATCTACACAGATTAGAGCTTTAGGATGTATACTTGGAAGTCTAAAGTTCACAGTCAAGTTGCAGCCATCCTGACTTTTAGACTATCTCAATCTGTTCAAATTGCTCTACAGCAAATAGGATGGATTGCAGCTATTAGGCCAAGGAATTCTGGGTTCAAAACAGAAACAGATGACCACTCCCAAATGGAACTTGCCATTAGATGTCTAAATAACAGAATTCCTCCAATTCCCCTCAGACCAAAGCAGTCCAAAACCCTTTCAAACACAGCTTTCACCAAATTGTCTTCTGCATGTTACCATTCTGAGAATGAATAGATTTGTCTGCAGTGTGCTTCCTTGGGTGAATGATGGACTTTCCAGACAAAGCATTGCTCTAGTCATCTCTAGTGAGCTTGATGTGTTGTACTTCCATTAAAAGTCTGCAGGAAGTACTTCCTGTAGATCCTTTTACCGTTGAAAATCTAATTCAAAAAACTGTCCTGGGACCCTCTTCAAGCATTAGATTCTTGGCAGGCTTTTTTGTCTGTGTCATAAACCCACAGTGGTATCTGGCACAAATGCAGAAGTTGCCCAGGGTGTGCCCAGCAGTGGCAGAGGGAGGGATAAGGCAGAGCAGGGCAGGCAGAGCTGCTGCATGGACTCCAGGAATCAGGTGTTCACTCTGTGCCTGGGACTAACCCATGCTGTTTTCTCTGTCTTCACTGGAAGGTACAAAAATAGAACTATCCCTTTCTGCTATAATTACATTTTACTTTTATATCTGTTCTGTCCCAATCTGGACTTCACCCCGTTCCTGTCATTACAATGTCTGAGCTCTCAGTCCCTACTCACATATCCCAACAATTCCAAGGCTGGACTGACCTACCTGCAGCAATGTCCTTCATACAGTTTCTTACTCTTCTCTGAGTATCAGCTGCAGCACAAAAAAGGAACCACTAATATTGTCTTTTCACCCAAAAGAGAAAGTAGAATGTGAAAAGTTATTAGAGAGAGTAGAGAGAACAAAAGAAAAAACATCTTCATACTCTTGCATAGATCAGTGCTCCCGTATCTTGAAGGCTGAATGCTGTATCTGAGACACCACAAAGAAAAAACTGCAACATATCAGTGAAGGAGGATGAGGAACTGAGAAGATAAGGAATATATTATATAAACCAGGAAACTTCTGGGATGTTGGAGAGGATATAAAGTGAGCATAGATGTTTTTACAAGCTGTATCTCCACTTTCCAATTCATTTCCGAGTGGAATTGTTTTTAAATAGATCCCCTTCTAGTCTCCATTTACCAACTGCTAAGCTGGTAAAACAGTTTTGGTGTAAGTACTTAATGGTGAAATTTGTTTACAAGCCAATATGTTAACCTCACCACAGCACATTTCCCTACTGTGCACCTAATAGAAAAATCACCCCAAGTATTTACTACAAGGAAATTAGATATTGATAAGGATCGATCAGAGGTGATGGTTTCATTTTCTGTCATTAGAAATGCCAATTCCACTCCTCCTCACCAAGTTATTTCCCTTAAAGACAAGAGCAGTTCATAGAAGTGACTCTGCTGCTCTGGAACCTCTCCCATGTTGGCTCCAAAAGCTTGAGTGGGAAGGGAAGCACTGACAGCTGCTGCCCTACGATCTCTAATCTCTTGTGTGTCAGTACCTGTAAGGTACAGGATTATGCTTTTGTGCAGTCCCAGTGACAAGCACAGAGAAAAGCCAGATTAGTACAGAGTTCTACCCTCTTTGCTAGAGGAGCACCCCAAGTCACAAAGGAGGTACAGCATGGAGCCTGTGCTGGTCATGTCTGCAGACAAGGTGGGACCACAGTAGTGCGGGGCCTGGAGCAGAAAAGGGCAATAATGTGGGGCAGGAAAAGGTGATGGCAGTGATATCCCTAAAATTAGCACGTGGTCCCCCTTCAGTGTGGACCAGAGTATGTATTGGGACATAAAACTGACCATTTTGTGCTACAAAATTTTGAAGCCTAAAGCCTGGTCTGTGAGGCACCAAACAGTCTTATGTAAGTGTAGACTACAGAGTGAATTTTATAGATAATTTTCCCACAGAAATTACATTAAACAAACATTTCATTCGTTCTCACATCCTTTGCCACAACAGACTGGCATTAAAAACTTGTGCTTTTCAGTGGTGATTCAGAGATGATTCTGTTTTTTAACTCAGCTTGGGTACCTGAAGGACCAGAGACTCATCATCTGGATGTTATACAAACACTCCTCTATTTGTTTTACTTTTAAATATTAGTCACATTCACTTATTGGGACAATGATTTAAAACACAAAAAGTATGTCTTTTCTATCATGTGCTTTCTGACCTTTTCAAAACCTTAACAAATATTCCTACAGATCAATATTATCACAGTGTCTAACGACCTTTTTGCTTGGAGGTTGCATAAAAAAGTAAAAAGCAGGGACTGTCCAAAGATCTGTGATCCAGCTATGCAAGAAGAGGCAGCAAGTGGACACTGTCAAACAGGGAGTAAGAGGAAGCAATTAAACACTTCTAACAGGAATGATAAGCAGTCTGACTGCTCTCTATTGCTTTTTTTTTTTTTGTCCCAGGTAAAATAAGTCCTATTGGAACAATGAGATTCGTCTGTGCATATCTGTGGTGAGCACTTTCCAATTATGCAAAAGCAAAAAGAACCAAAAAGGCTTGATGAAGGGTTTATAAAGGAATTGAGTGTGAGCTCAGGTAGATGTGCTGACAGGAGTGCGTGAAGGGTTTGGAAAGTGAAGTGCAGTTCTTATGTTATTCAACAAGGAAAAGGCATAGTCATAGCAACAGACTAGGAAAAAAATGTTCTTTTTGGTAGCATTCTTACTGGATATGAGGGGAATAAGTTTGTATCCTTTTGGGCCTGATAAAATAATGTGGCATTAATTTAAAGGCAAGATGATGAGAGCTCAAGTCACTTGGAGTGAATCCATATTTCAGAGATGTTAGACCAGCCAGGTCTAGCAAAACAGGCATCCAAAGATCTGGGGATTGACATGAGTCAAAGTTAGCACCAAGTTTGAAGCAGATAGGATGGTGATATTTGTTAGAGAAAGAGAAAATTTTGAAGGAAAGGTTAGAATTATGTTTTTACCCTGCTTAGTTTTAGGTGATAGCTAAATACCAGAGGATGCTAAAGAGGCAGACCAAGACCTTAATTTGCACACAGAGACAGGTCTAGAGAGATGTAGATCAGTGAATTATTAGCATAGAGATGGCAGTTGATGGTAATTGGAAAAGCTGTCTTTGAACAGGCTGTGCTGGGGTGGGTAGGACTGGTGTCATTAGTAGCCAAAGAAGGAAAGCTAAGAGTGTTTCAGCAAGGGTGAAACATTCAGGGGGCTGGGCTTGTAAAAGGCTCTAATTAAAATCATGATTCAAAGTCCATTCATTTAAATTCACACTGGCTTTAATGAGTTTTGGATCAAGTCCAAAGAAGAAAAAAAAATGAATTTCACAACAGGGAGCAAATGGCAGAATTCAAAGCAGGTTGAGAGCGGGTAAGAGAGATGTTGAAGCTCCACCTATCCATAATGTTATCCTTTGGGATTCACCCAGCAGACACAGGCATTTCATATGGTTTTGGTATGTTAAATGATGCCCAGGCAGCACTAACTCTGTGTCTTTAGGAACTCATACTGAAAAATAGTCAGACTAGACCCAAAATTATGGCTGGGAATCTTTTCAAAATATATTTCTGTACTGTTGATGTAAAACAGTCCTGGCACTCAGATAAACAGGGGCAGATTATTTCCTTCTTTTCCTGCTGAACAATAGATAGTAAATAAAGTCTGGCAGTGCCTCAGACCACTTTCTGTTAAAATAAACTCAAATATTTTGAGGTAAAAGGCATGACTCTGCTGAAATCAATGGGAATTTTGTCACTAAAAGTATCAAGGCTATCAGTGTGGGGTTTCAATAAAGTCTTTGATATAAATCATAGGATTTTCTTTCCCTATTGCATGTGAGCTGAAGACAACTTGTCTGTTTGTGGGTGCTCAAAAAAACCCTGCCAAGTAAAGAAAACTTATGATGTCAATGTGCATAGGTTAAGGTGCTTAATCTGGGTATGAAGGTTTCATTTGATCTACAGCCCCTTTAGCTAAGAGAGTGTACATGGGCTTTTGACACACTTTAATTTATGTTGTATTGACTTCTCACCATTAATGGATTTGTTTTATCTTTCCCAAGTACTCAACTAGACAAGCCATTGCTTATAAATGACAGAAGAGGATAGTTAGATGTGTGGAAGTAGGCAAGTATATACCATGTTGATAAAAATCCCTTAAATTTTCAGATACTACTATGTTTATTTAAATATCTTTTACATTTGCATTTTTTTCAGGTTTTTGTTGTTGTTGTTTGGTTTGGTCTTGTTGTTCTTGTTTGCTTTTTTGTTGATGTTATAAACAAAACAAGGTTATTTTGTGACCTAAAATAACTCAGCCACAAGTGGGGTAACTTTATCTTGTAAATGGCAGCTTACTGGAATCTACACAAGTTTAATTCAATTTTATTTCTATCAGTGAGGTTGCATGTCAAGATGGGATAATATTTTTCCCTCCCACTCCTTGTTAGTTCATTGAAAGGATATACTTACAACACAGTGAAAGGCAGGATCTTTGTCACAGCTTCTTCCTGTGCAGCAATCGAATTAACCATGAGGGAAGATGACCCTAAATATTGGAACAAATTTTAAGAAACATTACTTCTCACTCAAGTCACAGGACAAAGTTTCATTTGGGATTTTGGGTGAATAGGTAGGGTCCAGGTTCTCGTGCTCATGTACTTACCTTGGGAGCCCAGTTTCATGTTTGGGTGTGTAAATCAGTGTCAGGTTGTTCCAAGAGAGCTGGTGGAATAAGGTCTGGGACACTGGCCAGAATGCCAAGTGTGCAACTTGATAGCAGGCACACAACAACAGGCTCAGATGTGTTTTTCAAGCTGGACACACACTTTGCCTGATTAGCTGTTGGGCCACAAACATTGCTGGAAAATCCCACGTGGAACCTGTGGGAAGCTGGGAATAGAGAGGAACCTCTGCACATCTTGAACATTACTGGTGCCCAGCCAGGGTCCACCTGCAGAGGAGGAGGTTTCCCTCAGGAATGTGGATCCAGACCTCCAGTGCCACCCCAGACATCAGCTTGCCTGAGCATATGGTGGGTGCCTGCTGAGCCACACTCACGTGTAGGGTTTGATACACACATTCCAGAGCAAGGAGCTGATTGAACAGAAAACACAAAAGGACTTCTCCCTCTATCAGTACCACTCTCAGCTCTGCGTGACTTGACTCGTAAGTCTGTGTTTTTTGAGGTAGGAACATGGGAAGTTTTTTATTTTGGATTATAGCCGTGCTCAAAAGAAGCAGGTCAAATCCAAAGTGTAATTTCATCTGCAATAACCATGTTGTGATTAGGTGGGGAAAAGCCATCAGTATAAGAAAAGAAACTTTAATTGTTCACCTTAAAAGACAAAAATACACATTATGAAGTTCAGAAGTATATTCCAGCTCTCTCTGTGGAAATTCCAGAGCGTTTTGTAATACCCTGCTGTTCAAGAGAAGATTTTTATGACTCATTACTGATTTCTACTGTGCTTAGAATTTAGCCTGGCTTGAAATTCAGTGCCAAAATGTTTGCGTGATTTTTTTGCTGTGTATATTTCATAACTTCTGGACTTTGATTCACGAGATGAGATAGATGATGAAACATATAACTATATGTAATGCCCATTCTTGTTTATATGTCTAAGAGACTTGACTGAAACTTGATGAATAAATGCTTTATGAATAAGAGTATTCGAAAAATTAGTCTCTAATAACTTGTGTGCACGAACTTTGCCTTCATTTGTGCAAGTGGTTAAAAAATAGACAAATGAAAGTGCAAAGATAATTTGTAAGAGCAAGAATTGACATCCTTGAAAAAAGTTAATATCGAGAAATAATTTTGCCATTTATACTCACCCTAGTAGAAAGTTCTCTGATAGAAAAGATCTTTCATAATCTATAAACTGGAATTAAAATAGAAATACTAAGAGGAAGTAATGATCCCATAATATGTTCCAGCCACCTACTGTTATATTCATAGAACGTGTGCCTTACCTAACCAAGGATGGTGATTATTGATCCTCTAACGCTACAGCACAATCTGGAGCATAATTTTATGTAAAAACTCATGGATTCAGGCATAACATTAAAGTGATAGGATAATTTTTATGGATAGGATTCTTCCCAGAATTTTTCCCTTTGCTTTAATTTTCACGTCTGAGAAAGTAATTAACTGAGAGTTCTTGGCTTATTTAGATTAAGTGAATTGTAATTCTTGTGAATGAAAGTCCTCCTTCCCTTCCTCTTGGGTGGTACCAACATGGCAGAAGAGATGTCAGGACACATCCATTCAAAAACAGAAAAATGAAGCAAGGAAGCAAAATTGAAGACAGAAGATGATAATGTGGCAACCGCAGGAGACTTGGCAGGAATCAAGTGAGGCAGAACAGGAACATGCACTTTGCCTTTTATTCTCTTGGTCTGGATTCCACCACTCACTGTAGTGAGATGATGTTGGTGTGCACTGGTGAACAGTCTGTCCAAAAACTAAGGCACAAAACATCACCTGCATCCTTCTAATCCCACTTGGCATCAGTTAGCAAAGCAGAAGTCTCTAGATGGTGTAAATGTCTCTTCCCACTCAGTCATGGCTTTGTTCAATGTCTTCACAATGGTATTCAAAAGAAAGAGGTGCATCTTTATTTCAACTTCTTTTCTTTATGACAGAAAGTAAAATCATTCATAACTAGTGGCATCTCTTTCCCACACCATCCTGAAAGCAGTTAAGCGGGGCAGTATGAGAAAGGAGATGAGGCCAGACTCCCATTCCCTTTTAAAACTGTGGTGGGTTTTAATGACTGTGTCCACACATCTTGTGCAACGCCACCGGGTCTGGGTTCTACTAGAAGGAAACACCCTCAGGGAGAGTTGGTTTGGGTGCATTGCCAGACAGCACTTGTCCTTAGCAGTGCCAGTTTTCTTTAGAAAGGATGAATAAAGCACACAAGCCCTGGCTCATACCATCTTAGATGTTAATAAAACAATAATAATTGTCTCCTTTTCAGAAGTATCTGCATAATACCTTCACAGTTACAGTTAAATGTCAGCATTTGTTAAGAGCCACTGAGTATTAACTCATTTATTAGCATAATATTATGCTCAGAATTAACTATTTCATATTTAAAGGCTATAAAAATTTTGGTGTTTCAGAAACACTTCCTCAAGTTTGATGACAACAATATAGCAAGTATGGAATGTCTTCCAGCAAAAAAAAACTTAACATTTTTCCATTTTATTTTAAAAGCTTGGGCTTCAAGAGACTGACTACTTTAAAATACTAATTTTGGGAGATGAAAGCATCTTAAATATCAGATATGAGCTTTTAATCTTCAGGAAATCAACTCATTTTTGTGACACTGAGCTTGCTGTATATATCTATATCAATATATAAATATCTAAAAGAGACAGAGAGACACAGTGAGAGGAAGATATAGATAGTTGTATATGTACTTGTCTGTGTCAGGGCAATGTTAACAGCTTAAAGCTCTTTCCATTTTCCGATCCTTTGTTACATGTAGTATAGAGAGTTCTTGCAAACTAAAGCAACATGCTCAAAAATCAGTTCTCTTTTTTATGAAGGCCTTCCTAAATTAATTCATAAACCTTCACAATTAATGAAAGTAAGAGATGGGAGCATATCCTTAGTCGCTGAAAAATTGGTGGGTTTATTTCCCCTTTATAAAGCAAACCGAAGTTTCTGATTTCTGTTGATTTGACTTTCACTTTCTGTTCCGCCCATTTTTCCTCCCCCCCTCCTGCCTTTCATTTGCTAGAAAGCCCTGTCTAGCTTATTTACATGTGAAAAAACTTGGAGCATCATGTGGTGAGGTTCCAGGGCAACACTGAATCCCATTCAATTCTCATTTCCTCCCTGACAGCCACCATTGAATCAATCATGTTTTCCATGCCCTCTTCATGACCACCTAGGAGATCCCAAATCACTTTTCATCTGCCGTGTCAATCACACTCAGACCATGTCCACTTTTCATTACTAACACACTGTCATGTGACCAGCTAATCTGTCACTTTCTGACAGCGGTTAGTGTGCCAATTGATTTAATTAGCAATCAATTAGCTTGTTACTATTGGAAGTAATTACCTTTTATAGAGAAAAGAGTGCAGCTGGCCATAGCAATAAAACTGCGCTAATAAAACTGCATTTACCTCCCCTTCTCTACATTCAAAGTCACCAGCACTCAAGGGTTAGCAGAATTATTGGTGACATACACATGCTTGAAGAGTCCTAGGGGAATTCTTTGCCCTCCTGATTATGCTGGCAGACTCTTTCATTAGTATAGTATTTATATCTTAGGAAATAGGTCTGATTAAGGTTAATGTTAACATTTACATCATTTACTTCAGCAAAGGCTTCAGTATCAAATGTTTGCTAATGAAAGCATTTTAAAGGTGGCTATACGTTAATGCTTCTGTATTTGCAGTGGCTTTTTTTTTTTTTAATTGAATTCTGTGCACCTTTAAAAAGCATGTGTGTCATACTTAACTGTGCTGGTTATGTTACTTACTAATTTTGTCCACTCCATGGAACATATGCAGAAATTTAACTTGTTGGGGAATTAAGTGCTCACATAAACCTTGGAAACTCTGCAAGAAAAATAAGTTAAGTACTTTCCAGTTGTCTTCTGTTTAAGAAGTTGACATAAAGTTCTTTTCTGTTTCATACATAAACTATTGAACACACACACATCTTTCTTTTAATCTATGATTGTGCCATTTTCAAGCACTAGGACTGAAGTGCATATCACACACTTGTGCCATTAAATTCAACCTGCAAAATACTCCCAAGGCAGACAATGACTCGCTACATTAGCTCTGTGGTGAACAGAAGAGTCAGTAATGAAATGAGTAAGTAGACTTGTACTCCATTCATCATCCTGTTTGCTTCAATATAAGTGTTCTTTTATCAGCAGTATTGGTACTGATGTCATCACACTAGACATAAATCACAGCACAAGTGACAGTGTCCTATTAAGGGTCATGGTCTAAAATCATTATTTACAAATTAAAGACCACAGTTAGCCTTTTTCCTGGTGTGCCTCATTTGTGATATAGTTTGAGCCTTTTTAGCTGGCTGAAGGATAAGTAGTCATTTGTAGTTCTGAATAGCTGTGTATATTAACTCACCAACCACACTACATTTAAAAAAAAAAAAAAAAAGGAGGGGAAGAAGCCCAGCAAAGACCAGGATGTTAAATCCTAAGTTGATCCTTGCCATCAATTCCCATTTGATGGGCCCTAGATGTGAGGATTACAGAGAAGAGACCAGGGTGCACCAATCTGTAATAAAGCCTCCTCTGTTATCTGTACAGCAGATGGGACAAATTCATCTTGGGTGTAATTAGGTAGAGCTTCTGCTGCAGTCAATGAAAGACAATAGAGAGCATAACACCAGGAACAACCCTGGGCTGCTTCTCCCAGTGACTTTATTCCTCACATAGCCAGGGAGGGGGACACTCAGTCTCTCTATACTCGACTCATCTAAACACATCTCTCCTCTCATGTGCTGGTAACTTGTACAGAAGGCAGCACTTTTTTTGTCCTATGTAGCCCCTTACAGAAATGCTGAACAGAAGGTTGTTGACCCAGAAAAGGTATTTTTCTGTCCTTTTTCAGGAAAGGATAGTGAGAACTCCATATTCCCAGAAGTCTGTTGCTTCAGCCCTTGGATAAGATGATGGCTGAGCTCCTTCTTGCTGAGGAACCTATTTACAACACCTGCTGTGGTCATTTGTTGCACTGGCATCTATGGCTTGATGGCTTCTTGCACTGCTCTTGTGCCATTGTTGTTCTGTCTCTCCCCCACATCATTTTATGGAGACCATTGGAACAGTCAATGGATAAGCCAGATAAATTCACCAAACATCTGACAGAATAAGCAGCCATGCCAAGAGGCATCAGGACATTGTGATAAATTAGGGAATCACTTCACTACTATTGGCACAGTTACAGGGGAAGTGATTCTGTATCTCCTTACTGCAACACCTACCTGAAGCACTGATTGTCGTACTGCAAAGCCACATTAACCTTGGATGGACTCTGATGACTGAGCCTGGAACTCCTCACAAGGTTTCCAAGAGTTAAGTAAAACTCAGGCTCACTCCTGAAGCTTCAAACAGTCATAAACCCTACCTTGTTTCTCTCATTTTATCTCTCTACTGTCTGTGAGAATATGGAAAATATTATTTAATGTCAAAAGACCAAAAAATACAGTATTTGAACATTTTCAGGAATGGTTTCAAGGCCCCCTTCCTGGGCCCTTTCCTTCAGGAGAGATCTGTTAGAATGGGATGTGATTCTAACTCTCCCGACCCCCACCCCTCCACCAACATATTGAAATATCCTGGACAACGTTTTATCTTTGTTTAAATAAGGTCAGACCAATATTTCAACTGTATTCCCACCCATTTCAGCTGGGCATGGATCGTGCCTCTCTCCTTGCAGTTGTTGAGGATGGAGGCTTGTGCAGAGGGAGCAGAGGCTGGCTGGGCACGCGCTGTCCGGCTGGGATGCAGCGCCCACCCCGCTGGGTGTGGCAGGAAAGGTGGATGAGGGTTAATGACAGGGTCTGTGGTATTTGCTCTATTAGGCCAGTCTTGGCTTCCAAATCCATTCAGCTCTGTAATCTCACTCATTATACAGCATGACTCCTTATAATACTTAAATTGTTGCCAAGTGCAGTGTTATAGCCAAGAGAGAATGAACACTGTTATTAACATACACAAACCTAAGCAAAGCTTGCTCACATGGCTCCATTGCCGTTGTATCTGAACACCTCATTATCTTTAACGTGTTTATCCTCATTACATCCTTAGTGCCATTATTTCCATTTTACAGATGGGCAGAGAAATAACAAGGATGTGTCTAGGAGCACAGTCAGAGATTTCAGCAGGTCAGGCTCCTCTAAGGAAAAAGAAGTGTCTTAAGTGCAACATGGTGGCCAGAGGTGGTTGCTGCTCTGTGCTGCAGGGCTGTGTGCACCTGTCTGAAATTATTCTGGGCTCTGCTGTAAGCCTGGAGCAGAAGGGTGGGCTTCAGCTCCCACTCAGAGGGTGGGTCTAAGTCATTCTGAACTGTCTCTTCAGTGTTTCTGCTCTGGTTTGGTTTTTCACTTTAAAAGTGCTTGTTCTATGTAGCCTGTAAGTCTATATGACAACTGGCTGCTATTTTTTCAGTGATAACAAAGCAGTTAAACAAAAGAGGCTGGATTTTCAGGCCGGCTGATATATCTTTTTGATTGATATTTAACTTCACTACATGTCTTCAAAGTTCATTAGAGGTATTTAACCATCACTGGAGAATACATACAGGTTGAATTTTACACAAAAAGGGACTAAACCTGTGATAAATGTATTCAAAGCCACGTTTTCTGTTACTTGGTGCTCAAGGAGTACAAACATAAGTTGTGGACACATTTTGAATCCAAGATCCAAACCCAGCCATGTTCTTTCTTGCTTCAAATGTTGCAATACTTGGAAGACCAGCTAATTTCAGGAGACTTCCATCACTCTGGAACCAGTGGTGGGCTCTCCTCGTGGGACGCCTCACTGCATCAGCAAAGCAATTATGGACATTTTCTCCAAAGTTTATCCCTGAACAGCAGCAATATTGAGATGTGGGAACTTTGGCTCAAGGTCCTCACAAAAAATAAAATTAAGATGTTTCAGGATGAAGTTCCAATTTTCTCTCATTTCCAAAATATGTATCAGGCTTTTAGTGTTCTGAATTTGAATTCTTTATCTTGAAGATCACTGTTCATGTCAAGCACGAATTTCCTTCTACAGTATAATGATTGGCCTCAAATGACCCCAGACACTGGTTTTCTTTAAGGATGTGTAATTTCTATAACAGAAATATTTTAGTTAAGAAACTTCTGATCCAAAATGTAGAAAATGTAAATTCATATTCCAGGCAATTTTAGTACATCCATTTATGCCAACAACCGATATGGAATTTTTTTACTAGAGATTTTATAGGGTTTGGATGAAAAACATTTTATTGTAATTACAACTTATGAGGGTTGTAGCTGTTTAAATAACATTTTTATAAGGTGCATCACGTCAAAGGAAGCATTTAAGGTCAAAAATGAAATCACGTAAAGTATTATCCAAGAGGAGCTCATGACTTGGGACATTTACAAGAATTGTTTAAGCCCAGGTTCCTGAGCTGCCTGTTTCATGTCCTAGGTGAATTTCTTAACTATAAAAATGTTGTATTTCCAGTTCCAGGTATATCTTCAAAGAGAGGCTAACACGAAAGCAAAATAGCTAAATTTCATAACTGGCTTGTGGAAAAATTGGGTTGGTGGTAGAACTTTGTCCTGACATGCAACTGACACGTTTTCCAAAACAGTGACCATTTTCACAGGTTGGAGACATTGCTTGCTATTTATTATTGCACCCATACCTACCATTTCCCATTTCTATTACACTCTGAGAGGAATTATTTCAAAGTGAGGTATATCGAGCTCTGAGCAGTTTGTGGTTCTGAAGTTAAAATATTTTTTATTGAAGGTGCTTTAAAAAGAAGCCTTTTGTTTGTTTAATACTTTCTACAGATCATTTATAAATTTTTAAAGGAGTGCCTATTACAGTAATCAAGAGTTCGACACTAAAAGTAATTGGTAGAGAATGCAGAAAAAGAAGTATACAGGGTTACTAATATACATCAGGGCTTTAGCTGACATGAATTTTTATCTTAATTATCGGACAAATTTGTACTCCCACTATTTAATTCAATTTGCATGCATCGGTAGACACTTATTAAAGGTAATATTACATCTGTCATTTTAAGACTGGTGAGAATTTTATCATAGGAGCTGCACGAAACAGCCACTCTATTATGCAAAGAACTCTTTTGTAAAGCTTAAAATAACCAGTATTGCATCCCAATTAGCTACTTGGAGGAAAAAGTCTTCTTTATAGTACAATTATACATAACATTTAATAATACATAGACCTTTTCCTACACTAGGCTGTATATGAACTTAATGAGCTCTTTCAGACCCCTCCTGTCCTTAATATCAAACCAAGCATCTAAAAAAAGGCAATTGTAAGCTGATTTCAAATAAAATTATTGTCGCTGGATGTGTGTGCACTATGGCAGCTTTTGCAGACCTTTTCTGTATGAACTGCACCTACTGCATGGAGAAAACATAGCTGTCAAGTCCACACGAGCTAGCAGCCCCTAATTCATTGTTTTTCTTTGGGATAGAGCCTTGGTAAATTGTGGAAGGCAGGGAAGCAGGTAGCAATTCTCTCTCCTGGAAGTCAGCTGTTCAATTAAAAAGCCACACAGTAGTTACCATGGCACCAGCCCTATTATGCTGTGTATCAGAACAGAGGCTTAAATGCTTAAGACAAACAAACACTTTTTTTTTTTTAATAGAAAAGCCTTTTAAGGAAGTCTCTTTATAGTTCTAATGAATACATTGTCAAATAATTTTATTTGATAAGCAGTTTGCTAGGAATGTGAGGTGTGGAATTTCCCTGGGAAAATTTTAACTCAAAAAAGGCGCTATGGAGAAGGGATTTGAAAATCATGCTGCTAGGAAAAGAAATATTAGGAGCAGGGACAGCTGAACTGTGCACTACTTCCCTTCTGCAGCTCTGTTTTTCAGGTGGTTTTAGGCTAAAATAATGTCTTATTAACTCGATCACTTTAGTTGTGACTTGCAGCCATTGACCTTCTGATTAATTGTCATTAAAAAGTCTGCTTTGCCATCCAGTGTTTACTGTGAGATGCCCTAACGAGGTAATATAAGCAATGACTTTTAATAGAAAGTGTAATTCCTCAGCTGTGAAGAGCAAGGGTTTCCCAAAGTATCCACAAATCAAGACATACTGTCAGATATAACCCAGTATAATTGCCTTGGATTTTTAAGACTGCAGAACTGGCTTAATGGAAGTTGAGATATTTTTAGTATTAGATTATTTTCTATCACAGAATTAATCAGAGCATCACTTATTACTCTGGGAACAGAATAAGAAGATGATCTCAGCCTCAAAAATGTACTTTAGATCTGAGTTGAGTCCTGCACTATCCTAAGTGCACGGTCACAGTGATACTGGAGAGAGGAAGATCATCAGCTGCTGTATTTGGTCTCTGCCTTGTATCCTCAGCTGAGCTGTGGTTTCACTAACGTGGCTCTCAGGACACAGCTGGGACCAGATCTGGCTGTTAGTGCATATCCTGGCCTTGGTTTAGCTTGATTGGATTAAGCAGTTAGATATTCAGAATTATTGTTACCTTCCTTGCCTTTTTGATGGGAATTTTACAAAATATTACTTCATATTTTGCATCAATTATTTTCTAAAAGGCACATACTTCAGATCAGGTGTTATTTCACAAGCAATTGAGTACTCATGCTGCTTCAGCCAAAGTTGTACTTTTTTTTGCTGAAGAAAGGGAGGAAAAGACTGAGTAATTTGTCTCCACTAACAAGAAGTTCTCCACCACTTTCCAGTGCTGCTATTGTTGAACGAGCCCAAACGATGAGAAACAATCTGGGAATTGAAATGGTTGCTGGATGCTGTGTCAAAGAAGAGCCCATCAATCTTGGGAGAAATTTTAAGGGAACAGGTTTTTCATGCCTGTGCGCTGGTAGGAAGCCAAGTGCGTGTTGCCATTTGATGGTAAAATCAGTGTACACCTGTTCCAGCCAGCTGGCGACATAACCTATGTCACAGGGATGTGTCAGCCCAGCACCAGCCCAAACTGCTGGCAATGTCTGCGTGACAGTCAGGGAAGACAGAAAAAGGAACTTGGGGACCAAAAGAGGAGGAGTTTACAGTGCCATTTCAGGGACACAGATGTGTGAAGAGTGTGATAAAAGAAGGAAACATCGGAGGGAATAAGCTCAAACAAAAAAGCAAATGTCATTTGCATGATGTAATTATGGAGAACCATTGACTGCTTCGTAATAACACTCAGTAGGGCAATGTTAAACCTACTGTGAGTGCTAAAAAGGCCTCAGCTTGAAAAAAGGTCAGTGTGAATTAGTATATATTTGCAGATTCATTCCGAATGTTATATCATAAATTTTATAGCCTAGCTGTTACTGGTGTATAGTGAGGATGACACTAATGCTATTCAGACAGGATTAATTCAGAAAGGACTAACATCTAGCTTGTCATTTTAATTTGCAGGGAATGAAGAAAATGGAGCTATGTTAATATATGTGTATATTGTGTGTATGTAACCTGTGCATTTGTGTGTTAGACATAATTGTTATTTCTCCTGTTGTGTTGCATCAATTCACAGCCAAAATCACAAACCGCCTTAAAAGCAGAAACACTACCAAGTTTGCGTTTTTTAAAGTAGCTGGATTTTGACTTCAATTTCAGTCTCTTTCTTAGAAAAAATCAAATCCTGCTAGCCCTTCAGTGGTGTAAATGGTTATGCCAGTGTACGCCAGCTGAGGATGGTGTTGCTTAATCTATTGAACAGAGAGCTATAGTCTTTCTGCTCACCTTGTACCCTTATAAATATTTTTAAGTCCATGGATTCTGGATGTCCAATCTTGAATTTCAAGACCCAAAGCTGGATTGTGCTGTTCCATTAGCAGTGTGTCCCTAGTAAGGGGAGGCAGTCGGGGACTGTGGGAGCAGAGTTGAGGCGTTCCCATTTAGTTGCAAATTTTGGTATGGACTCTCAGAGTGCCTGTGAGATTATCACTGAGGACTGCTTTGGGTTTCTTGGTGGGGGTTGACAGGTCTAGATCCTTACTGTGGCACTGAGTAATCTGGAGGATAAACACAGTTGTAAACCTGAGAACCCTTTCCCAAGCTCTGCCTCTCTCTGTCAGCACCCAGCTGCTCTCAGCACTTTATCCCAGGCTGGGTGCCTGCAGCCCCCACATGCTGGAGAGTGGGGTCCAGGTGTATTTCAATACAGCAACCTTTGACTGCAAAAAAGCCAAACCTGAGGCTCTCTTTTCTTGAGGTAGGAGTCAAGACAACACCGTAAAGGCTGGCAAGGTGAAGGTCTTCAGCCACCTGGGGGTTTTAATCCCCTCTCGGTTTCTGGCACAGTGGGCACACACGTCTGTGTTCAGGAGAAATCCCAGCTTGAGGCCAAGGGGAAGAAGCTCTTTGCAGCAGGCTGGAGTGAATATTTTACATTTAAGACAACCACTGACTGTTCTGTGTATCCCTTGGCTCTCCAAAGGACCAAGCACTCAACTCTCAAGGGTGCTTACCTGAGAGCCACATTTTCCTCCAAATATTTCACGGGGCATCAAACTGCTTTTTTCCTCTAGCTGAAATTTTAACAACTAGCTTCACCCTTTATTAAGTAGCACCTCCAATTCCCATTTGGTAAAATGGACAAATTATATAAAATTTTATAAATATATACACATAAAATGCAATTATTTAAAATGTCGTTTCTTCTTTCTTGCTCACTGGTTCTAAGAAGCCTTTTCTATAAAAATTTATGGTATCTGGCCCAATATACCTCAATGAAACAGGAGTAAGTTATTTTTAATTTCCTGTGCATCTTTTCCCTTTATAATTTTGTTAGAGACACACAAATTCTGAACTACAGATTCTTAAAATAATTACAGAGATTCCTTTAAGAATTTTTCTAGCACCAAATATATGTTGCCTTCTGTCTTTAACATGCTGGGCAAGGTCTGAAATACAGACTACACAGCAAAGAGATCTAGTCCAGATATTTACAGGGGTCAAACAAAAAAATGTCACTGTGCTTTGGACTAGTTCTAGTGGGACTAGAACAAGTTATATGTCTGATTAAAATTGATTTTTTTCTATAATTGTGGGGTTTATTATTATTAAAATTTTCCTGAGATTGGATAAAAGATTATGCTTTCATGAAAATAGGAATGTGCATTAATTATTTGGTTTTCATCCCCCCTCAGAAGGTGCCATTAAAATTCAGTTTCTTACAACCAAAACTACAGCAATTCATCCTGAAAAAAAAGCAGCAAACCAAAATGAGGAGAAGGAGTTCTTTTCTGACCTCTTATCAAGACCCCATATTTCTAAGTCAAGGCTCTAATGGCTGCAGCAGCAATACCTTCATCACAAGGTTGTCCTAGAAGGACAGAGCAGCACATCAGGGCATTGGGCTGTGAGAAATGAGAGCTCAGCCCATGTGCTGTTTGCTGCCAGACCAGGGATGCCAACCCAGATTGTAAGATAACTTTAAAAGTCATCTGTGGTCAGTAAGATCCTTCCAACATTAGGGTTCCCCCAATTTAATTTTTGGTTGTTCAGCAGGAAAGAGAATTATTCTCTTCTTATCCTGGGAAGAGAATCCTGTAATCACCTGATACATCGTGTCCATCAGTCAGCAGACAAGAATGGCCCCATTGTTTGACTGGAATGAAAAAAACTTGTTGTAAATATTATGTGGTTTAGTCTTTAAGAGGAAAACATAATGTGAGGTAACCTAGTCTGGTGCTCCAACAAGAATAGAAGAAATCCAAGATAATCTGGGGAGACTGAGGTGCAGACCTTTTGGGGTAGTTGCTGAAACAGAAACTCATGCCTTGACCTGGGCAAGTCACTTCTCTCCGACTGTGAGATGAGACCTCTGCTTACATGCAGAACCCAGTGCTCCAGGCACAAATGGGGTGTGACATGGCCCTCACTTCCAGCATCAGCTGGGTCCTAATTGTAGGTCTTTAGTGTTTTTTCCCCAAGAAAATCACAAAGCTCTGTAACCTGGGACCCTGTGAGCTCTTCATATCAATTAATGCAAGATATTAGCTGTTAAAGCTCTGTGTTTAAAGTGTGAGAAAGGGTTTAGGTTTGACATCTGAGCATCATGTGGCTGCATGTTGTCAAATATTTTCCTAGACTTGCATTACATTTATGCATTCCTAAACCTATCCCAGTGGCTAAATTGTGCTGTATTGTGCTTCACTTTACGAAAAGGGATGCATTTCCTGTTTCTTTTTTCTGCAATCATATAAAAAGAATGTTTTAGATATGCAAGGGCAAAGACCCCCTTTTTTTATTCTTGTTCCAGGACAGACAATAATTCCCTGATGCCCTGTTAGCTGCCTATCTTACAATATTTTCCCTATTAAATACTCTAGTCACCAAATTTCTACTTTTCATTCAGTAGTTAAAATTTTAAGCAACAAGTTTGGCCAAAATTTTGCACTATTTTTCCTACAGTCATAATTTTCTGAGAAATCATTAAAAACTCCAAAGTCATCAATAGGAAAAAACTCAAAAAACTACTTTGAACAAGAGGTTAAAAGCAAAAGCAGAGCTTATGAAAGGTTGCTCAGATATCATAATGATGTCTGATATTATCCAGAACCACCAAGGAATCTGGAGCACTCTGAATGTGAAATATTTAAAAATAGTTTCATGACTACATAAATACCTTTGGAGTCAGAATTTAATTGAAACTTAAATTCTTTGAGAGTTATTAGTCATTAAAAGGAATGACCCTCTATTTAATTTTTAGATTGTAATCTCATATTCTTTTCTCTCCCATTAGCTCAGAAACCAGCATGTTATTGCCCCTTAAGGCTTTCTATATAATTAAATATTCCTGAAACTCCAAATGCCAGCTACACTGGAAAAACCTGAATCAGAGTAAAGTAAGATTGTTTACAAATTTTTTATGTTGAGGTTCAGTACTTGAGTCTGCTTTTACTCATGCCAGGTATGGGTCATAATTTTCATGCATAGAAATGGGAATTTTTGTCACCAACCTTGATCACGAGGAGGTGCCGTGTGTCTTTTAGTTTAGAAAGCTGATGAAGATATTTCTGTAGGGGATTGTTAACAAGAGGTAAAACCCTCTGGATTGGTCTGGAAACAAGGGACCTGAACTTAGACTTGGTAAAATGGGTGACCATGTGTGTGTGCACTGTTTTATAGACAACGTAAGATTTATTAAGTCCTTCACTATAATGGTCCTTGCTTTTAAGTGCTGGGTAGCTTTTGGTAAATGGGGTGTTAGATAAGTAGACCATGTGGTGGATGTGGAGTGGTATTTAATATTCTGGGAATATGTGGTATATGTGTGGTAGAATTTAGCCAGCAGTGCATGTGATTGCTGGTGCTGCACCACTCCAACATATCGATACCCATTGACATTTTATATGTCTGGTGATTGGAGAAACCAGCAGGAGAGCAACACAATGACTATATAAATAAATGCAAGGCCAAGGTCCACTTTCAGGGCCCAGGACAAGACTGTGTAACTTTTCAGTTTTGCAGAACTGAGCGCTTACAATATCTGTGAGAGACTGGACTTTGAAAAAAGAGTCTCTAGGGAGAAAAGCAAGCTCTGAGCAAGCAATTCTTAGTCAGATGCCATGGAAGAGACTTTCTGGATGCACACCCTTCAAGAAGAGTGACTCCTGTATAAAGTATGCAAGATGAAAAGAGAGTTACTGGGGGAGGTGGTGGGAATAGGGGTCAGTTCCTAGCTCTGCCAGAAGCTTCCTTGGGCAGTCTCTTGATCCATACAGAATTTACCTCAACAGGGACCTGGACTTTGCTTGAAGCCACCACATACTACACTGATGAAAAAAAAATAGATGCAGCAATAATAAACCTGGGATTTGGGCTAGTGCAGGGTGTTTTGTACAAGTTCCCTCATTTACCACTTCCCATGCCTCTCCATTTTACTTTGTCACAAAAGGCAAGAAAGGGGATTATTTAGGGAAATGCAAGAGTCAATAACTACCAGCTTGATCCTAGATAGTCAGAGTATCACTTGTTTGCACTTTCTGGTAGACCTAGAGATTTTTTTTTTTGCTTTGTGGTTGGATTTACTGACTGAAAAAAAGAGTCAAACAAGAAAAATAATATGAAAATACTTGCTTGCTCAATATGGAAGCTATGTTTTTCTTGTAGCACTAAATTAAAAATAATATATCTTTGGAGAAGTATTCACCTGTTGATACAGAAGTTTAATAAAGAACTTTGCCACCTGCCAATATCTAGAGGAAAATTCAGACTGAGGACTTTGTACTGTTGATTTGGCTGAAGAGAGGCTTTTGAAATGTTTGAGACACCAGAATTCTGTTACCTGTGTTGTGATTTTTGTATCACAATGTGTCTTTCTGGCTGTATATGTTCTGGATAAAACTGGGATCTGGATGAAGAATAAGTGGCTCAGATGATCTCATCAGCAATGAAAGTAACTAGAAAGGGAGAACAGTGGGACAAAAAGCTCATATTTCATGTTCCTAGGTAGTCAAGCTGGTGTTCAATATTTCTGGACTTCCAAAGACAGTTGTGACCAAACTTTTTTCTCCATTTAGGATTTATAGGCATATTGCATCTGTTTCTGTCAAACAAGCTGAATTTAAGTCTTGTCATATCTTTCTAAATGAAAATATGTTCCTACTTGGTTACTGTATGTCTGAGATTTTTTAATTAATTGTGTCTTGTTTCTGTTTTAATCATGAAATCATCTGTTTTGTTTAATTAAATATTACAGCAAAACCTCTTAGCCATGAGGAGAACAAAGTAATACTCCTCAATATAAGAAACATTATATTAAGGAGGGAATACATTTTAATATTTACATAAAGATAAATGTTTACAAAGTGGGATGGTTTGTAGTCAATGACCCAAAGGGCTTCCTTTGAAACTTAAAATATCCATATTCTAATTTCTGATGTGACTGCATAGCTCTGAAGCCCTTTGAACCTCTTTCTTTCACACATCAGTGGCATTTGTCTGATTCTTATTATTATATCATCAGGACTCTTCACATTTCCCTACATTTTTTGTGGTAACATCCATGTGAAATAGTTAAATGCCTTCACTTCGCAGGCTGGGAACCAAGAAGAAGGAATTAAGTGACATGGCCAAGGACACTTGCAGAAAAAACATGGTGAGGCCGACTTGGAAACAAGCCTTTTAGCCTTTTAGCATTTTAGCTCCCAAATCTCAGGTAGCCTCTTCTTACAGTACTACATCCCCTGACTGCTCTTAGCTCTCTTTTTCCACAACCTTGAAGTCAGGGAATCAGTACTAGAGCTCCTCTATCTCAGTGCCAAAGACATCTGAGCATATACCGAGGTAAGTAGGTTCTAGGTGTGAGATTTTCTCATCTGACTCAAGAAGTCTGTGCTGTAAGTGACTACAGCTGAGTTAACTGTCACACTGCCTCTTCTGTCCAGAAAAAGGTGTTTCCAGGGTCCTTTTTTCTGAAGGCATGCGAGGTTTCACCCTGCAGAGCTCTCTGGATGGGTCGGTTCAGTGCAGAAGTTAGACAGGGGCAATCCCAACCAACTTGGATTACTGTTTCCAAGTCAGCAGAAGTGCATGCTCTGATGTTTCTTACACATCTGTGTACCCACATCAGCACATTCAGAGTCCTTTAAAGGACAAAGATGCTGCTAGAGGGACAAGCAAGCCATGCCTGAGTGATCATGTAGCCTGGGGCAGGGTGTTGGGAGTCTAACCATTTGCACAGCAGAGATTTCAGGACAGGATAAGCGGATGGAAGAGCATGCTGAGTAGATCACTGAGGGAGAGGGAGCAGGCTTTAGCCAGCAACAGTGCCTACAGTTTCTACCAGAGGAAAGTGCTATGGTTCATAGCAGATCAGTGGAGTAGGAATCAGGATAATCTAATTTTTATTCAACCTCTGTAATTCACTTGGTCTCATATTACAGCTAAAAAACAAAGTCCTCAATGAAAACTGAGTTGCCAGACTGATTTTCATTTACAAACAATAATTACTGAGATAAACTTTGAATGTTACTCAATTACCATCCATCTCGTTTCCTTCTTTGTAACTTGTGTGAATTAAAACTTTTGTTCTTTTAGGAAGGAGCATCTTAGACTTTGTCCTAATGCATCATGAGCTAAACAGCTCTGATCACTGATTAAGGAAGGCTGACCTAATGAATTAAACATTGGCTGGAGAGCATGGCTTTCAAAGAGGACTTTCTGTGTAGGGTTGCCATGCTGCTATCCATGATTTCCCAGGCAGAAATATGCATGCATGCATTATGAGATGGATTCCCAGTGTGCAGTAAGCCAGGCATGTCGGGGTTATTGTGCATGTGTCGACATTTCTTGGTACAATCATGAACGCATCCAACTCCTTTTGCCTGCACCATACAATTGATATGTAGAAGAAGATGCTCTGTCCAGGACTTGCTGATGTCCACAGACCAAAAAGAGGTACTGTTACTACTGCCAGGCTGCTGGATACCCAGGAATGATTACTGTCCTCTAATCCCATAAGAACAAGACTTCCAGGAGGAGAATGAGGACATGTTTGAGATTTTTGGATGAGTGATTATCCTCATTCCATGTTCTTAGGTAAATCATTTCTTCTACGTGCTTACAAGTCAGTGCTAAAGGGAGGCAATTACAGTTTTAAGTTACACTGAGTGATACTGTGAGATGAAACAGTGTTAGTAAAGAGCTAAAATTCTTCTAGATGTAAATTTTCAGAAGCTGCAATCCATG
This sequence comes from Polioptila caerulea, assembly GCA_013397295.1. NCBI lineage: Eukaryota > Metazoa > Chordata > Aves > Passeriformes > Certhiidae > Polioptila > Polioptila caerulea. The sequence continues at coordinate 703,226 of VYXF01006535.1, read as the reverse complement.
AAAATGCATTTCAAATCATTGCAACCCTCTCTAAATTGCAATATAAGTTGATGCGCTTCAAGACATCCCCAAAGGAGATCCATGGGACATATTTTGCATTCTTTATAGAGAACCAGTTATTTTCATCTTGTATGGCAATGAAGATGAGTTGGGGTTTTGTCTCTTCCATTTCAAAAGTCTGGAGATCATTTCTGATACAGTGCTGCCAACAGGAGCAGGTCCAATGGGTAGAAAAGGGATTGAGGCTGATTCAGAAGAATAAAGGTTGACCACAGAGGCAGCAGCTGCTCTTCCCTTAGACAATCCTTCAGAGCAAGCAGAGTATCTTGCTCTGATTTCCTGTCTGTTCTTGTACCTGTTTGTTTAATGTCATCCCGGGGACATCACTTTCTGTCTGGTAGAGGGCACCTCCTCACCTTCCCAACCTCAGTTATTCTTTCCTGACAAAAACACTTGAGCGTGAAGAGAAGAAAGTCTTTGCCCTTGAGAATGTTTGCTGCTAAGCTGTGTTTGCCCCTCCACTACATCATGAAAATCTGACTTCATCTGAGGCTTCAGTTATATTTATAATTACATGAAGGGATGTGACACTAAAGGAAAATTGTGTGGGTTTTGTTTTATATGATTTGTTTATAATTTAACATGGCACTTAATAAAGAAAGCTGTATAAATCAAATGATACAAACAATCATTCCTTTATCAGGAAATTACTTGAGCAAAGTATTGGTTACTGGAATGAGTCTTAATGAAATTCAGTCAAAAGCTGCAGACCTGAGAATGAAGAGGGGCCTCTTAATAGAAGAAGGTTCTATTTTTCCTGTAAGGTTCAGAGATTCAGACAATAAAATAGTGATTTAATAGACTTTAAGTCAATCAAGATGATACAATAGTGTTAATTAGCCTTTTGTGCCTAATTCACAACTAATTCTGTTGTCTACTTATTTATGTTCTAAAGTGGCCCTGATGAAATTTTTAATATTTCACCTTAGCTGAAGATTCATTTTTATGCTGGCTGGTAATTTTCTCATATATAGCTTGAAATTGTACTCTAGATAATTTTGCATAGTAGTATATCTACATGTCAGGACCATTGGCTGCTTTGTTGAATGGCTCTTCAGAGCTGACAACTGGATAATAGCTTTACTTTCAGCCAGCAGAGGAAGTCAAGAGCAAAAGTGTAGAGATAATGTGAATATAATTCATTATTCAAATATGCAAGTGATGAACTGAAAACAAAGAGGGAAGAGTAATAATGGTGTCATTATTTTTATTACTCTTGTTTTGCAAACGTAGCGTGAAACACTAAAGTAGATCTTCGGGAGATTCTCAACTGTACAGTGACAAATTTACTTTCTTGGCAATATTGATAAAAGGAAAGTAAAGCAGACAGGTTTCTGCAGAAGGTGTGCTGTGCTGTTAGTTCTGCCATTAAATATTTTCATGTTGCCTTTTGCTCTTTAAAATCCACATTATTAGTTACTCTTTAGAAGCCTGATCACTGACTGGAAGAAAGTGCATTGTTGTTCTTGTGGCTCTATTTAGTTAAGACAAACTTCAAAGCTTCTAAGTCTCTGTAGCATGACTAACAAAGGCCAAATAGGCAGGTTATATAAAACTTTCCTTGAAAAATGAGGAATTTGCATGTGATAGCAAAACATCCTTTATGAAAGCAGATATGAGTTTGAAAGGAATAAGGACCTAAAAAGCATTTGTTTGGTAACTGAAGTGTTTTCCCCTTACTGTGCTGTTTGACACTTTACCTTGCACATCATCTGTTTCATTTTTCCAGTGCTTAGGTGAAGGTTCATTTAAAAATTTGTTTAGTGCTTTTAATTTTTCAAGTGTACATATCATGATATACAGAGCCTTTATGGAAATAAAAGTGAAAGTCATTTTCTGCAAAACTTACAGTAGTGGTAATTGAAAGTCCCCTGCAAATGCAACATCACTTTTGTGGGGGGCAGTGTGGCAAACACCCTTTTCTCCAGGCACCATCTGCACCAGAGAAAGAGAAATAAACCATCAAGGAGGTGTGGAGGTCTCACCTCTGCACGTGTGAGTAGCAGAGAGCAAGGCAGCACATCTGGAAGGGCCCAGGTACAAGCTATGGCATTCCCTATCTCAGTTCAAAATCTCTTTGTAGCTGCATAGGAGGGTTTGTGGATTATTTTTATAGTACCCAAAATGTGTGCAGTGGTTGTTTATCGTACTACGAGAGCCTGTAGGACAAGCTTTTATGGGGACTATCCAGAATTTACTGGCTGATTTGACATGAACTTCCAGATCTCTGGGAGAGCTGGAGTAGGGGCCATTCTGCAAGGGGTTAATTTGAGATTGGTAAGAAAGGGATGGTGGTACCCATCTTTGTGTTTCTAAAAGTTGAAGTAGGCAAGGCAGTCAATGCCTGGGAAGAAGAGAAGGTCATTTTCCTGAACACATGAATGGGACAAGGAATACTCAGGAATACCAAGGCACAGTGCAATTAAGGGTGTTGGCTAAGATTAAAGTTTTTGGCAAACCTCTCCCTGCTTTTAGTTTATTTCAAGACTGCTTTTCTCAGCTTCACAAGAAATATTTTGCCTCCTAAGCCAATGATACATTGAGAAATCACACAGATTTGTAAAAAAAATCTGAAAGTTTTGTAATTTTCATTGTAAACAAATAAGGTATGAAATGTTAAAATATGTAAAAGTACTACAGAAGTTTGCACTGTATTGTAGCTGTGGATGTATCTGATTCTCCTCTGTTTTACACTCTAAACATGAGTAAATGCCACCGTTTTCTTATTTAAAGCACATTAAACTGTAGGAGACTTGAAATGTAAAGCCTTTAGTTCCTCTTTCTAATTTTTTTACCTTTACTTGATTTTGCATCTGGAGCTTGTACCCAAACCTGAAGCAACCTTTCCATCTAAATAATGACAGAAAGATTTGGCTGCACCCTCCAGCTGGGGAGCCAAAGGGGCTATCAGAGCTCTCCAGAGCTAGTTTTGGAAACAGACTCTGTGAAGATAGAACCAAGGCTACTGTGTGAACTGGGCATTTTGGGGCCAGCTTGTTCCACTGCTTTTATGACTCTGAAAGAGTAACTTAGATCCTGGGTCAGAAAACTTTGTTAGCACGTGCTCAACTTCACTGGGACAGAAGCCTGTGCTTGCAGAAGCATGTGTTTAAGCACTGTCTTGAAAAAATATGGTTTCCTGTACCAGGGCTTTTAATCTCTCCATTCTCCAGTTCTCCATCTGTTAAAAAGAATTAACAGGTGGCAGAAGGGAAATGTTGTTATCTGTCTCCTGTTAGCTCTTGAAAGCCTCTGACTCTTGAGCGTGTGGAGCCCTCAGCCTCTCCTGAAGCATCCCTGTCATGCTATAATGAAAAAGAATGATTTATGTAGTTACTTAACAAGGATGTTATGCAACACAGAGCTGCCCTGAGGAAGGATTCTGGGGACTGGGGAGGGACTGCTGACCTTCCTAGAAGAAGATGCAACGGTGCAGAGGACCCCATGCACTGGACTTCAGCACCACCACAAATGCAGTAGCTTGTTCTCTTGGACCCTAAACAGGTATTGGTGATGTCTGGACCAGGCAGACCAACCTTTTCTTGGACAGCCTCAGAAAGGAGAGGAACAGTCCTCCTAGAGGTGACAGCAACGTGTTCCCTTCAGCAAATACCAAAGGGGGCCAAGCTACAGAGAATAATTGCTTTCAGGTGATGATGGTAGGTCTGAGAACAGTGATCCAGAGCATTCAGAAGCTGGTCAGGCACAGGATGAGTGATAATAACCAAGTGTGCAAAATCTCAAGTTCTTTTCCTTTATCACTGAGAAAGCCAAGCCCAGAAACCAGCTACACTTGAATGCTATACCCATGCTAGGCTCCCTGGCTTGCAAAAAACTAACACTGCAAAAGAAAGTTCTTCGTTAATTATTATTAGTAGATTATGTTTGCATTATATTATGAAGAACCCATATGCAATACAGAGTAGAATATAATTCCTGTTGTAAATAGTTATAATCTAATTAGATGAGACAATTAAGAATGGAGGAAAGATACAAAAGGGTGAATAAAAGGATAATTAACCAACATTTCATTAGTGCCAGTATTTTTCCTTTTGTTTGTCTCTTTGAAGTTTTTTTCTTGCTTATTTTTTAAATAATTTCTTTTTAAATTAGCAAAATCATTTCAATTTTTACTTTGGCTCTGTATGAACTGGAGAAACGGCTTCTCATTAGAAATGTATTAATTAACATGATAATAAGCATGATTCTGCCTTGTGGATAAAGGCAGCCCTTTCCTATTAAGGAGTGAGAAGGACATTATACACTGGCTGCTGGAGCTGCTGAATAGCAGCCTAAGTGATCAAAGCCAGCCCAGCCATCGTGGGGACACACAGGGCAGTTGCCCTCATTGCCAAGCCCAGAGGGACAGTTTTCCTTTCAGTGCAGTTCCTTACTGCTCCGTTTCAGCTGTTTCATTCCGAATGGCACAGGTAGATTTACTTTGCCTGGAGAGCAGGTCCAACCTGGGCACAGCAGCAGAGAGCTCCGTGCTGCCCTGTCATGGGGTATCTGCAACCTGCTCTGGGCTCTCTGCTGCAGCAGCTGCTTCTCTTCCAGCCTGCAAATCAGGCAATTAAAGTGAGCCTGGGTTTGTCTGCAAAAGCTGAGGTCAGAACTTTGACTGAAGGTTCACATACTTAGCCTAGCCTGTGCTTAACACTGTGTTATTTATTCCCACAGCTTTCACGGTCAGCTGCTTGTGTATCTGGCTGTTTTGCTCACTGTATTCCTGGGAAAATCTCTTTTCCTGCAAAGGTCGGTAGGGGTTTGGACAAGGGCCACAGCACAGGTGTGGTTTCAGCCCCTCCCCAGTCCTGTAAAACCATGTGCTGTTGTGCTCAAGAGCATCTTGCCCTCAGCTAAGGGGCAGGAACGACAGAGCACAGCTGGAGAGGCAGAGTCCGGCCCTTCACTGGCTGACACCTCACGAGCCTGATAGAGTTGCCACAGGACTCTTCTGCTAAATGGAGTCTCAGACTCCTCCATCCTCATCCAGCTCCAATGCTTTTGCACCAGCTCCACAGACAGGAGTAGCAAGAAGCGTAGCAATGTGTGATATGTGGGTTATTTTCACAAGTTAGAGATGATCCTATAACTCACACGTGGTGGAGCGGAGCCTGCAGAAAGGAATTTCTGTCCACCACTGACTGTGCCCACCTAATTTATTGCTTAGCATGTACCTCTCATCATCAACAACAGGAAAAGTACTTTCTGTGTGAAGTTAATGCCTTTGCTTGCTTGATCCTGGGGCAGAGGCTGTCTCCTTCCCCCTAACCCCTGTGAGTGCAAAATATTTCTCTGGCTGATGTGTTTTCAGGTGGATTCTGAGTGGGCCGGGTTATCAGCTCCTGCAACACAACAGACAAAGTTTTTAGTGATAAAAGCAGTTGACAAGTTTGTGTGTGACGTGGCATCTGACTATCAGATGTTGGAGGAATGCAAGAGACATACCATGGTGAGGCACATAATTCAGTGTGTGTGTGTGTCTGTATATATAGAACCAACAATTTATATTCTAATCATCACAAAGCAATCATACTGTGAGTGCATTTTTGTTATTAATACTTACTCTTTGATGCATAAACAATCCCATTTGAAATTCCTGGTACCAACTATGCTAATCTTTCACTGGAAAAAACTTATTTGCAGAGGAGGAAGAATGAAGGGTAGGTAAGCAAAATGTATTTCATCTGTTTGAAATAACTGCAAAACTATCAGCATTAACGGTAAAAATATTTAATGAGTATTGCACTAGCCAGCACCAAAAGTAGTGAGATACAGAACTGCATTTGTTCTGTCACAGACATGACTGACATTTAATTATTGTCTATTTTTGTGCTGATAATCTCATTCTTATCATTCGTTGTTAAATCCTTTAGAAACCCCAAGAAAAATGAGATCAAGTGACAAAAATAAGATAATGAAATCATATGAAATAGAATAAAATTATATCTTGTAGGTAAGAGATGATTCGGGAGACTTGGTTATTTTATAGGGCTGTATAAGCTCTGTAAGTGATTGTGAATTAAATGTGTTGAGCTCACAGAAAAGCTTTGGAAGAGAATGGCTGCTTGTAAGCTAAGCTGACTTCTGGGTTGTCATTGTGCAGCACATGCCATGTGCAATGATATAAGATCATTGTAAGCCACAAAAGATGGTGAATTTGAGTCTTGTTGGGGAAAAATATATATCTTTCCAGCTCACTTCCCTTTTGCCAGTTTGTTCCCTTTGTGCTGTTGTGAAGCTTTTGGAAGCCAGTTTGTCACTGTGACTGTAAAATCAGGATCTATTTTTATCATTCTTAGCTTTCAGCCAGAAAAAGGCTTCCCAGTCTTTTGCCAAAATCTATATTGACTACACAACCCGATCCAAGCTTCTGAGTCACTGTATATGTCTGTTTGCAATATGTAACAGGAAAGCACTTCTAGCTGAAGTTTTAAACGAGGTGGGAAATCTGTTGCAAAAATTAGATGAACAATGAGTTCTGCTAAGGGAAAGTCAAAGGCAATGCTCACCATTTATTAGACTTTTCCAAGATAACCTGTTAAGTGCATTGAAAAATGACTTTGCAGGTTGTACAGCGGTGAAAACACTGAGGGTTTAATTTTGTTCCCTGCTAACCTCTGAATGATGTAGTGGAAATCTGCTCTACGCACGCTAAGAAAAAGTGCTGACAAAGTATATAACTCATAAATGTGCTAATTTACTGAACAGGAATAGTATTTATTTGAGTGCACTAGATAGTGACCACTTCAGTGTTTGTATTTTTGCCAGCTTTCCCCTAAGTGTACTTTGTAGCCATTCAAAGGCAAAAAGTTTGCTCAGTGCAGAAACACAAAAATTTCCTTTTCCTCCCTTCCCAGGGGGCTTGTGAAACAGCCCCAAACTGGCAAATGGGGCTTTTTCAAAATTCAGTAATCAACTTACTGTACAACTATCGGTATAGGTCTTGAATTTTATTTCCATTAGTTTCTACCTTGTAAAACAGTATAACTCGTGATGACAAAGTGTTTTGGAGTTCTGGATGAACATCCATATATGAATTGTAAGTGTTCTTGTCATGAGAATTTGTTTGTAAGGTGCTATTACAGGCAGCTCTGCAAATCCCAGCTAAGGACAGCAATGTTCAAAGAGGGCTCTCAGGCTGCATTCTGGCTCTGTCCTACAATGGAAGATTTCTGTGTACAAAGCAAAATTGGCTTTGTAAAGTGTTTTAGAAAAACATGCACAGTGTCAAAAAATACTTATATATAGATAGATTTACTTTGGACTAGTATAATTCTGTTGCCAGCATGCTACCCTCAGGCAGAATTTAGATATGTAATTTGATAACCTGTTGACATTTACATGTCCATAGGTGCTAATGACCTACATCAGCTGCGTGTTTTGACAGAGGCTTCGTCTGCTCTCCCCATTTCTTAAATAAAGATCTAAATCCCTTTAAAGGAGTCCTAACTTTCTGAATTGGAAAACAACATAGAATCAGCATTTAAACAGTGGCTTGGTCTTATGTATATTTCGGTTGATTTTCCTTGCATTCATTCTATAAGCCTTGCTGTTGGTGATAGAATTAAATCTGCCACCTTGCTGCCTGGCAAATCTAAATAAAGAGCTGCAGCTGGGTCTGTTTTTATTTGCGCTACACTGAATTCATGCATTATACTGGCATATCACTCATGGTAAGAGAGAGGGGAAAGCAAGCCTGTTAGCTTGTTTACATCTACGAGTTGGAGATATTCCTGAATAATAGAGTTCAGGAGGTTTGGAATAATTCATGTATTTTCATGTTACTAACTTTCATTGTAGTCCTGGACTGAATTAATCATGCCCTGTTCAAAATGCAATGCAAACAGGGTCTGAAAAACTTTTTACCTTACTTGGGAACCTCTAAACATTTGATTGCAGGTTCCACGGTCTTGCACTCCACGAGGTTTTGGAGACACAATCACCACTTTGTGAAAAAAAGAGCTGTCTCTTTGTTTTACAGGGGCAAAAGTGTAATGTACAAATTCAGTCAACCTAAATTCGCATGCATAGAAATTCATACTAATTTAGATCATGGCTCTGATCAAGAATCTACTCCCCTCTCATGATGCTCATGGGAATCTTTTCCTCGGTACCAATACACCTTGAAGGAGTTATTTGACCAGAGACAAAGCAAGTATTACAATATTTTGTTCATGTCCTGTTGTGAATTTAGGCCGTAAAGTCACGTAATATATAAATCTACACTCTATCCTTGGTTATAGGATAATGGATGTATTTCACAGATGCAATCAAAACAATTTACCAAGGATTAAACTCTCACTTTGGAAAGCAAAGTCAATCTCACACCATCTGCAGATAGTAAAGTGTCCTGAGGACAGATTTAGTGGCACAGTAGCTGTTCCCAGGGAGCTCCTGCTGCACTGAAATGGTAATATGAGAAAAAGGGCTAAGACAATTGCTGGAAGATTGAAAAATTATCATTTGTATCATTAGCAGAGAGGTGGGAGAAGCAGATGTTTTGGAGTAGGCGAGGTGATGACTGGTCTGTGGAGAACATGGACAGTGAGGAGGGCACATTGGCCAGCAATCTTCAGAGGTTTGCTTTGACATTGGTGAGAAAAATGAGCCACAGCAAAATGCTGGAGCTTCCTCTGGTGAGATCCTTTTACCCTGGTGGCTCCCTACAAGTGATTTCTGTTTGCCATTACAGAGAAAGTGGGAAAAGAATAATGTAAACAAAGAGTATAAATAATTCCCAAAGCCTACATAAAGGCTGCATACGGAACTCCTAGCACACCTTTGTGCATTCTCATGAGGTGGTGAGGCAGAGGCTTGACAGGTAACACTCAGGCTGCAGTTCTGCTTCAGACATGCTGACAAACACCCAGCACCAGGGCACGGAGCTGGCCCCAGGGTGGCTTGCACCTGCTGGGTTTCTTGTCCTCTTCCTCCTGGCCTGCTGCAGTTGGTAGCTCAGTGATGCTTCACTTCTCAGGTTGCCTGGCCAAATAATCCTGATCTGTTAGTCTTGCTTTGATTATCTCAGTGAGCTAAGCAACAACACGTGGCTTGACTTGCCAGCTGGGTAAGTCGTGGTTCAGGGAGGAGCCACGGCAAGTGGCACATGTGAAGAGAAAAGGGGTATGTTACAAGATGTTGTATGTCTGTCTTATTTGAGACTACCCATCCATTCACTTCTCCTTTATTTTAGTAGCATACTTCATATTTGAAGTTACCCTAAAGAAAGAGTCTCTGGAGTTTGGCTAGGCCCATGATTATAAACACAAATAAAGAAAAAATTCAATGCATGCTATTTCCTACTTCATTTTTCCCTGGCTGTTAAAAGTTCAGCCATGGTGGGGACAGCAACAGCATTGCAAGTGCAGGTGGAAATAGAACTGTTATGTGTCTGCAGGATGTTTATTCCAAGGAATAGTATATTTCTACATATGTTATGCATTAAGGAAAAGATTTCCAAGCTGGAGGCTCTGAAGTATTAATGTCTTAGATTGTAAACCAAAGAACATCTCATCTGACCTATTGAGGGGAGTTTTCTGGAGCAGGAATAGCATGACCCCTGAAAACAGGTATGGTCAGATATGGCTGCTGGGAGGTCAGTGCTACCTGCACTGGAGTCATTATCTAAACTGAAATCAAAACCTCTGGGTCAGCCTGAGAAGGAACCCCCATAATGATCTTTTAATGCCTGCTTGGGAAAGTAGGAAAGGGGGGTAAATACACAAGGAAGTTCAAAGTCTGAACGACTTTCCTATCTATTCTTCTAAATAAGGGACAGATTTTTCTCATTCAGTCAGGGCTTATGAGAATATCACCCACACTAAAAGAGACAGGCATATTATTTTCACTCTCTATTCCAGCAAATATGTAAAATGAAAAACAGGTGATTGCAGTGCATGTGTGCGCTTTCTTTCTTTTTTTTTTCCTTTTGGGGGGCAAGGAAACTTTTGATCTTCAGTCTGTACAGAAGCATCCCAACTTTAAAAAAGAGCACTGTCAGATTTATTGTAGCACTGAAAAGTACAGATATTATGCTTACCATTACTCAGTGACCTCTTTAGGCTTGCCATCATGGTCCAAGATTTATTGCCTTCTGTGTTTAAAATGCAAAAGGATATGTCCTGTTAATATTTCTGGGTTTGCTGTGAAGCAATGACTTCCTGTTTGCTACTACCACAGGTAAGGAAGACACAAACCACAAGTGCCAACACTATGTAATTTTTTTGGTCCTGAGTCCCTAATTTCTCAGTCATCTGATGTGTTCTGTCAAAATGTAGCCTGAAAGTCTAGACCAAGAGATATCTATGATAGAAAGTGTACATCAGTATTTCAAGCCCTCTAAATTTATTCTAGCCATTTGACAGTTGCTTGGAGATACAATCTCAATTTTTTTGCAGTAGCCCCTTCAAGTGGATATTTATGGCAGATACAACTGTAATTATTTACCTGTAACAAAGTCCAGGTCTGCCTGCTCCAGGTGATACAGACAGCAGAAGGACACAGAGAAAATATTAATCTTCTTTCTGTCTAGATTTTGACCTTTTGCACCCAGCTTCTTAGCCAATTATGGAAATGGAGCTGTGTTTATTTTCTTTGTTTACAAGTTTTGTTTCTTTATTCCATAAGCCTATCAGTTATCAGTGTCAGTGCCTAAATGACAGGGTCTGAGTGTGCTTCCCTGCCTTACATTTAGTGCTCCTACTTGGTTGCATTAAAAATGCTGGAGTCAAATGGACTATTCATGTGAGTTAAGGCAAATCCTGAGTGAGAAAGTTTAACATTTTGGGACATGGAGTTTTTATTAGTGTGATTCGCCTTTTTACATCAATGTAGTTTATTTGAATAAAAATAAGTGAGAGAAAAGAATGACAAAGGAAATAACTGAACCACAAATAATGGGAATCAGCATCTCATTTTGGTAAAGACACTAAATCTGTGCCTGCTTCTAAAAGGATAAATAATCCTGTTGATTCAGTCAGGACTATTTATGTCATCAGGCATGTGATGTAGGAACTGAAAGAATCAGAGAAACAGACACTAACAGTATTTGTATACATTTAAAATGAAACAGCAATAAAACAGAATATTTTGTCCACTGCATCATGAGGAGCAATGAGAGAGAACAATGGGAGCACCAAATTCTCCTTTGCCTCTGTTCCTTCAGCAGAATCAGAGTGTGTTTGAGCTGGCTATGTTCCCATGGTTGCTTGGTGCACAGAAAAGCCTCTGCTGGGCTCAGAGTCTCGTGTGCCTCAGCAGAACCAGCCCTGACACTTCTCTCTGAAGTGCTCTTCCCATGGTTTCTGCGGCTGTTCATTGAATGCACCACACAAAATTAAATTATTCCAGAATATAGAAACTACTGAAAATTACTAAAATTACTAAGAGGCCTTAATTACATGCGCTATTTTTCTCTAATACATATCAAGTGATAATGTATTTCTCTTTGTTAGTGGTTTGGTTTTTCATGTGAGATTGTTTCATCTTTGACTTTCATACCATTCATTTAAGGTTCAGTATGTTTTTTTCACATTATCTGTAATTTGATCAGCCCATTTACATAACTTCTAATAATCTGCATTCTCATATTTTGGTATAAAAGCTCAGAAATATTCAGAATGAGAGTAAATCATATGAGGGCAAATATTGCTGGAACAGGCATATTATCACTAGTAGCACTTAGGTCAGTAATCCAAGCACTGCTGAATGCTCGAGTTACATTTGAAACGTGAAAATATTCATGTGAGCAATAAGTAATAATACTGTTCTAAATCACTGTTCAGCCTCATCTTGGCCTTATCTGTGTAGCCACTACATCTTGGCTTAGTTGTACTTTTCAAATGTATTCCACTTCTACAGACCTTTCAACTAGTTATTCTGTGAAGCAAGAAAACAAACCCAATTCTGGGTTATCCCAATAAAGGCAACACAGTCACCTGATGGATGAATTTAAGCTTTTTGCCACATCTTTTCAAAGCAAATACCACTAATTAATTTATACCACATTCTTCAAAGGTTGTTGAAAATTTATTATACATTTGCTGTCCACTAGATAATATGCAAGATTACTAAGAGCTGTTTCTTCTGCTTTTTGGTTCACTAAAAATGTCATTTAAACCAAAAAGTAGCTGTTTAAAAGAATTTTTCAACACCCAGTATCCCCAAAGTTAAGAAATAGATCCTGAAAATCTTATGGGCATTTTTATTTTCCAGTGAAAGGTCCTGCTGCCTAAAGTTCCAAAAACCTGCCTGTTTGTAGACAAGCAGGATTTTTGCAGCAGGCTGGATGTGGATTTTACAGGAATTACTGACAGTGCCTTGTAATTAAGTCACCAAACTACATTGGTTTGCAGAACTCATCGTAGTCTGCAAGGAGATTTTAGGAAAACTGCCTGCCTTTCCCTCTACCCATTCTCAACTGGTCTGAATCCTTCCCAATCTGCATCCTTCCCACATCCTAGGGAATAATACAGACTCTTTAAGTGCACCTCTACTGATAAGCATATTTATATTTATATTTATTACAATTGCCTCGGACATCAGACATGGCTTCTCTCCTGAGCACAGAGGATGTGGATCCAACGCAGGCAGTGTTTCCACACTTTTATCCCTGCTATGTTACCAGCTGCCCAGGGATATGGAATTTCATTCCATTTCTGGTATGCAGCTTCATCTCCTGAAAGCTACGATGAGATGTTCATCTTTACTGAACTCATTTCAGCAATGTGTCCACTGCTTTGAACAATTTGACACACAGAGATGCTTTTTACAAGTTGATTTTTGCTGCTTTCTTTTTGTTGACATGATTCACTTGTCAGGCTATGTACTTGGGCTTTCAGCGCCTCTTCCCAAGTGGAGACTGCATATCTTCATTTTGGCAGTTTCTGGATTCCATCTCAAAATGTAACTACTGTACTTTGTTGCCTTCAGTGCTGGAATCTCTGGAGATGATTTTTTATTGCTGTTTAAGGGGAGGAGGAGGTTAGTGATTTGGCAACAGCCCTGCAGCTGTGACCCAAAACTTCCTATTTTGCTCTTTATTTTTATAATAGTGTGCATTATTATAGTATCCAGAAGTCCAGATCCCAGCCCTAAGACATGATGACAGCAGATACAATTAAAAGCAGCACTTTGAAAATTGCACATACTAAAATTTGACAGGACCAAGTTTGTTTGCAAACTTACATACAGCTTGTTGAAACTGAATGGAATTAAAAAATATATTTTAAATTAAAATGAACTGGTTCAGATCTGACTGTACAGGTTTTGGATGGTATTAGGAAACCAGAGGAAACTTGGTGAATCATCTGCGCTCAGACTTTCTAAATTAGTGCACAAGAAATATGTGCACATAGCTCAAAAGTAAAGCAAAACAAAGTTTGACTGCATTTCCAAGATCCTGATTTTTACGAATATTCACAGAGCTATGGGCAGAAGTGCCTTCAAATGACCTGGTTTATTCTCCTGAGTATCACATTCAACTGAATTTCATTCAGTTACTTTTCTATTGAGACCAATCACTTGGGCCTGATGAAAGCTTTTTTTTGTTTGTTTTTTTGGCAGAGCATAATTTTGAGGATGGAATGTAAGTTGAAAGTTTTATTTTGTAGACATCAAGAAATGAAGAATCCCTCAGTTCTCATGGCTCTCACTGCCAAGCAGTTTTGTCTGTTTGGGGGTTTTTTATTACTGGTAGTATTGTCTGATATGCTTTTTAAAAATCATCATTCTTTCATTCTTCTTTTTGTGGTAAATCCTGAGTTTCCTCAAAGGTATTTTAGGCATTATGACCAAGTAATTACAATACCTAAAAGTTTGCCTCAAGTTGTTGACTCTCAGAATTTTCTCTGCTTTCTGAATAGATTTTTTTTAAACTCTTTCTTCTCTAACCAGTTAGTTTTTTAACATCCTTTGAAAAGTATGGAACTATAGGTTCCAAAGGCAAGGCGTGAGGCAATATTTTCTAGGCCCTATAGCAATGTCTTTCTAGTTAAAATGTTTTACAGCTGCATTTAAAAGGTCTAATCACTGCAAAGGAACACAGTTGACTGTTGTTAGCTTCCTCACCCCAAGACTGCACCAGCCCTCTCTGACAGGGGATTTTACTGGCAGCTCAGGTGCAGTTGCTAATGTGTTATTATCCAAGAAACTTCTCAAAATCCCCACTTTTCAGGGGACCAGGCCTTATTTCTAAAAACACAGCCTTCAGTTCTAGCACTTGAATGTCTGTTCTTGCCTTTGGATCTGTTGACATGAGCTTTATTTGGATTTCCCTACTGTTGATTCCTCTAAGTGACCATCCTCTCCTTACACTATTAACTATTCCATCAACCTCTGTATAATCTGTGCACTTTATCAGAAAATATTTTTGTTTTATTTATCCTCACAAGCTTGATGAAAAGGGCATATATTTATTGATAGAAATTATTCCTGAGGAAAAGCCTATAAAATATTCTTGTGCAGTGGTGGCTAAGTATTGTTTTTACTTAAGCTTTTAGTGTGCACCTTATTATGTCAGAGCAAACTCATGCTCTGCCATGCTCAGCCTCCAGTAATTCCAGCTGATATTCCTGAGGTGTCCATATCAGTGATCCAAGACAAGCTAGAATAAGAGTTTACAACATACTCTTGCTGCTTATTAAGTGTTTGTTCTGTGATTTCACAGGCCAGCTAAGTCATCCCTCATTTCATTGGCTTGACTGCAATGATTATGCTCCGTGCCAGAAGGTGTTTCCTTGGGTAAGTCAGACATTTCTTCTAGATTGAATGAGCACATTAAGCTTCGGTGTTCAGGGGAAGAGCAAATTTTAGAGCTCTGGAAAGAATTTTGGTTTTGAGAAACTCAAGACTTGTTGTAATAAATGTACTTGAATAAATCCTTGTGCATATCCCACAAATTCTGGGATATGAAAGGCCCAGAGGTTTGGTGCAGACCTACCTCTAATGTTAATCTTACAGAGGGGTCAATTACTTATACATCACAAGGGATTTCTAGTATCTCCTGCCAGTGCAGTGTCTGCCCAATTTCTGTTTAAAACCCATAACAGCAAGTCTCTGAATTCAGAACTCTACTTACTGTAAGACTTTATTTGATTTTGATTACCATTACTGTGCTGGTTTGGGAAATTTACTTCTTTGGGGGTATTTACTGGCTTATTTCCTTCAAGTCTTTTGTGGGCAGTGAGGTGGAGGAAGAAACAGAAGTTTTGAAATGTGGCCTAGAGAAACCCAGTCTGCTGGAATTGTGAGGCTGCCTTCAAACACGAGATCAGACTGATGGAAAAGGATCTCAATGAAAAAGTTTTATCTCAAGTAATGTAGCTGTGTCTCTACAGCTTGAGTTAGAGGACAGTGTAGGTTTTTTTCTCCAAAAAAATCCCAACTGTTTTATTGAAACAGTGATATTTCAGCTGGCCATAGAATAGCAGCACGTGAAGCACTTGTGCTGGATAAATACATAAAGTGTGGTGAGCCACAGAAATAGAATATAAGTGGGTAGCAAGAAGTAATGTTTACATAGAGACTTGCCTTCTGGAAAGGGGTACAACCCAGGCTGGGGGAAAAAAAATTAAAAATGGGAGGTTTTGAGTAGCTACAGATTATTAATAACAAAAAAAAAAAAAAAAAAAAAAAAAAAAAAAAAAANGGCAGGTCTGGATAATGAATGTAGCTACGGAAGGTGATGGTAAACAACTACTCAAAGACAAACCTTAACAGAATAAAAAAAAAAAAAAAAAAGAGAAAACAAAAATATTAAGGAAATGAGAAGCTTAGGCAAATGAGCTGAAACTGGAGAGAGAGTTCAGAGAGTTCATTAACTATCATAAGAGAAGCCCTGTCCTCCCTGCACAATGTTTAACCACATAAAATGCTGTGAAGAGGGCGTTAGGAATTTTTCTATTTGAACTTCATGATTACAAAATAGTTATGCGTAGCTTGCTGACATTTTTCTGGTTTAACACTCACAATTTTCAGAGATGTGATGTTTCTCTGGTAAAAATCAGCTGCTATTCAGAGCTCTGTTGTGATGTGCAGATTTGTATTCAAAATCAGAATTTGGTCTGAATTTTTTTCCTCAGAAAATAATAAAATGACGGAGTCAGAATTAAGATGCTTTTAGTTGGTTTTTGTTCCCCCATGAAGACCATTCTTCTTTGCTATGTGAACAATGTAAAAGAGTCTAAAGCTGATTTTCTAGCTTTAGTTACTTAGACTAGTGAGAAACAAAATCGGGTCAAGGCCCATATTTTAGTCTCGATTTGAAAGTTTAAATCTGATTCCAAAGAGTATTTAAAACTCTTAGATAAAAACCTCAGGACTGAAAAAAAAACGAACAAAAAACACTGGAAACAGTGTTTCTCCAGGAATATGTTTTCTTCAGGAAGGCATTTTCTTCAGGAAGACTTTGGTGCTCAATATCTTTTCTGAATTTGATCTTTCAAGTGCAGACCACTTTCCAGCCAGACACAAAGGCTTACAGCTAAATTGGAGCATGGAAGTCTTGGTGCTCCCATGAGCATATTTTATGTCATCTAGCCCTTTCCAATGAGGACAAAAAGAATTGTTCATGTGCTAATAATTAAACATGTTCTTAATTTATTTTTTGCTAGATCCAGATTTGACGTTTTTGCAGAACTGAGAGCCCACTGTATTGAGATGTTTCTTTCAAACAGATTCTTTCATTTTCTCCTCTTTTTTGCAACTGAATGAGGAATCACCCTTGAAGTTTAATAGAAGGAGTAATATTTTTATCTTTTAGGTTTGCATTGAAAGTTTAATGCAGGTAAATCAACAAGTGGTGGACTGTGTTGAGAAATTTGGTTTCAGGATTTTTTGCAGTGCATAACTAGAGGAGAAGAAAGAAAGAAGTCAGTGTAACTGTCCTAGAATTATCAACACACTGGGGGGGAAAAGCATTAACAGAGCAGTGGAGTAATTGCTCCTTCCATTAAGAAGTAGGAAATGGGCTCGAGTGTGCTTCTTTGCTAAAAGGCCACTCTGTGAAGAATGGCATTGTAGGGTGCACCTTTGACTCCAGATCAGATTTGTGTATTTTAATGGTGAAAAGATTATTTTTCTCTCCAGCAATGCTGCCAGCTAATCCTGCACGTGAAAGTTGAGCTGCACCCTGTCTGATTCACACTTCATCACCTGTAGCAGGGCCTGGGCAGCTGGAGCAGGCTTTTGCTGATGATGGAAGAGAGTCTTGCTCCCTCTCCATTAGCTGGGCTGTGCTATGCTAAGTACAGCAGTAAAAATGTATTTTTATCAGGGAATTCAGTAGATATGGCCCAATTTAAATGAGTGCTCATATTGAAGGGATCTGTTGAGCCAGTGTGTTAGTAAATACAGCTGCACATTCATGCAAAGCCAAAGCATAACGCCAGCTCTGGCTTTAACTCTGTGAACTGAAGGGTCTAGGAAACCACTCCCTTCTAAGCTCTAAGAGATGGACAGGAAAAGTCAGTAAAAGCAGAAGGAACCATCCTACATTCTCATTCATAAGGAAGAGATGTGTGGTAAGATCCAGTCACCTCCTGAAATCAGAATTCATTTCCACTGTAAAGACTGCAATTGAACTCCCTCGGTCTGGATCAGATCCTGAGTGGAAGCAATTCATCTTCTGACTGCAGGTCAGCTTTACAGCTGTGCAATGCTTCACTTGTGCTCTACTGTGTGGAATTTCCAGGGTTTACCTTGTGCCGAGCTGGCAGCAAGAGGCTGGGTTTCATTCAGGCTCCAGCACATTTCTTTCATCACTTAGGCACAAGCCCCTTTCAGCACTTGGGCACAAATCATACAGCAGAAGAAGCCTGGTTGTCAGGAGGCAGAATAAGCCATTCAGTGCCTGGACTGGGCATCCCAAAACTGTCCATGCAGATTTGGGTTAAAGAAAATGAAACTGATGAAAAAAGTTCTGACAAAAGGCCAAACACTTCAGTTGCAACTGGCTGGCAGAGAAAGTAGATGTGATCGAGGGCTTCACGTCTAGGCATGGATAAAGACCACAAAATAGATGACAGATGGATAATCACTCTTTAATATAAAGTTTAGATGGTTAGACTGATCCCAGCTTAGAGGTTTTTTCCATACTTACTTTTTAATGAGACCATGTAGAGTAATAACCGACTCCAACTTTGTTTTGATTTGTTCTCAAGTATGTATTTTGTGTTGCATCTTTCTAAAAATCCCCAAACATGACACAAAAAAACAAACAAAAAACCAACCAAAAAGCCATCAAACCGTTGAAAGAGAACTCTATGTTGCAACATTTTACAATGCCACATGTGGACAGCAGCAAAGTCCTACTGACTTTGCAAATCTCTGTGAGAATAACATAAATTTTTAACAACTTCCACAAGCCTGTTCATGTGAATAGACCCACATACTGCTAGAATAACACAATTTACATGTTGTGTGAAGTTACAGAATAAAACCTTCAGCTTAAAAAGAGGTAAAACTAATGACAAAAGAAAGGAAGCTGGAAGAAGGCTGTGCCCTTCTTACTGTTAAGAGTTGGGAAATATCCTTGTGTTGTGGCTCAAGGGAATTTTTCCACTGAAGGAATAGAGCCCTGTCTTAGTGGGTCAACTTCAGCAGTGCATTCAATGCTTGTCTCATTTGCTGTTTGCTGAAGTATTTTCCTGTGCCAGTGTCTGGATCAAGCAGTTTTTCCATAGACTGGGCACTATATCATGTTTTACATAAACAAAGCAAAAGATATCCTCATTAAAGGGTAGGTGTTATTCACAGTACAGTTGTAGTTTGTAGTACCTAATACATTCCTAAAAGACTAGGCTGAGGAATTTTTCTTTTCAAAATGTTGAATAAGATATTTATCTCAACTGTGTCCCTTATAATCACAGCCTTTGATTAGAGGTTCTCATCATGAAAGACCAGTAGTTGCTGCAATTAAATATATAATACTTCTGCTCCCGTTACAATTTAGGCTTTTTTTTTCCTCAGGAAACATCCTTATCTAATATAGAGTTTGAGGGACAGCAACTTATCTTCCTTCTTCCCTTCCCCCTTTTCCTGACAAAACATTTCCTCAGTCTCACTGTCCCTTCATTGAAGGAATTTTGTTAATACTTTAGTAAAAGTCACTTGCCAACTATTTGGGGGAAAAAACCAAAACAAACTAGCTAAAACATGTTGATTCTTGTTTTACAATTAAAGGCACAAAAAAAAAAAAAGATAATGATCAAGAGGAAATGTCAGAGAATCACTGACTTTGAACTGCTATGTAAAAAATATGAATGAGGATGGTTTGGGGTGTTAAGTGAACCCTTCTGGCATGGCTCAGTGGGCAGGTGGCATTGTCTGAATCAGCACTGCTTGCACAAGGCTGTCTCAGTACCTGTGGTCAAGACATTGAATTTAGGCCCTACAAACTCCAGATCTGGCAAATCTCATGCACTTAGAAATGCTCCCAAGAGCATTTATAATGATAATAATGAGTTATAATGGATGTAGAGTCTGGTTGTGCGCAAACTGAATGTCCCTGCACTGATCCCTGAAGCAGCTTCCTGACAGCTGCTTGGGAATCTGGAAGCAAAGCCCAAAGCTGAGCTTGATGTCCAGTTTAAGTTCATTCCTACTTGAAATGGTAAGCAGACATTTACTAATCTCCACTTATTTGTGTGAGAAACAAAGGAGGACAGATAATTCTTGACTGTTCAAGTGACTGTTCAAATGACTTAAATATATCTAACCCAACAAAATTTTTCTTATATTTGATGGAGAGACAGGAGAGTGGAAGGAGAGATATTTTCCTTTTTCTGATGTTATTTTTGGGCAGAAAATGAAAGTTTTGACATTGTGGCAGTAAAAGCCATCCTGGCATCAGAGAGCACATATTCACTGATATCTGAGCTACTCATGTAAAGGAGAAGTGGGGGAAGTAATTCATTTAATTATCTTACCCATCAAAAAAAAGCAACAATCCCTGTAAAGAGGTTGGAAAGACATGAGATGTATTTTTATTCCCTTGAAATACTCACATCTATTAGAGTCTAACATTCTCAGACTTACAGACAACCCCAATTACTGCCCACATGCAATTCAAGATGGAAAACACAATCTGTAGAGGTAACGTGTCCTTTAAAAGACAGAAAAAGAAGTGTCATTTTGACTCAGAAGTTTGTAAAGATAAAAATAAGAGGAAAACAGAGGAGACTCGAGGAGAGGAGAGGATGAGACTGGTATTTTTGTTGTCCTATCAGGCTTTGCAGTCAAAAATTATTTGATTTCCCATAAGGCTAGGATTGTGTCAGCATTCAGAATGTGACTCGTAAATCCTCAGTTATTGCAACCACAGGCAGCTTTGTGAAATACAGGTAATTTTCTACAAGAACATATGGATATGAGTGCATATCGGTATGTACATGTAGGTCTTTCTAGTATATATATGTGTATATAGATATTTAAACTCAGTCCTTGCTGGAGAGTATTTCACAGACTTAGTGATAGAGATGCACAGAGGTGTCTAGTGCAGCCAAGTTTGCCTTCAGGAAAACTGAGACGTTTCAACACCAATCTGTAGAGTTTGGCTGTTAGGTGTCTCAGAATCTGTTTCCACCTCTACCCCACAGTGATCTGGGCTGGGTGGGGTACCTGGAGCTGTTGGTGCCTCAGTTTATACGACTGACAAGCACTGAAAGCACATTGTCAGCAAACCCCCTCAGTGTGCATTTTGCTTTCCCATTTCTCAGTGTGTGATCACCTCACAATGCTGGGAAGCTGTGAAGGGGTGAGGCACACAAATGCAATGCTGATAGGAAAGTGTATAAAACTGCAAAGTGAATTTGTCAGACGTGGGTAGCTGGATGGAAGAGGTGGTGCTGTGAATTCCCTGAATTTGTCAGACACATTTGCAGTGAATCCATGGAGCCAGAATAACACCACAATGCAAGGTTGGCCCTTTAATTATGTTCATTACCCTAAGCCAGATTTTTACTTGCAGACAGACCCCTGCAGCCACACAAAGACTTTAGTTTATATTGACAAATCCCCTGCACAGGGATCTGCCTGGGCAGTGTTCACAGCAGGATCTGGCCCTAAGTTTCTGTGCATACATTTAATGTAGCCTGACCACTCGTGGGAATGCGTGTGCCTGCCCTGCTCACAGCTTTGCTGCAGCTCTGGGCACTTGTGGACAGAGATGAGCAGTGCCTGTGCCTGTGCCAGGTAGGAGGATCTGCCCTTGCTGCTCCCACAGGGCCCAGGAAGGCAGGTTCAAAACTTGTATCAAACTTCAGGCATGGTTTTCGTTTCTGTCACTCTAATTTAAAATATCGGGTGATAATTTCCACACAGAACAATAAAGGACTATGTCTGTATCCATGAAATTGTAGTCAGTGTCCGAAACCTAGATATCTCTAAGGGAGAGAGACAGCAGATACAAAAGAAAATCTGTTTTGATTATCACACCTGATAAGCCTCATTGGTTCATCATGTCCAGCATCTGCACCGCTGAAACCTAATGATCATGAGTGAAACCTTTCTCTCTGACCCATAATAAATTGTACTTGAAAGGTGATGAATTACTTTCTGCTTTTTGCATCTTGGACAAAAGGATTGTATCACCCTTTTCTGCAAAGTCCTACAAAGAAACTAGTCCATTTTACATTAAAAACAAAAGAAAAAAGAAAGAAAAAAGAGAGAAAAAAAAGAGAAAACAAAAAACTACATGGGCTGTTTCATGCTCTTGTGGGAAAACTCAGCCTAAAAAGAAACAACAAATTTCTGCCAGTTAAAGCAAGGGGGATTTTTTTAACAGTCTTTGCTGTTTCATCAGTTGTCCTTTACATATATTGCAAAATACAACCTCCAGTTTCCATATTGCTATGCCAGTGACTTTGCAGTGGCCCTCCTTGTTCTCTCTTCCTCACACCAGTAACTTGCCACAGGAGCAGTTTTACTGAAGGCATAAGAGTGCCTGCCTATCACAGAGGTTTGGGACTCATGATCAGCCCCAGGACGGAGAGTAGTCTGTCCGAGAACAAATGAGGGAATTTAGCAAAATGTAGAAGTCCTTCCCATGCTACCTACTGAAACAAGCAGATCTATAGTCAATTTATTGAGCATAAATTACTGCCAACCTTCGCTAGAATAATTTATACTCCTGAGCCACTTCAGACAGGAAGGCAATAGGGAACTGTCAGGATACATGAAGTTTTATATAGAGATGAACGAATAGCTCATTATTCAAAGTCAAATGATATTCATATTTAGGGGTCAGAGAATTTGGGAAATGTTTAGACCCTCACCTGAGATTGCAGTATGAATCCTCTTTCCCCATAAGGTCTTCTCAAAATAAGTGCTGGCTTTTCCAATCCTATTGCCTTACCAGAATAGTTAACCCAGGCAACAGTTGGGTGGGGAGAATTAATAAGACTAAAGGAGCAGGAAAATTAACAGAGGGACTCAGTTAGCAAAGGATTAAAGAAATGAGCGAAAATAAAGAGAAAGAGGAATGAAAATATATGGAGATGAGAGGAAAGTGGTGGGAAAGAAGAGAAATAAACACACTCAAAAATAAAATTATATCACAGTGTTATTTCTCAGAATGACATTCATTTTTTGATTGTGCTTGACTATTTGAAAATGCTTGAGCCATGCAATAAAAAAGGCAGAATACTTTCCTTTGTGCTGCTCTGTGTTTCAGCCTAGGATGCTCAGGCTCTATGAAGTAGAATGACACTTTTGCCATCTTTTTTCCATTTATTTTAAGGCCATAAAGGTTATCATCTCAACCAGAAACAATTCACGTTCCTTTTTAGTGAAATAAATCCAGCTTTACTTTAAATCAATTAAACAGATCTCCTCTGGAGTGGAGAACTTGCAATAGAAAAAGAAGCTGTTCCAGTGTTTTAAGCTCTGGCTTTCCAAACTGACACAGGTTTTGTTGAGTATTGCTTGCCCTTTAAGACTGAATTTCAATAGAAAGAGCCTGCCTGTTTTTTCAGCCTTTTCCTACCCCATCACAGTGGCATTTGGGGCACCATGCAAACTCAACCAGCACAACTCTCATTTCACCCAAAGCCAGGGGGAAGCAAGAGACAAGGAGCTTTGCAAGTTTTTGACAGAAAAAATGTCAAAATGCAAGACTTGATTTTCTCTACAGTATCTCCATTAATTCTGAGGAAATTCTCCTGTTCAGTGAACTTGAGTGGCACAGTCACAGAGAAAGTTCAGGGTATGTTTCACTCCAAATTTCCCTGGTGCTGCTAATTCCCCAATCAGCCATTATGTTAGTTTACTAAGTCATCTGTACTCACCTACAGTTCCTTCACTTCATTACTCCCCGGCCAAAATCTCTTCCAAAGGCTCCTCTGACAGATTTATATTCTGAGCATCAGACAGGAATGTGGTTCTCTGTTTTCCCTTTACCTATACTACATGTCCTTGCATGGTTCGACTGAATCCTGACACAGAGGATCCCAGGCTGAGCAACACAGACCCCTACAGAAACACTCCTGAGCTCCCTGTGACTACTGCAGACTATTCAGGGGTTCAGATCAAGTCTCACCTCCATTTTGGGACCCATTTCTTGACTGCAAGGGTTGTGGTCAAGGGAAGCCACGAAAGACAAGGAAACATTTCATAGCAATGCTCATTAAGAATTTGGAAGTTTGCTACAATGAACCATCAGTTTAACTTGATGGGGTCTCCACAGCTTTTTGGGTAATTTAATTTTGTTCTGCAACAACAGGAATTTTATGGGTACTTGTTTTAGAAACTATCTTATATCACACAGGAGTGACTGTAGAAAACCCAACCCTCCAACTCTGCTCTGGCAATAGCAGGTTCTCAAATCCAACCTCTTACCCCTTTTCCCCTAAGAAGGTAGTGCATACAAAAGTGTTGCTAAGGATAAGAGTTCTTCCTTTCATAGAACAGTCCTCCTGTCTCTTGAGAACTTCAGCCATGAGAATATATATTAAATGAAACTAATTAGCTAAAGGTTGCATCAAAACTCTCACAAAGACCCACTGAGATCAGATTCCTTTCCTGCTCGTTATCTCCCCCGCAGATCCCCAAACAACAGAAGGCATTGTAGAGACAATTGTACAGATGCAGGCATGAGACCAGCTCGAGCAGTGAGGGCTGTTTCAGTGGTACAAGTATTAGAAGAAAAAGGACAGGGAAAAAGGCATCCTCCTCAGCCATTTTCTGATAAAACTTCCAACATGTCATTGCTAAACTCTGTTAATATTGTATGGAGGCTCCACAGTCCTGCAAAGGGCTGGAAATGTTACAATCCTCACCTTGAGCTTTGTCCAGCCACATTGCTCTCATGTTTAATACATTATTTACCTGGAAGCATTATTGTGATCTAAAAGTGTCTTTAAGAGATGTAAAATTAATACAGAGAAAAGTGGCCCACCTGATGATTTTGCCCTTCCAGATACTCCCAAAATAGAAACACAAGCACCAGTTTCCACACATCTTGCCCTTGGTCTGCACCTGGGAAAAGGTGCTGCCCACAAGTGTGGCACCAGGAAGGGAACCAAGCACAGCATCAAGCTCTGGCTTGGAGTAGAGGCTGCTCAGAGATCACAATTTCTGTTTCACTGTGTGTAAGCAGGCACAAGGCTACTGATAGTGCCAGCTCCTGGCTGCAGAACTCGGCTTGTCTCAAATCAGCTGGCCAACCTGTGGGTCAGGGCACAAGGAATGGTGGTGTGCTACCCCAGCCATGCTCTGTGATGGATGTCAATCGTACTTGTAGGCTCCTGGAGCATTTAGTCAAGAAAATAAACCTGCAGTACACCCAAAAAATTCTTGCCTCTGCTACCCCAATATAATATCGTTCTTATTTCATTTACATTATCTCGAGGAGTGAAGCACCTTAGAAATACGTTCTTCATGCACAGATTGATGCCAAGAGTAATAACGTGAAGATCATAGCATACTCTAGAGGAAAGTTTTTGTTTTCTAAGACCAAAGATGGAGCATTTTTGGTTGCAATTCCTTTAAGAAAATTAGAGGGTAAAAGAGAAAAGGAAATGGGAGGATTTTTGTGTATTAAGCATTATAACTGGGTTTGTTAGCTTGCTATTTTGAAGAAATATAGGTAAGCAAGGCAAGATAAATCACGGCAATTTGAAATGTCATTTGGCTCTCCTATAGAGTTTGAATTTCTTCCATATTACAATAGATCTTCTCTCCTTGTGCCAGCTAAATTGAATTCCTCTTTTTGGGCTGTTTCTTTGAAGGGCTTTGGATGAAATGTCTCATGCAGTTCAGTTTGGAAGCTTCCCAAATCAAAACCCCAAACCCAACATTTGTTTCAGTTGTGGGGAATGGGAATTCAGATTATTTTTTACCTGTTCATGAGACATCTGCTTTCACTATTTGGCATAGCGTGGGGCTGAGGTTAGTGGGGGAAGGCAGGCTGATTAGCCTCAGAGGATTTATTACATTTGATGCATTGAACGTCTGATTTTGCCTCTCTTGCTTGCATTCGTTCACAGCCTGTACGTTGAGATACACAGCAACATTTTTTAAACAATTTAGATTTAATTATCATCTCTTATTTAGCATTGAAATATCAAGAATAAGTCACTGGTATCTGTTGTTTTTGGAAGTTTTGCCCGGACTAAAATTCTGGACTCAGCAATGGAAGTCGCAGTATGGGAAGTTGATTTACAAACTGCCTTTAAATCCAGTGACATAGGCTAAAGTGCACTGAATATTCACAAGCTCTATATTAGCAGCCTCTACTATTTTGTGCTCCCCATGGCTCTGGTTCAGCTGAGGAACACCCAAAGTGATCCCAGATTTTAAAGTCCGGATGATCCTGAACAGAGCAAATTTCAAATTAAACCAGAATGCTTTCATATGCCTCCTATGCACGGTTAACACTTGACTACATATGCTAAAATTTGTGGAGGTCTTTGATATGTGAAGTTTTATACAAATTTGAGTGAGAATTAAACCATTGGTAGACCATGATGTTTTCTTGGAAATATTTCTAAGTAAAGCACATTTGAGGATGATGCCATATCTCTTTGTAGGGGTAAAGAAACTTAAATTGTGCTGTGAAAAACAGCCAGGGCTTGTCAGATGTGGAGTTTGGCTGTAAGAAAGGCTGGTCAGAAACCATCTGATGAAACACAATTACAGCAGAAATGGTGACATTTAATTGAAATTGTGAACTTCACAGTGCCTGTTAGGTCCAATGAAATATTGCCCAAAAAAAGGCAGAATTTTTCTCAGAGTCACCGTTCACCTGGAGCTGATTTTTTCTTCCAGCTTTGCTGCCAAACAGGATTCAGACTTGGTCACAGGTAGGATCCAGGCTGGAAACTGATGCTGCTTGGTCCAGGTGACATTAGTGTCACTTTTTGCTGAATATCTGTAGGGAGACTGGGCTCTTTGGAAATACGAGGATTTGAGCTTCCAAAATGAAATTTTACCAGCTTTTTTCCAATCTAGGGATTTTTGCTTTGGTCAAATTCAGTATAAATACTGACTGTGGAAGAAAAATAGTGAAATCTTTCAGGTCCAGTTGGGCTTAATATTCTCCCTGCAAAGCTTTTCCTGTAAACAGGCACACATGTCCACCCTCAGACATATACACCAAAATACCCCTCCCGAGCTGTGTTTTAACATCAGCATGTTATTTGCTCTATTACCCTTCTGGGTGGCCAATAAAATATCAAACAGCAATTCAAGAAGGCAACAGATAACTACTACAGTGAGCTTTCTGAAAGCAGAGGCCAGGACAAGCAGGCAGATTTATACGATTAAATTTGAGGCAAAGAGAAATAATAACAAAAAAGAACTAGCTGGGTTTCGTTTTTTTTTCCAAGCAACAACTGCACAGAATTTATTTAAGGTATGCAATAGCCATCTTGATTTTAAGATGAGGGCTTGGATTCTCACCTGGTGAATATCAGCCCAGATCCATCACTCAGAGCACAGATTGCTAAATCATGAATGTTATGCCTCAAGCAGAAGGCACTTAGCCAGCTCCTTCCCTGTGTTAATGATTTTTGTACATTGTGCAGATTTACATCAGGCAAAGACCTGGCTGAATGCCTCTTATTTTTGCTGAGATTGTAAATACAGCCCTGGTCTCTATATTCTTCAGATATTTTCACAACTGTAATCTTCAAAACCTTGCCCGGCCTTGATCTCTTTTTCCAAGCTTTTAGTCCCATCCCCTCCCTTTACAGAACAGATAACAGATTTATAGTTGTCAATGCCTCTGTGGTTAAGCTGAGGTATTAGTGGTATATGCAAAAAATGGGCAGAATATTAGACTGCCTCATCAATACATTTTCATTTCTGGGAAAAAAAAATGAAAGAATAATTAAGAGATTCCATTACCTAAAAGTAAGAGGTCTCTTCTAAGGTATGCATCCTACCATGCTTATAGAGTGGCTTTACTAGGTTCAATAGCATCCCAAATGGAGAACAAAGATGGAAAGGGAGATTAAGACATGCCCTATGTGGTAAAAGAAATGTTGCCATGCAGTAAATGAAGAGGAAAAGCACAGCATGATATAGAAGAGGAGGAAACCAGGGCTTATAAAACTGCTGGTAATCTTATACTGACAGAGCGAGGGGAGAAAAATGGGGCTTGAATAAGCAGGGAAAGTTTGAGTTAATAGGAATAATATCTATCGCTGGCTTCAGACTTTAAATGTTCAAAATCTGGATTTAAAGATTAATTTTTGTATTTAATCCAGTCCTTTAAAACAAAACAAAACAAAACAAAACAAAACAAAACAAAACAAAACAAAACAAAACAAAATATTTATTTCATGTAGCCTAGTCCTTATGAAGGAAAAGACAGCTATAAAAGATGTAAAAAAGTTCAAATCCCATTGAGGGCAATTTTTGTGTAAATTTGCAGGTCAAGATGAATCCTTACATTGTCTTTATTTGGACTTGCTGACAGTTGTTCCTAGGAAATGGCTTATCTTTATTAGGGTTTTTCATACTAATGCTAGCAAGAAACACACCTTTTCTGCTCTAAATGCAGAATTCAATTCTCATTAAAGCCAGAGGAATTAAATGTCTGAAAAAACACACGGTTTTGCAGAATCAAGAAGTGCTTCACTTTGAACAAATTCTTCCAAATTCAAGAAGTTTTTAAAGCAGCTTTACTTTTTAAGTTTATTAAAGGAAATTTCAAAACAAAAAATCATTTAGATTTCAAGCATTCTGGTTTTAAAATGATGAAATAAAACATTACAGCATTTTCAACATCATGGTTTTGTTCCAGACAATTTGGCAGAGCTACAATGAATTTAGAAAGCACTTCAGTATTGCTAAAACTGCATTTTTTTCAAAGAAAACAAAAACCAGCCAGAGTTAATATGAACCCTTTGTTATGAATTAAATGAATCTGTGTTATGTTTTGAGCAAGCTCACTTTTACCATTTTAATCTGGATAGAGATTTAGTTTAATTTCAAACAACCTAACACAACACAACTTTGTAAGCAGAACTAGTGTGCATGTTCATTAACATTTTCTACTCCAGGGCTTTAAGTCAGTGTGAACTAAAACCTTCTTTCTCTCAACTGCAAAAAGAAAGAGTGTAATAAATCACAAATCCATTGCGGAACAATATGGCAATATGCTTTCATGTATTTAACTGAGACAGAGTTTGCCTTTCCACTTCTGTAGGAGCTAATGGTTGATTTAATCCAATGTGGAAATCATCAGACCTTCACTCAGACTTTGTTTTAGCAATGTGCCTCTGATAAATAAACTTCCAGACTGAGCATTCCATTCTTACAGAGGCTGCTATTTGGGATGTGCTAAACAGTGGCAAAAGTGTTTGATTCGGGGAAATGTGATAACAATGGATAACATTTTGGTTTTCATCAAAGAGTTAAAAATGTAAGTTTCTAGTTTATCTTTAAACATGCATAGAATCTGTCTGTGGCACTTTTTTGGTTGCATATCATCTCCCTTTACAAATACCCGAAAATTTTTTACAAATATTAAGGGGTTTTTTTTATATAATTCTTTAAGTAAGGTTCCAAATTTTTCTTCTTTGAGCACATAGAAGCTTATTTTGTGCATTTATTTTCCTCTGACTTCAGAGCTGTGAATGTTATCTTATTTTTTCCTATTCATTAGAATTAGATTTCTTTCTTCACCTGAAACCAGGCACTCTCTTGTGTTAGCTGTTGTGCAGTCATTAAAAGTAAGAGAAGCTCCTGCCCCAGAAAGATTAAAAATTGAAGTAATATTCTCTAACCAGCAGAATTATGGAAACATTCCTGCAAAAACAGCGTTTATTCTTCTATTCAAAAATTCATATAACTGGCATATTTTCCCACCAGCCCTTTTGCCAGATCCCAGTACAGAGGCTATTGTCCTCACCCCTTTCTTCATGCCTAGGAAAGCACATAAGGAAGAGCAAGCAATAATTCCTCCTCACTGAAGGAGCAGCTTCATGAGGCACATAGAAAAGCATTTGCTGCAAAGCTCAACAAAAGCTAATCAAGCCAGCTTGTCAAATTTTCTGCTGTTAGCCTATGCTGTCATTTTCCACACATGCAACTCCAACTCCAGTCAGTGGAAGGGTTCATATTAACCAAAATACAGCAATAAAGAGCCTTAAGGAATTGTACAACACAGCTCACAGAAAAATTACATCTGCCCTATGTGTTAGTTGCAACTTGCTCCTCCCTGACAAGAAAAACTCAAATGTTATGTTTTGCTTTCTGCTGAACCTCGGTGTATTTTCTAACTGTTCAAGGGGGGTAGCAGCTTCCTTTTGTCCCATTTCTCTGCCATATATACAATATATCTTGTGCATCTTAGTAGCACACTTGAAATGGCTTGAAATCTCCCATTCTAGAAAGATAAGAGAAAAAGTCATTCAGAGGTTCTGACCCCAAAAACAGAGAAATAATTCATTTGGATGATGAATTTGCAGAGTGGAAATAACATTAGACATTAGACTGTGATTATAACACTCAGTGCCCCAACCCTGCAACCAAATTTCTGGGGATAAACACTTTCAGTTTAGAAGAATGAGCAATGAGAAGTCCTCTGTAGTGTGAGGACAATACCAGATGTTTTTGGAGGTTGGCATAGATCCTCTGGATATCGGGGGAGTAGCTGGGTACATGTACCTAGATTTCTGGGAACTCACCAGGCTTCCATTTTGCAGAAACTGAGCACAGGAAAATTTCCTCCCTCCAACATGCTTTGAGGCTGTTTACTGCAGATTCACATTTTGTTCCCTGAGCAGTCAAAATTAGTTTGGCCACTGGCTTCACTGGTTTTTCACAGCAAGTGGGGTTAAACATAAATCTGCCTTGGGCTGCAAGAAGGGGGGGACAAAACCCCACCGTTGTGGTGCCTGTAAGTAACAGATATTCCCCTGTATTCCTCTCTGCTGCTGAGTGACAGCAGCTGGAATTTATGAAGCATGCTTGTGCTTTGCACTTCCCCTGGTATTACATTCAGGAGAGAGAGAAAATATCTCCGCTTTGTTCACTTTGTCAGGCTGCTTCCTCCTTTGTGCCCAAATATCTGCTGTGCCTTACGAAAGGTCCCTTCTTAAATTACATCCCAAAATGTGAATGGGATATGTGCAAAAGTCATTTTGCCTTCAAACAGTATGCCACACCTGTATGGGATATATGACCTTTTGGTAGAGAAAAATGACCAAAACTGGCTGTGCAATTCCCACCTGAGTTGCTGCACTCAGGACTTTAAGATGGCTCCTTACTTCACTTGCACGGGCCAAGCCCCTTCACAAGCCGGAGTTGACAGAAGGTTTCATTTTGATGGCCATTGCAGTGGGCAATATGACTGAAACTGGACTCAAAGTAAGTAAAAAATATAAATTTTGTATTTTCTCTACATCTCTGTCTGCACCTCTAGGAAAAGTGCCTGAAACTCTTTTTCCCCTTCTGGAGGCCGTTCCTCATTGCTAAGCACATGCTCACGCACACACGCATGCGCGCACACACACATTTCCACCACTGCAAATGACTGAAAGCCATCAGGCTTTCATGATGGGAAGGGGAGGAGAGAAGGGAATCCATAGCTCAGCAGTATTATTTCCCCCACTTCCTTGCAAAACCTCTCTCGCTGGAGTTTCATAGGCTCTCTTCTCCAAATTATTTATGGGAGAGGGGCAACCCACTCGACGCTGTATGTGCCATTATCCCCAGCTATTATCCAACAAGTAGTTAATGTTGTTTGAAGCAAGCATGATTCCTTCTGAGCTCCTCTGTGGCTGCTACTGCATGCCTAGGGCCTGGTTGTACTCCCTTAAAGTCGATGCTAAAACTTCCCAGCCTCACAAGGTGGTTGTGAGGATAAGTTCATTAACGTTTGCAAGGCCCCCAGATATCATAGTGCTGGGAGTAATATAAGTATCTAGATAGCTAGTTCTCAAAGACAGCATCTCTGAGGGTCAGATTCTGCACTAGAAATTCCCTTATGCCCATCAATTAACATTTGCTCTTGAATATGTATGTATCATGATGTTTTCCTATTATACATATTTAATTATGACTTATTCTCCAGTAGCTGTATAGGATATGGAAAGAAACATCACGGAAGCTAGAGTTTTGCAGACTACCCCCAAAAAAACAGGTTCTGAAAATCTGGAAGGGTCTAGGGGTTTTATTTTTTGTCTGAATAGCTCCATCTGAGTTGCCATTTCTCCATAGCAGAGTGTTACTTGTCCCCATTGTGACATGCCCATGACTGTAAATGTTTAAATATCCCTTATTCCCTCATGGTTTCCATTATAATTTATTTCTGTCACAAGCAGAAAGATGTCTGGGTCATCCTTTCAGCCAGGATGAAACACAAAAACAGGGCAGAGCAAAAGAACAGTAGTAGTCAAGAGAAGTTTGCTGAGGGGCATATGTTGGGCAATCTTTTGACTGAACTGAAAAGTCTTGAGTCTATTTGAATTCTTAAAACCTTTTCTCACCTTTTTTCAACGCAGTGGGTCAAATTCACTGCTGATGAAATTCCATTGGCTGTACTGTACTGTTGTCAGTACCAAAATCATAAATCAGTGTTATAATCAAATCAGATCAGTGTAAGAATGCTTAAGCATGTCCTTAGTTTGAAACATAGAAATGGAAGTCACCAGAAACAATACACACTTAAATGTATTTCATTGGATTGATGTTTTAATCTGGTTTTATGACTTTAGTAGCGAAACAGAATCATTTTGCTAAATTAAAATTAAATAGAATTGTTGAGAGTGCAAATTATTGCCAGATACAGTATCTGTAACTGGCATGAGCAACACACATACAATGCAGTTGGCTGTAAAGACTCAACTTCTTAATTAATTTTCCTGAGGGTTAGCCTTTCATTTAAAATACAGCTGTTCCAGTTCCAGGGGAAAAAAAAATAAAAACCACCCTTGGAGACATGGCCCAAATGTAACCAGCTCAGCAACGTTGGTTTGAATTTGCAGAGAGCCTGAAACCACATCCATGACACATGAATTTCTCTACCAAGCGTATCCTGAAGCCAACGAGAATCACGCTGTTTCAAACAGAGACATTGCTAGCTAATTTGTCATTTATTACAGCATTAAGAACTGCAATCATATCTTGAAGATCTCAGCATTTTCAAAGACTGGATGAGGCATCTGCTGGAGGGCTGTGCAGGAAGAATAGAACTCGAGGCAGAAGGTGAAGCTGGAGACATTAAGTTGGAGATGCTGAGCAGCTCATTATTTATTTTAGCCTGCCATAAGCCCCTGCTTTACACCTTCTACTTGGGCTCCAAGTTCTTTTTGAGGACTTGTACAACACATGGCAAAACATCCCTCACTGCGCCTAGAAGGCCCAAATCTAATACCAACAATAAATAAAAGTAAGGCTGTTTTCCAAAGGAATGGGCTTTGCTCTCAAAAGCTTAGAAATCGCCCCATTTCAGCAAACACATAAATCTCTATTGTAAAAACATTATGTCCATTTATATTTTTGAAATGAATTCATTCCATTTGATCACTTTCTTTTCAAATAGTTTGGCTGTTAATTGGATACAGGCAGGACACACAGCCAGAGAACTCCAACTTCCCTGTCGGCTCCACATTTCCAAGCAGATATTTTGAGAGACAGGCATTGTCTGTTAAATGGGAGTTGTGAAACACAACTACACTGGGCAGTTTTAAAACTTTTCAGTTGCCTTAGGTAACTAGATCATTTTCCCTNTTTTTCTTTTTTTTTTTGCAATATTCCCTAGGTATTTGCTGCACTGTATGCCAGGGAAGAAAGCCCTGGAGGGAATATTAAGGTCAGGACAAGATGGAACTAACAATATACAGAATACTTCTGCTGCACACAGCCATCAGTTCAGGGTTTGCCCTCAACTTCCCTGGTGTGCCTTAGTTACCACTGCTTCAGTATTCCCTGGGTATCTCTTGTGTTATTAAAGTCCCCTCTCTGCTGTGGGGAAGGGAAGAGCAGAATAGAAAACAGAATAACAATGGGAGGAGAGGAACAGGAACGGCTCATAAATAGGGAAAACAGTTCCCTGAGCCGTGCTGCACCCTACAGTGTCTGTGCTCTCGTGGTCGTACAACCCCCATGGCTGGAGGATGTCCAGCACTCACCCAAACCATGCTTCATGCAGCTGCAGGACTGACCTGGAAAATTTCATTTTCCAGTGGGTTTTGCTGGGCAGTGTAAGCTGTCCCACCTTTGCCCAGCCCCTGCAGCCACTGCCTTGCCAGCTCCTCAGGTTGCTGTTCAGTGGGCTTTGTGCAGCTCATCGTTTCAATGTGCTCCTCATTTAATGCCTTATAGCTTTCATATGGCATAAATGTTTTTGCATCAGTTGAAGAGAACTGTAAATGCTATTGTCAGTTTGGTATAAGGGTTCGTGTATGTTTGACTGTACTAACTCTGCTTCTTATTTCAATAACCCAGCACAGTAGGGACAACATTCTGCCATTACACAATAAAAGCTTTTCCAGACAGGGCTGACACACTCTGAAAAGCAGAACAGATAGTGCAGTCTCATCCTGATGAAATTAGCAGGGGAGAAATATGAAATCTCCACCTTCCATTACACACGTTCATGGACATTTGGAATCCGATCTGAGTACGAATTTGATTTTTTTTTTCTCTCCTCTCATCTTACACCATGTATATTTACTATAGAAAGCACAGTATTTTCTAAGATGAAACAAGTGTTGTATTAGGAAGCAAGGAATACAATAAACCTTTAACTCCCAGGTCAATAATCATCTAACAAAAGTACTTGATGAAGTGCCCTCTATACCTTTTTTTTAAATATGTCAGCAGGAATGAAAACTGCTTTACTTTTTTCCTCAGCTTCACTACTTTAACCCAAGCTGATGGCAAGAAGCCTAGAGAATATTGCTAGCAGCCTGTTCTCTTATGACACCCACCCTTCATCTGGATGTAATATCTCAATATTGCTCCAGAAGATTGGATTTTATTTAGTCTTTTAGCATGATGTGAAAAAATGAACCAAATTCTTAGATGGCAGGGGCTTTGTCAATTAAAGGAGACTGTTTTACTGGGAGCCAGCTGAACAGCTGACTTTATCATATGCAGGAGATTAATGAATGCTACTGCTAGTCAAGAGAAACAAGAGGTCATCCAAAGACTACTTTGTTTGCTCTCTTGGTACTTTAAAAAAATGTTTCTTTAAATACTTTTAAGGCAGGCCTGTTCAGTGCTATAAGGAACAGACTAGCCAGTTAGTCTGTGATACACACCAGCATCAAAGATCTCTCCCAGTTTTCAGGTTTGCATCTAAAATAGCTTTTGTGACACCCCAGCTGGCCAAGGCTGTATTTCTTTTAGCACAACTCCTGCTAGAAGAGCAGAGAATGGGAGATGTTTTCTGCACCTTTCCACTGCCCTCCTGTAACTAGATGCACCAAATATCTTTGTGGTTTGGCACCTGACTTTACATAGAAGAAACTTGAAATTAAGTCCTTAGAGCAAGGTTTTGAATGAAGGTCACTTACTGTACCAAAGTAGTGTGAAAATTATCTGTTTTGTTTTTCTTATACGAAAAGTTTCTAGAAGTCTCAAGTTCATTTTGCACCACAGTGAAGACTACAGCTGAAACCTTTAATATTTCAGAAAAATACATTCATTTTTTTCCTGGGAGCCTTGGACTTGAGGAATGATCATGCTGGTTCAGCACAGTGCCCACCACCCAGCAATCCAACACTGGCAGTGGTACAGCAGGGTGCTGGGACTTGGGAGCAACTGCAGCTTCCCAGGAGGATCTCATTGGAAAGCTCCAAGTACCCTTTTATGGGAATGTTGTTGGCTTTTAAATGCCTATCTCCTGTTCAGTGGGGAGCAAATTCCTGCTCCTACCAGGGCAGGAGGAGCTTCTCCCCACTTTGTGGATGAAATCCTCCCTTGAAAGCTCATGGATTCACAGCAGAGCTACTGTGAAGGCATCATTGCAGCCATGAGGTAATAAAGGGAAAAGCCTAAAATCACAGCTGGATGTACAAAACAGAGGTTCATAGCTCTGACTGAAGTGATGCAGAAAGGATCCCCAAGTTCCCCATCTCTCAAAGTCTCTGGGGTCCTTTCATATCTTTTCTTTACTTCCTACATGATTCAACAGAGCAGAATCTCTTGACACTCAGGCTTGACTCTCTCAGGTGTGCTTCCTCTCCCTATATTCATATTAAAAGAATAAAAGGACCAAACAGTGTAGATAGCATTAATTCAGCATCCCCTAATTTTCTCACAGCCAGCAATAAGTGCTTAGCTAAAAAGACACTCTGACTATAAAGATGCAAGCGTTTCCTTTAATTCTCCAAGTGCAATAACAAATCTTGGCTGCAGTAGAACATTTATTTTCCCATCTGGATGCACAAGTAAGAGACAAGTTTCTTAGCACTTCCAAAGTAGAATTTATTTCTTAGCTGGCCAGTTACTCATGGAAACAGCCTATGAAAGGAGAGGGCAGTAGGCTCGCTTGGCTTCATTCCCACTATCACTAAAGGAATAGCTAAAAAAATAAATCCATATTTTATCATTATTTTTACCTCCCAGTGTACATCACTAAAAGGGTTTATATGCAGCCCTCTTAATTGGCACAGCCCCTGCTGGAAATAGAAACATGCCGATGAGTTGCTCATTCCGATTAGGCTCCCAGGAATTTACTGTGCTGAGAGACACTCACTTTTATTTCCTGAATTGCTTTAACGATGAGCACTGAGCAACCCTTCCTGCACTCCCTCCCTCCCAAGAACCCTGAGCTGCACAGCAAGGCAGCAGCTAGAAGCTCTGAGCCAGCCTCCATAGCAAGAAATATCTGCACATCAACACCAAAGCACACCTGTGAACAGCTGTGAGTGGGCCTTCAGATATTGTGCTTGCTAGCTAAACACATAATTCTCAATTAAGTGAGCAATTACCTGTTATTGTTCAGCCCTTGAAATTCAGAGTTGTGCTGAATCTATTCCCTGGCAATGATCCCAGTGAAAAAGCAAGTCATCTCTTTAGAGTACAAATTTATATTCTCTGGTAGTAGGGTCACCAATAACATTTGGAAATAGGATTCACAGGTAAACTACAAAGACTTCAAAAGGCTTTGAGCACCTTCAGCTCCCACTGTAGAAAGGCTTTTTCCAGAAATCATGGCTTTCCTTTTCCTCTAGCTACTTGTTCAAGAGTGTCATCTACAAAGTTATATGGTTGGTTTTGCTTTGTGAAGAGTGGGAGATAAGATTATAAAATTTGGTAGGTCTAGGTTGTAAAAACAATGCAGTGACAATGCAGTACTTCTGAGAAAAATCCTCCTGATTTGTTACAGTGAAAAAGAACATAGTCAAGAAAACTGGAACAAGTTTGTCTTCTAAGGGTGTTTGTTCAATAGACTTAAATTGCAGGACAGATAAGGCTTTATTTTCTTAAAAACTTGTAGTCATGTTGAAGATTAAAGATCATTAATTGATAGCCCCAGAAAAAGATTTTCTGGATTTCAAAAAATGAAATTTCTTTTTTTCCAGCTGAAAATCAAAATCTGGGTGCCAGACACAGATAAGTTCAGCATAGCTGGTAGAAAAAAATCACCTCAAACCTTTCTTTGTGGATACTTCCTAAAATATTGAAGAGAAGAACATCCAGAAGAACTTGAATTAATCTAAATCCAAATTTTCCATCAAAAAAAGTTATTAACAGAGATTTTCCAGCACTCTCAGATGCAATGCAGACCTGTGGGCATTTATATGCAGACCACAGCTGTTTAAAACTGTGTACATAGGATAGATGAAAGGTTGACTTCAATCTAATGATATTTTAACCTGTCGGTTCTGGAAACCAGATTGTTTGGGTTGATAGGTTTCTGTTTCTCTTCTTATAAAAAAATGAATTTCTTAGATAGCTTTTTAGCTCCTCAGTCCTGCAGAGGAGAGGTGAGGAGGAGAGCAGCCCCCAGAGGGCAGGTGGACTGAGGACAGCAGAACTTGGTGGGCTTCTTTGGGGAAGAATTGGGAAACAGTCACATTTCAAAACCTGGAAAGAGCTGGAGCAGGGAATGCTTTTAAGTGTTGCTCAAAGTTAACTTGCACTTTGGGTTGGGTTTTATTCAGTTCTGTCTTCAGCAGCACCCAACTTGGGCAATACAAATCTGGTGCCACTCGTGATGGATTGCACACAGGACCAATTGGAGCCCTACGAGCTTTAAAATTGATAGTACAGAGACCAACGGCGGCGGTGCAGTTTTTCATCAAATGAAATGGAAAAGTGATTTAATAATTCTTTCTGTCTTAAATTGCTTAAAAGAATTTTAGACAGTTAAAAATTGCGTGGATTTTGAACCATATGTGTGAGAGTGGAAAAAAAATAAGGGTTTTGTTTTTCCTATTTTTAATATGAGCCAGATGAAACAAAAAGATTGTTTCCTTGCAAACTATAGGTCAAGTACCAATGTAGGCTTTGAGATGGCTCTGTAAGTTATCATGTTATCTTTCTTTCTTGACAGTATACCATTATGTGGTGTATCATTTCAGCATTTACTATCTTTCATGTCCTTTTATCTTCACACTAGGATTTCTTTCTGAATTCCAAACCATGCATTTGGTTTCATTGTATAACACTGGCTTTTACAAAACATTGGCTCTTCATTTTCTTTGGTTTCATATTTGTCGGCATCAGGCTGAAATAGTAAACCCGCTACGTCTATTTTATCTTGTTAAAGATAAAAACAATATGGCAAATGAACTATTTGAGGAACACTGCTTTCAAATTAAAGGAGAGGAAAAAGTATTAAGTGTCACCACTGAGTTGAACTATATTGAAATCTTGAACTGAAGTGATTTTTTAAAAAAATTGAATAAAAAGGTGACCCAAAATGCTACAACTGTCATGCAGGACTCTGGTATCTTAAATTATTTATTTAACATCTGGTAAATATTATCCAAGCTATAGTACAGATAAATTGAATAAAAGAATACCAATGCCAGGGGAAAAGAAGAATTGCTTAATACTGTAAGTATATAGAACTGTTCCACAAAGCAGCTCATTCTCTCTCTGCAAGGGGAGATGAGAAGCATGGTATTGGGGTAAAATGCATCTGCTTCATTTCACCCTAAGTATGAAGCTATCAAAGCAGTTTTAGAGATTTAATTTAATCTCAAACACAAATTCTATGAAAACAGTCTGACAGCGACATGAAATTTTACATAACTTCTTTTACCCCTCCCCCTTTACAATGCAGCTTCCCAGCTGATTCATTTTATTTTATCCTATGCGTATTGGGGATCAGATTGAATTTTCTTTGAGAAAAGAAAATAATTAAGCCATCTGTAAAGCTCTGGCTGGGCATGAACATAGCAGCACAGGATAGAGTTACTTGGAGGGGGGAATGAGGTCAAAGAAAATACTGCAGGGAAAAAAATTAAGTTCTGTAACATGGAGAGCAAAATAAAAAGAGGATGGAGTCTGAGAAGGGGGAAGGGACCTAAATTCCTTGTCAGTTTGTGGGTTACAAATGAAACAAAAGGCTTATCTTAAATATATGCAGGTTTAGGGATTTTTTTTCCTGGAAGCAATTGAGAGCTAATTAAATTATGGTCAAGTACTAAGCATTTCTCCTGTGCTTCCACGGTCAGTTTCTGCTGAGCTCTTCTTGGTTACTGGATACCACTTATGAAATAAAGAAGATTGATTCCCAAATATTTGTTCCTATTCCCTCTTTGTGGATTACATTATACCACTTTTCATTCTTACAGTCTTTGCTTAAGCTGCAGGATATAAGGGCCCTATTCCGACTGCCAACGACAGCGCCCGAGATTAAGAGGCTGCTATCGCATCGGAGTTCAGGAGGGTAATGAGCAATTCAGACCACCAAGAGTCTGCAGCTGCCAGAGCCTGGCTCTGCTCTCCCAACAGTGAGCAGCACTCAGGACACCCCAACTGTGCGTGCACAGGCTAAGCACAAAGATTATTTCTCCCCACTCCATGCTCACTGTATTAGAAACAAAATTGGGCAGCCTGCACGCCAGGCACTGGGGTTGGCTTCATGCTGCCTTTCTCCCCAGGAAGCTGATGCAGCTTGAAGGCTCCAAAGAACACTAAAGTCAGTGGGCAAACTGGGATCAAGCATGTTGGTGTGAGGGTCAGGATAATAGAGCTGGAAAAGACTTCCAGGTTCATACTGGACTTTAACCGCCGGTCTTACAGGACCAAACTCAACAAAACAGCACCCACAATCTCCTCCCAGGTCCCTCCTTCATCCCCACTTTTTGGCCCTGCTAGGTAGCTCACACCTCTGATATGGGCAGAGAGGGCCTAAAGTTATTATGTACCCATGAGCTGGTGGNCAAGTCCCTCCTTCATCCCCACTTTTTGGCCCTGCTAGGTATCTCACACCTGCTCTGATATGGGCAGAGAGGACCTAAAGTTATTATGTACCCATGGAGGGGTGGATAGACACATCTCCCAGCCTAACAGGGCTTTTTGTAGAGGAATATCTTGTCTCCTGCCCCGAAGCCAACGGGTTGGAACAGTTGCCTGTTAACCACTCAGGCTGATGACTTCTGTTTCTACACCCCAGGCTGTGGATGCTGAAATGCTTTCCCAGAGCCTGCTTTCCCAGGCCCTGCCATCTTCCATGAGCAGCAACCACCCTGTACTGGGCTACCCCTTGACCTGGGGAGAAATATCCAGACATGTGAGGAACCTGGTGCCTAATCATTACATAAAAACCCATACCTGAAAACCAAAGGCCAAACACAAGCCATGAGAACTTCCTCTGGTTAGTTCATGGGCAGTGTGGAAAGTGTGAACCTACTCACAGTTTCTGCAAATGGATAATCCTAAAGATTAAGTGAAATGCCACTGAAATCTGTAACTCACAGAGCCGAAAGCATTCCTCTCTAGTTGTTCCAAGGTAAAGTTTTGCTTGTAAGAAATAATTTTCTGCCATACCTGGATTTTTTTTGCAATCATGGTTAGTAGCAAATCTGAATCTGTCAGCACAGCAGTATAATTTAAATAGCACTATTCACAGCTGACAGGGGATTTCCACCGACCTCACTTGGAAAATATGTCATTTGCTAGCTCTTCTTAACAAGTAGTAAGGCATCTGTTGCTTGCCCACGGTTACATGGACCAGCAAGAGACATTAGTGAGGAGAAAGAGGAGAGAAGGGTTGACAGCAGCAAGCCAGGTGCAGAAATGAAGCTTGTAAATTTGTGTAAAATGTAGAGCAAAGACCTGTTAGTAAGTTGCTGACACCCCGGTTTGTCTGAACTGTCTATTACAAAGTCTGTATTGGAAATTCTTACTCCAAATGCTAACTAGATCTTGAGGTAACTCTTGCCATCATCTGAATCATATTGGAAGTGAAGTTGCTGAAAGACTCCCAGTAAAAATCAACACAGGCAAGCACAGTCGATGTCTCCTTGAAGGGCAGAGGCAGCAGGATGACTTGGCACCTAAAGCATTTTTGCAGCATTTTTATCTGGTGTATTGTACCCACCATAATCTCATGCTTTCTTGGAAAGGTACATGCTGTCTCTGCAGTTCTCAAATTAGCTTTTCCATGACCCAACATTAATGCTTCAAGATAGCAGGATTCCTTGCTTCTTTGTGGTCTCAGTCACAGAATGATGGCCTGAGAGAAAGTGGGAAGAAAGTTCTCTGTAACATCATCTTCCTCCCAGTTAATCACTACTAAAATGAGGAAGCAGGATTCTTCCCTTGCAAACAATGAAGAAAACCCATGCATCTTTCATGCAGTCTCCTTTATTTACAGAGATAGTGTCAAAATCTTCTCCTCCTAATTGCAGAATGACCATCAGCAGAAGGCAATTTGCTTGGTCAGAAACCTATAAACCTACATTTCTGATTAATTCATTGTCCAAGGAGCCCTGTCTCCCTGCTCCTTCCCCTGACAATCTTTGAACCTACTTCTCTTGCTGACTATTCCTCACTCTCTTTCTCCCACATGCTCAGATAATTGCAGTTAAAAAGAATGGATTCACCAGCCTCCTCATCAGTCTTTCTGAATTTTTTTCAGGGGATTAGGTGAGTGTCTTTATCATGCAACCCAACACCAAAAGTTTTGTTTGAACTATCAGTATACAAGAGAGCATGCAGCTGTTCCTTCAGTTGGATTTGAAAGAGTGTTTCTCATGATTTTTCAGTAAACCTGTAATTTTTTATAGATAAAGATCCATTTGATAACAACTATAAATATCTTTCAGTATAGCACTCTTAAAATACTAGCATTTGGGGTCATTTTCCAGAGGAATTAGACCAAATTTTCTATGAAACTAACCACAGCTTGTCCCTTTACTCCGGGAGTTTCTCATTATAAACTTTTTAAGCAATGTTTTGGCAGGTGACACCTAATGTTCCCAAACTTGTGCTACAGCATTAATGATAGACTCTTCCATAACCTACAAGGTTTAAAAGATTTACTGACAATCCCCACTATCTGCACCCCATCTTTTACCTTAAGACAGGTTTGTTCTTTATGGTGACAAGTACTGAGACTAGAAAGGTCTGTTTGCAATGTGGTGTATACTCAGAAGGTCTTTATGTAATTTACTGTGAAGATGAGGATGTTTCCAAAAGAATTAAATAGGTTAAGAGAACTTATTTTAAAAGGTTGGATTTTTTTTTTGTTATGGACAGTTATTCCTTGTTGTGCAATTGCACTGCAAGAAAAACCACACTGCAAGGTCTGGTTTGTGAAATGCAGAAATTGTAGAAATGCAGTCTAGAATTAAAAGCACTTCCCAATTTATCCCTCTTTAGATCTAAACTGAGTGCCTTTCAAAAAAAAAATGTATGACCAGTACAAAGAAATTCTGAAGCTGAAGAAGGGACTAGGAGACCTAATTTAGTATTTCTCTCAAAACCAGAAGAAATAGTTAACAAAATCCCTACCAGCCCTAAAGTTTCTGGGCCAAGATAAGGAGCCTTTTTGTTTTTGGATTGCTGCAACACCTGCAAGATAAGATTTTCTGAATGGTCTAAGTGAATCAACTAGTATGGAAAATGTGTTTTACTGATCACATCGGTGATTTCTTAGTCGGTATAATTTCTTTAATTATTTTTAACTTACAAAAAATATAGCCAAGTAATACCTGGACTCTTGTTACTGTGTATACCTAACCTCAGTGTTGTAGCAACTGTGATACAAATAATCTGAAGATAATTTCTCCCCATATTTATTCTTGAATGATTGGTAATATTAAGGACTTTTTATTGTTGCTCATAAGTCTTTAAAGCAAAGCCCCATACATATAACTTGTTCCATCTTCACTCACAGGAATCACATTTATCTTCCAAATTCAAGAAAAGAAATCAAAGATCCCCATAGACATTTGTGAAGTTTATCAAACTGCTATTATATTGTAGGCCAGTTGTTTCAAGTAAATCACATAGGTCAATTTGCCAGAGCAATTGTTGCAATTCATAAGAAAAAAACATCAGTACTAAAAATAGTCCAGGACTAACCAAGGTTACTAACAGAGAATTGCAGAAAGAAGATAAAAATTTCACCTGAAGAAACATTCCTATTGGCATAGAATATATCTTGCCAAAGCTGTTAGGTAGTGTTGTCTAGTGCTTCATATTTTCATTACAGAGCTTACAGTCCTTGAATCTGTTCACAAGTTTGTATCTTTATTTTCCTTCAGGTGTAAGATTTAATCAG
Source organism: Polioptila caerulea (assembly GCA_013397295.1). Taxonomy (NCBI): domain Eukaryota; kingdom Metazoa; phylum Chordata; class Aves; order Passeriformes; family Certhiidae; genus Polioptila; species Polioptila caerulea. The sequence goes on along the minus strand of VYXF01006535.1, from coordinate 660,019 downwards.
CTTACCCCCCTTAATAAAGGACAGCTAGCTAGCTTTGGAGAAGGGTGCCATGACATTCAAATATTACATATTACGTTATTGTTACATAAGCTTAGAAGAAAGTTGGAGAAGTGCATAGAAATTACAGACCTTATTTATAAGTCTGCCAAACATACTGAAATCTGTTAGAATTCTCTCCTGTTCTCCCCAGTAATTTACATCCTTAGGTGGATTATCATCATAAGTCATTATAAAGAGCTTATCTTGGAACACAGGCTAGAAATATTTTTCAAGTGCTCTGTAAAAGAAAAGACACAAATAGATGATGGAACAATGAATATTATGAAAGAAATACATTTTATTTCACTTCTTTAAAATTTGTTCCTCATTTAGAACCTGTTAATTGACAGTAATTTTGCTCTTCTGATAGTTTCATGTTTCTTGTCTCCTCTGTGGAGAGATGTGTTGTGGTGGTGTTTTCTGCCTACATCTTATGGAAATGTCTCTTATAAAAAAGCCTTAGAAGACATTCATGGCTATGGCTCCAGATGCTAAAAAGGAGTCAGAAATTATTTTTTAGACTTCCTAAGCAATACTTCATTAGTTGCACCCCAAGTACAGAATGTATTTGCCCTACAGAAGTTACAATTACACCTTAGAAAATCTTAAATCAGGAGTAGTCTTCATGACACATAAACTAAGTACAAGATGAGAACACCTATAAATTTGAATTCCTAAAAACCTGCAAATTTGTTTATCTTGTTCTTTAGCTTTCCTGTGAGCACTCCATGGAAAACACAGTGCAAATGTTTTACTGCAAACAAAGTATATAACAGAATAGCCTGTGACCTTCTCGTAACCCCTTCCTCAAAAAGAAGAGTCTGGGGCATTATAGTCCAGCCCAATTAACATGAATTCCTGGAATAATGCTAGAACAAAATCCTGCTTCAAACATATATTTCAGGGAAGAACTTGGAATATAGGAAAATGGATAGGATCCCATGTAGCACATAGAATATATTGTATGACATATCATAAGCCAGGTGCTTTCTGCAACAGGACAACAGCCTCTGTGCATAGAGAAGAGATTGTTATTATCATATACTTTAATTCTAGTGACAGTTTTTACATGGCTTCTGTGATATTCTCATAAAAAATCAAAATAAATGAGGAATTCGCATAACTCCTAGTGAGAAGGAGAAAAGCACAGTCTAGAAAGGTCTGGAGTGATTTAGTCAGAAAGGAGAACTGAACAAGTGACAAGAGTACAATCTTCATGTTTCAGTTGCAACTAATCAGTTTTCCATGTCCACCATGCACAAGACAAGCACTAATGGATTTATATTTTAGTTATATAGAAAGGTGTCAGCAAAACCTTTGGAACACTAAGGATATCAAGGCACACGAAGGCTGAGTTTTCCCTTGTGGGAGATCTCTAAATGCAGGCTAGACAAACATCATTAAGAATTGCAAAAGGGTCTCTGATCTTGCCTGAGGGTGGGGAAAGCTTCAGAAAAGCTCTCAGTGTCCTTTCTGTGCTATGATAAAACGTTTTGCTCCCTCTCAGAGCAAAACCTGTTTGTACACTGGGACTCATGGTGCAAGCTCTCCCCCCTCTTTCTGTTCAGATGACCTCTGACATTTGCCCCCCCATTAATCAATTACAGTCTGAAGAGTGAGCATATTGCCAGAAAAGGACTCCTGGGGAAGTGACACTAACAGAGCATCTGAAACACACACTCAGACACACACACAGGCACAAATGCAAGGTACAGCTACATCCAGGTACTCTGCTCAGAGCTTTTGTCCACAGCCCCTGGGAATAAAGTCTCCTGGAGGATTTTTCACTGTTACCATGCTTAAAGCCTCAGCAAACAACCATTCCTTGCAGCTGCTCACATGGTACAGCCAGGTGGACCATAGCTAATACGGACTGCACAGTCCATGTGTGAAACACATGTATGTGTTCTGCCCCAGTACTGTGGGAGCTGCATAAATTAAACACGTGAAATGTGTCAAGCACATGTAGACATGCCCTGAATTTTCATGAATTTTTGGTACAAAATAACACCAAGAGTGTTTATTTCAACTATTTATTTATTTATGAGGAGGGACTTCAGGAGAACTGGTGTAATATTCAAGTTGCAGAAAATAGAAGATATTATTTATCACTGTGCTGTCCAAGTTGTAAAGCTGAATGCCAAGATTTTCCTTCCCTTCTGTGACTTTTACCCCTGCACATTTATTACTGTGCAGAATTGGAAACTCTTGCTGCAAAATGTAAATTAAGACACCACAATGAGAGCTACTAGAGGTAACAAAACATTTTAGCCTTCTGAATTCTGCTTTAAGCTGTGTGTCTCTACTTATCAACACTATGTAGTAGCTGACATTTAAAGCAAATGGGAAGTGAAGTGACTTTAATCTTTCTTGTGATGAATCAGTTGAGTTTTTTCAACATATCAGTGGAGAAAAAAACAAATTAGAAGAGCCAAGGTTGAATTGGTACACTAAGTCCAACTCTCAGTTCTTCAGGCTCAAAATCTGCTGCCACTGCTTACTTATACCTGTTGAAGTAGAAACTCTGCAAAGGTGAGTTTTGATTCTCAGACTGAGTTTGCAAGTCACTGAAACAGGCACAGGTTGTTAGCTACCAGTTTTTTCTATGTGTTGTCTTCCTAATTGAAGCATCTTTAGTTGATGCTTCTTCATGGTGGGTAATTACCCTATACCAGGTTTTTTTACTCTTTTTCAGCAGGAAAAGAAACCACTTGGTGTAAAGAACATTGTAGGACAAAGAGACCACTGTGTATGAAAGAATGGTAACATTTAGAAAATTGCAAGTATTCCCTACTTTACTCAGATGTCCTTGCAGGGTAGAAGGAAGACAATTGAGACACAGAGCCAACATAATTCCCAAAAGCAGTTCTGCAGTCCTGCTCCATGAGTTCTTCAAATCCATTAAAAAAGGCTACTCTTACAGAAAAAGTCATAAGCCCATCACTTTGCTTCTCTGGGACATCTCTTTATTCTTTGTTTCTCTCACTTAAAATTAAAGTTATCCATTCCGTGTTGACCTTGAAGTGCAGGACTTTCAGTGTCCCTTTGCAGAGTTTGGCCTAACACAAAGAACAGCTGGTACCACTAATACTAATGGATTTCCTGGTTTTAGTTCAAATATAGTAAACTTTTAGTTTCATATGCACTAAATCTTGAAGATAGGGTTTTCATATTTGTTTTTATCTAGTGAGAATCACAGGCTTTAAATGTACTTTTAGAAATAAAAAATGGAAAAAGGGAGAAAGAAAGTAGTTTTTAATATGCTGGCAAAAAAAAGTGTGCCGTTTTCTTTCCTCCCTGCATTTTAGTCCACTCCTGTGAAAGATCCTAATCATGACCCCAGAACTGATCAGATGATTTGTGGGACCCCAGTGAGAACATGTACTGCAATGGAAGAATTTAAAACATAATTATATGCGTTCAAGAAAATATCTGTCAGAGCTGTTTCAAACTTTAAATTAACTGTATATGGAGTGTGAAGAGGTCAAACCAGTATTAGCACAGCACTGTATGAAGTTTCATTTCCCTGTACAATGGGAGAGTGCAGAGGAGTGGGCAGACCTAGGGCCAAGTGCTGCCAGGGCTGAGTGCAGCCTGAGACCAGTGAGAATGGGGGCCCCTCTTTGTGTCAGACAGGACCAGCCCTTTGCAGGGCAGACAGCTGTCAGGAGAAGACTCTGGAAGTTCCTTTGCACATCAGAGGTTCAAGCAGGCAGGAATACATAATGATTGGTCTAGCAAAACTAGGGTACTAATTATATACATTTCTTTTCCATGCACAAGGTTCTTTTGAAACTTGCCAGTCTCTACAGAGGCCTTAACCACTATTTACATATTTCTGTGATGGCACCATATAAATCTATAGTCTCTGGTATCCCTCCCAAGCACAGTAGGGTTTACCTGTAGCCAAAGGCACACATGCTGACATGACAAAGATTAATTTCTAGGCTAGAAAGTAACTAGAATGGAAACTCAATAAAAACAAATATATTCTCGAAGGAATTCAGACTGCTATGGGAAGTTTTAGCACCTGGAAAGCAATTCTTTATGTAGTCAATAAACTGAATATTAAAAATATAAAGTAGCCTCAGAGCATAAGGTTGGTCACAATAAGTGTGTTCAAGGCAAGTTCTACTATGGGATCTTCAGGGAACACTTCTTAGCAGGGTATTGCTGAAACTGAACCAAACAATCCTCACTCCATATGAGCACTGTATTCCTACCATGATGCCCTTAAGGATAACAGTCCCCCAACAGCATTAAGGAACTGGTTTATTTAATATGAGTTGTTCTCCTTGGAACCAATCTGATGATTGTGTCACAGCTCAAATGGAAGGTGATTTGGGATGAAAAAAATATTTTCATGTTCTTGCTCTGTCTGGGTAGTAGATTCCCATATTAGTAGGTAGCAAAGCCGTTTTTAAGGTGTCTTTTTCTCTGCTTCAGTAATGGGAAAAGTGCTTTTGTCACCACACCACGTGGAAAGTTTTTTCTCAGAGCAAGCTCTGTTTCCACAGGATTGGAACTTTTGCCCCAATGGGAAGAGTTTGTCTTTTACCTGATCTTCCAGAGAAGATTCCTCTTGAGATTTTTCTCTGATTATTTCTTCTGGTTTTCCTTGTTGCTTTGTTGTTTAGCACCAATGAGAGAAAGGCAAAATGATAAACATCTGCTTAACATGAACTCGAACTGTAGCCAGCTTCAATTCTCATCAACATTGATTTTAGTGCTCTGATTATAGCCCCAACCCACTGCTTTCTTTTGATCTTCTTTCTGAGTATTTCTCTACCTTGATACTCTGATGATGAGACAGTATTTGTCTAAAGCACCAGCAAACACTTCATTTGGGTTTCTAGCATCAGGCATCCTGCTGACATACATTAAAGATATCGAATGTCTCTGCTTCCCAATTGTCAGTTCATATTTTGGTGTTTATTTGCAGAGTCTGGCAAATGTGTTTTTCAAATATCAGTCACCCACATTTTGATATCAAAACACTGTTTGGACTGGGTGTTTATTACTTCCTGCTGTTCATTTACACAAAACAGATATTTTAATGGAAGTAAGTATGGTGCATGATTAAAACCTAACAACTGCAGTCCTTAGAAAATGATACATGGATATGTGTGCTCCACCAAGCTATCTAATCACGCCTGCATATGAATTTTTTTCTCCTGAAGATAGATTAATGGATCTTTAATCTATTTACTGCCAGTATACTCTCAAATTTTATTGCATCTTTTAATAAGCGGCTATTAAACTTATATCTCTGCACATGTTGACTATTTGGGTAGCTGATCCTTGAAAATGCCATAACTCTTGTTTATACACAGTCATATCATTTTTCCTCTTCCTTCTAGGCAGGGAGGCACTGTAAATATCAAATTTGTATGCATTATCTTTGATCTGTATTGTTGCTGTTTGATATTAGGCAGGAATTAGGAAATGTTCCAACCTGTGTGAATACTGCAGTATGATTGTACAATGAGAAACTTATTTCTACTTCATCCATTTCTGAAAAAGTGTCTGGTAAGTTAAGCCAGAGAAATGTGATGTTCAGTCCTTGCTCCAGTACACTTAGCACAGAAATGAGCTACGGTCACTGTGGAGTGCCTTTGGAAAATGCTGACTTTTCCAGCAGTTGCATCTGTGTCATGTTAGTGTACACCCACAAAAGGTTGTGGGTTTGGTTTTGGTGTTTTTGAAGTTTAATATTGCCAAAGACTTCCTTGGAAAAAAAGTGTTAGGAAACTGAGAATTTCAAAAATTCTGGGTCCAAGTTTTGCAACACAGCAGCGCTTTGTATTCAAACTGCTCTGTCTTCTCCAAATAACTTTCTGGGATTGAAGCAGTGGAGTTTTTGCAGAGAGAAGAGCAACTGAAGATGAGTTTTCAGGACTGAGGGAAATTTTTGTTTATGTCCATAATTACCTCCATAATTTTTTGTCCTCCTAACACCATCTGTAGGTCTGTTGCAAAGTTCCTCTTCATGAACCCACTTTTGCAGTTTGATGTCAGTATTTAGGAGTCCTTAAGTGTCCAACTATTTGAGAGATGCAGAAGCAGAGGAGGAAAAGTGTTGGAAAGGAGCTGCTGAGCTGGTCTCATAAACTGGCTCCACCCCAGAGAATGAAAACCAATGTGATGGTGCATTTATTGGAGTGTTTCGGGGAAAGATGAACCCAGATTCTCTGTACAGCTGGACAGAATCACTTGTAAGCTGCAGAGGTTTTCCCAGCAGTGCTTTGGGAAAGTGACCTTCAGGAGGTTAATGCAGTGGGGTTTTTATGAGCTTTCTGCACTGGAGCAGACTTCTCTCATGGAAGTATCTCAGGCAGAGCAAGCACAATAAGGGTCCAGGGCTTCCAGAGCTGCCTGCCATCGGCAGCAAGCAAAAGGAACTGCAGGATGCAGTGATGATGCAGCAGTGAATTAGAAACTTCTCAGACCTTGCATGGAGATTCTCTGCGCTTCTCACTGCCTGCACTCTGAGCAAACTGGATATAATGAGCCTCCTCTGCATATTTTAGAATAGTCTTCCTGGCCTTCCTACTACATCAGGATAGTTTTCTTTATTCTCTATTCATTTCAAAGGTTCAAAATTTAAAAAAAAAAAAAAAAAGCAGAATAAAACATATTTAGTGAATATTTTAAACACACAGGTACTTCTGTTTAAAAGATACAGGTTAGGAACCTCATAAATTCAAATAGTAACTCAGAAACCCAAGATTTTACCTACAACTTCACTGCTTTTTTTCAGTTCTTCCTACTTATATATTTTGCTGCTATTATAGATGTGGAATCGTAAGTATATTTTAGAAATTAGCATATTTTATTTAAATTTTTCCTTGCTTTTTGATTTTTAAGTATGTTACTTTAAAATTTTTTCCAGGTGTACTATCATCTAACATTGAGACATCTGTTTGTGTACCTCAAGCATATTTTTGAGGCTTGTAAGAGCTCTGAATCTGAGCTTTTATCCTTCTTGTCCACAAAACTCATATGGCAAACTGACCATTCAATGAAGATGCAGATATAATATTCATTGAATGTACTTCTGAAAAGAAGTGCATATTTTTTTATGTCTTTGGTGAGAAATACTGCTTCAAAAACAGTCAAAAGCCAAAGGGAATTCCAAACACACATGCTTTAAAAAGTAATTATTTTCTTTTTAATTCATTTTTTAAGTGATCACACAGGATTCAAAAGTGGAAATGTAGCCCAGCTTAGCTGAACAGAGGTAATAAATGCAGGATTTATAAATGAGGCATGCTTCAGAAACAACCAAATCAACAGAGAAGTACAGAGACCAGGTCTGCAGAATGGGTTACTAGTCAAACTAGTCAAAGATTTATAAATATGGGATCATCACCAATACTGCTTACAAGTTGTACAAGTAAAGAAAGTGACCTGGTTCTGTCTTACCAAGTGACAGCATATGGAGAACAGTTGAGAGCATGTACAGTGATTTTTACTGTGTCATAATATACATTTCAGAATCAACAGAGGAGACATCTTTGTGAACCAGTTTGTGTGTTCTTTCCATGTGGAACATCCTGGGCTGATCAAAATTTCAAAGCAATTATTTCACTTACAAGTATGAGGCCTTTCAAGGGCTATTGTTTAAACTTTGGTATGAAACTGCCCACTGAGAGAGAATGGGTCCAGGAAGAGGTGCATTTACAGTGGTAATCTGCTTTTGAATGGGATCTATGGATCTGTCATTCCATATGGGACAGAGCAGAACAGTGCAAGAAATCTTTCAAGCTTATGTTTCCTAAAAACAATAAGAAGTTTGTAGGTTTGCATGTGCAGGTCCTTGTGTTGAACCATTTTGAATAAATGACTGAAAACCACACCCAGAATTCTAGTTGGAAAATCTCAAATCTCTGAATTTTGACCCTTTTCTGCAAAAGAAACTCAAACAGATCCGCTCCAAACTTGAAAACCTTTTGAAGTTTGGGGGTTTTACTTAAAACCTTAAAGCCTTTCCAATATGAGGGTTTTGTTCAGGGCAGTATCTAAACATCTGCACAATGTAGGATGGTGTTGTGCCAAGCTCTTTACAAACACAGAACAGTAACCCAAACACAGAGCCTGCACAGACAATGCAGAGGAAACAGGGACACAGAATGACCACTGTAACAGGCAACTTAAACATTTTTTGTCAAGCCAAATACTTTTAGAGGCCTGGAAGGAAGAAGGTTGTTATATGGAGCTGAGTTGCTGGCTGGCTTCCAAAGAAAGGAATACAATATATGGAGAAGATGAAATGAGAATCAAATGTAGACAGAGTGCTTAATCTTCTCTTAAAAAAAAAAAAAAATTAAAAAATTCAGAACTCTTTTTTCCTCAGCAAAAGCTCAACTTATACAAATACATTCCTAATATTAGTGGTAAAGTACTTGTAAGAAGTGACTGCTTTGTCACAGTAATATATTTTGTTGTTTCTTTATTTTATTCCTCACAGTAGTGTCTGGAGAACCCAACTAATAGTCTCCACAATATTTGGGCTGTTTAAAAACAATTGAAACAAATTATTCTGTGTAGACATGAGAAAAGAAGAAAATTCAGAACAGTAACTCAAAATTTAAAGTAGGTACTTTTACTGTGTTAAGATGTTTTTCCACTAAAATGAATTATTCAGTGAAGAAAACCCTTCGTACATAGGAGGAGAACACCAGCATGTACCACTGAGAAGAAAGTTCTTTTTGAGTACATAGTGAAGATGTAAAAGAGAAATATTCTTGTGTATTGTGTCTACTAGCAGAAGGGTAATTTATTCACGAGGAACTTCAGTATTGAGTGACTGAATGGTGTAAGTCTGTGGGTTACATTCATTGTAAATAAGTGTGAAGTGATGGATGTCTGGGAAAACATACTCTTGGCCATGTAAAACCACTGGTGGACTCTCACTTATCATTAAAAATGAGGGGTCAAAAAGCAAACCAAATGCTAAGGATTGTTTGGAAAGGAAAAGACTATGAGACCTGGGTCGTCACAACGCCTCTGTGAATCCACCGTGCTCCCACATTGTGAATATTTTACATAGCTCTGGCACCTAATCCCCAATTCTTTCATTTAGAGAAAGCTTATCCTAGAACTGGAGAAGGTTCAGAGGACATTAAAAACCATCAGAATTATGGAATGCCTAGAGAAAGGATGGTTAACCTGAAAATAATGATGACCGAGGAGCCATAAACTCATGGAGCCCTGGGCTGGATAAGCTGACGAGAGTCGCACTCTGTCTTTTCCAAGGCACCTTAGGAAGCCAGCAAGTAGCAGCTTCAAAAAGAAAGAGAAGGAAGTGGTTCTTCATAAAGTGCACAAGGAAGTTGTGGAATCTCCTCGCCTCAGTTAAAAACAGATGCTCAAAGTTTGGTTACACATTTTGATCCAGTGTCGTCATCCTCATGTTCTTATCAGCCAGCACTATTTTACACTCCTAGCTTTCTTTTGGAGTGCCTCCACTTTCTCTGTGTTAGTGCACTGCTGCTGCTTCTATGGTTGGAACATACATTTCATCTCAATAAAGCCTGGAGGGAGCAACATTTACAACAAAGATTTAACTGCTTTACTAATTGCAGATTCTGTGTGAATACTCACAACAGAATAGCAACCAGATCAAAACAATATGATCACAGACCTGTGAATTGCTAACAAAAGAAAGCCAGAGTACAAACAAAGCTAAAAAGAACTCTCAGCCATTGCTATTTGTTCACTTCCACACTAAAAGTCTTTTATCCTGTCAAAACTATGTCACTCATGAACCACTAAATACTTTAAATTAAATACGTTAAATACTTAGCAGTAAAACTAGCAGTCATCAGCCATACATGAAAAGACAGATCCAAAATGCGTTAAAAATACTTCCAATCAATAAAGAAAAATACTTGGGGGAAAAAAAGCCTGTTGAAAATCTTACTTATAGAAATATTACTGAAGTCAATAAAATTAACTTGTATGAATAACCATGGTTTAAATGAGTTGGATTTACAGTTGAAACAGGTAATGAAAGTTAGACTCCTAAATTATTAGGATAACTTATTAACTGCCAAATACTCTCCACTGTTCCCATGTTTACTGAAAAACAGATCTCTTCCTTGGCTACCCCACATGTATTTTTGTCCTGATGTAGATGCTCCCGGCCAGGTGTGAACTCCAGTAAACCCCAGACAGGGCACTGCTGCAGTGTGTTGGCTCTCCACAGAGTGAAGGAGGAGTGGTTAGTCTCACTCTAAAATGCAGAAGGCATCTGGGATTATATTCTTACCATACTATGATCTGGGTAAGCCAGAAAATCATGAAAGATGCCTAAAATCCCCATCAATTGGAAACATGGAAATAAATGCCTACAGCTGGTCCATCACAGCCCAGTGTCTTGTCTCTAAGACTCTTTCAAAGCTGAGGAGGGAATTCTGTCTCTTCCACCCAGCCCTTGTCCCACTCAAATGAGAGTCCTTCCTGCTCAAACTCAGAGCTTTCACCTTGAGAACATGACATTTTAGAAAACTCCTCCAGGGCATTATGCCTTCCATGACATTCTGGCCAAAAAACAGAGTGCTGTAATTAGATAAATAGGCAGACAGACTAGACAAGAAACAACCTCAAAACATAAAGGGGGAGGAGAAGAAGATTATAAAGCATAGAATTTGACATGCTTGCTGTCTCTCAGTTTTTACTGGCATATACAAATCACATTTTAGAGTGACAAATGGATGAACATTAAATTTAAGGACAGCTGAAGCAAGGTAAGAGTAATTTACTCAGCTTGTGATCTCCACAGTTTGCTCTGTGGATATCTCTGGGGAAAAAAGGGAAATTATTGCATGGAACCCAAATTCAAAACTATCTTTTCATATTTTACTTATCTCAAGAAAGCACCTACTCGTCACTCATGGTACTAACAGTTACCTGTAGAAACAGTACTGTGGACACAAGTTTCCAAAAAAATTTGGGCAACTCTAAGCACCATGGAAGAATGCATTTGCATTGGTTTATGTCCTTCTGTGGGAAAATAATAGACAATACAAGAACTTATTCTCACCAGAGTATTATTCGTGTTGTGGATCAAGTCAAATTTTCTGTAGACAGATTCAGAGATTAATTCTAATTCTGATTCCCTCTAGTACGATTATTGCAGTTTTTAGGTAACTTGTCAGACAAGTCAATTACTTCAGGCTGTCTATGTATCTGAAACTGTTCCTTAGGGATACTGGAAAATGTTTCTTTTTTTCCCTTTCCTGTCCTACAACAATTTTTTTTCAAATTTCTGTGTGGAAGCAATTCTAAAGTAGATGTCATTTTGACCTGGAGATCTGGTTGGGGAATTATAAGTTAAAGACTTTGGGGAGGAAAGCACTGATTGTTTTAAAAACTGACTGTTAGCTTGTCATAGTGAGTATTGATGAAACTTCCTCGTGGACAGCTTCATAGAATCCAAAATGGAATTTCTTCTTCTACTGTTTCTAGATCTGAAAACTACAACTCCCTGCAGCTTATCATGAAATATTAGAGATTCAGGCTGAAAATTCCTCCTCAATTAGTTAATGGAGGGGGACCTATCAGGGATGAACAAGAAACACCTTAAAATCCTTAAATGGCACCTCAATAGTTAAATACTACTTAAAAGCATCATTTTAGATGTGAGAATGACAGGGGAAAATCTCTGATTTGCCTTTTCCTCCTGAGTGGCCTGTGCACAGTGGGGTCCTGGGGCTTGGTCCAGTGATCCAAGGTCGTGGGGAAAACTCTCATGCTTTTTGTCCCAAGGTAGATAGAAAAGGGAAAGACAAACTCAGATGGCTTTATGGAGTGGGAAAATCACACGTTGTTCAGAAGTGAGTATTTTAGCTTTGGAGTTCCAGAATCTGTCAGGCAAAGTTCTGAGAATGGAAGAATTTCTAGATTTTTTTTTAAGTTTTAAAAGACTAAGAAAAGTGATTCAGTTGAGCTAAGTCAGGAATGGCTCTAGCTTCTTAACAAAAAAAAATGAGGGGTCTGTGTAAAGGTTAGCTACAAAGGAGAAAATAAATAATTCTTGGTGTAATTTCTGGCTAGTACACACATTATTCTCACTGATACTGCTTTGACAGGGTTTCTAGCAAATCTATAGAAATTAACTTTTCACTATTCCTGAAGGAAATTTTGAAGTATATAAATGGTAATTTTAGTGCAAAACACATTCTGTGAACTGCTTTCATGCTGAAATCTGAACGTTTTAAACCTTTTCCCATGCTGGGTAGTGAGAAAGATCTCTTTATATTAATTCGGACTTCATAGATGTCACATGATAGGAATACATTCCAAAAGCTAAGATACAAGATTACTCTTTAACCATAGAACAAACCAACAGGAATTTTAATCAAGACAATATCCAATAATGACTGAATGTTTTTGGAGGCAATCCAGAATACACATTTGGGAATTTTAATCTTGACTGCCTTTGAATTTTGTAAAAAATATTTTTAAAGTTTGGGGAATATGCCACTCCAGCTGATTCCAGAAATGAGCCATCTAAGGTATTAAAGTGTTTCATCTCTTCAGACATTGAATATTGCAAATCTGTTTCAGTAATTCATACCAGATAAGTTTGCAATGACTGGGCCTAAGTGAAGAAACTTGTTTCCCTGAAAGTAGGAGTTCAAGTCAGAAATGGAAGAGAATATAACTGGGCCAAACTTTTGTTTTCAAATCTTCCTCATATTTCAGAAAATATTAAGGCAGCTGATTTTCTTAACTTCTCACCAGCTAATGTGAAATTATTGAAATTTCTGTTCGCAGCACTGTGGCAAACTGAAATTTCTTACACTCTGTGTTTCCACATGTGTATAGATTCAGCTCTGTTTCTGCACCTTTACTGTGATTGAAGTGTTCAGAAAATTTCAATCACTGTTTTGCAGAAAGATCATGTTACCTTCAAAATATATATGTTGGTATATCATGACTTAAATGCTCCAACCCACATGTGTTGTGTTTTGTTTGGGCTTTTTCCACCTGAAGCAGATTCCAAAAGGCTTTGCTGAGTTCTCCAAAATGCTATTGCAAACTTTGACAGTACTAAACCATATATATTATCATAAAATTATTGGCTTATCTGTCCCACAACTTCCATTTAGAGTAATTTTATATGCAGCCAATTTAAAACAATTTGAGAAAATGAATCCATCTAAATTTCTCATTTTAAGCTTGCACGAGGTCTCATTTGAAATATCAATATCAATGAGAGATGAGATTTTAGGCAGAAGGGGATTTAGGCTTCTTAGAATTAATAATAATGGGCGTTTTAGAGAGCTGATAATCTCCCCTTTCTAAGAAGAACCCACTTTCAGCTATTTTGAGAGCTGAGTATGATGGTAACTAATATTTTAGTAGAAAAAAATGGCAAAAGTATTCCTACTTTTGTTCCTTTTTTGTATTAATATAAATTCCCATTCCTTTGTTTTCGCCTTGTAGCCAATTGCACAACTCAATCTTCTCTGTGCAGTGAAAGTTTAAAAGCCCAATTCTGTAAGTCATAAAACAAACTAAGCACAGAAAGGAATTTACAGTATGTTAAAAGAATAGGAGAAGAGGCTAATAGAGTTGTATACATTTCAAGGATAGATATAATCAAGTGTGTACAATATAAAGCAGAAGGTTCATAATGATTGAAAAAGGAGAAGGAAAAAAAACCTATTTTGTAGTAGCTGCATGAACTCTGGCTGAACCTTGCTATTTGGCAGCCTCCAGTAAGGACAGCCTAAGATGAGGCATTAGGGTTTGAATCTGAGAAGTTGACATCAAGCAGACAGCAAGACATGATATCTTATTTTCCTGAGCTATGCTGACACAAATTGAACTCCACTTATTATTTTCTTATGCCAGTAAAGTTGCATTTGGCATTTGAGCATTTTGCTTGCAGATGTTGGAGTGCCGGTTGTCTTAATTTAAATAATTTGCAGATTGTTTGGTGGTATTAAAAGATAGAAACTCATTCTTCATATGAGTCCAATTTTATAAGCTTTATTTTTTTTTTCTCTGACCTTGTGCAAGTTAAGAATTTGATATTAAATCCAAGTAGCCCAAGGGTATAAAACCAGTATTCTGTGCTATTCAAAACTGGGACTGGAGAAAACTTGCTTTGAGCTGTTTAACTGGTAGATATGTGAAGAAAATATGAAAATTCTTCAAAAGTATTCGAGCTAAAAATAAAATGATAGTGCTATTTCTTTGTCAGGCAATATAAATCATAACAATAATACAGGTCTTATATGAAATAGCAATTAGTTAATGCTTCTAGCATATTCATCATTCTTTATGGGAGTTATACATCAAGAATAACATCTATCCCTTTTCACAGAACTGAAGAGATGGGTGCATGATTGTCATTACTTCTGTACACAGGATGCTTGAACATTTTCAGGTTTTCCATATAGATGTTACACTTCCCTTAAAGAAAAAGAAATACTCTTTTCTCTTGTACATTCCATTGCTGTTATTTCCTTGTTCACATTTATAGGCAAAACATTCTAAGAGAATACTAGTGATTTTTTGAGAAGAGAATAAGATGTCAGTTTACATTACAACCCCCCAGGGTAAATAGAGAGAATTCATAAAGGTTTAGAAAAAATGTAGTGCTTTATAATGAAATGTACTTCATGTAATTTATGACTACACAGTTAGTGCATATTCTTTCTGTTCCAATTTTTCCTGTGCTGGCTACAAATACTTAACAATTGTCTAGGGGAATAAGTATTTTATCACTTACTGAGAAGCAATGTAACTTGTTTTCATCTCATTTTGCCAAAAGAGTTACCTTGGAGAAGTACACAGCCCCATTGGCAGATTGTGCCAGTGATCTATGGGCATAATTCTGGCACCAAAGGCAGAGGAGATCAGGTGCTGCCCTGGTGAGAGATCCACCAGTGGTGTCAGCAGGGCAGGCCAAGGTGTCACCAGGGTCCTCTTCACATCCCTCCTTTTCCTACCTGAAAAACTAGAAGTAAGAAAGTCTGTCCATGTCCACAAAAAGCCTTGAAATCACCAACTGGAAAACATTTAGGATTGCTAGTCACTGGAAAATTTAAAAGTATTTGTGACAAGAGACAATTGGGCCTGCTCTGTCCTCAATCCAAGTTAAATATTACATATGGACTGTCCATGCAAAATGATTTACCTAGACTGCAGTGACTTACTTATGAAAAATGTGAAGACATATGCCAAATCACAATGTGTATCTTAACTAAAGTGACATTTGAGTGTGATTTGATAGATTTCCCAGGAAGTCATTGAAAAAATTGTATGTCTATTGGACTGCCAGGGGTTAATGAGAGCAATTAAGGATTAGAGAGACAATGCAGAAAAATTAAATTATTTATTTGCCTTTGTCTTCACCACAGATGATGTTTGTGACACATTCTCTCTTTCCTGGAAATAAAGATCAGGTACTGTCAGAGGCTGCAATAGCAACAGAGGACATACTCGAACAGAAGGAAAGAATTAAAACCACCAGCTATTGAAATGGGAGAGTATATTTCCAGGCCTTCCAGAGGAGCTTAAGAATGAAATGGTTGAACTGCTAAAAGCCCTAAAATTCAGGCTCATTAAAATCAACTACTGTGCCTGATCACCAGTGACTATCTTTAATAAGAGAGCTACAGATGATCCTGGGAATTGAACACCAATTTCTTTTCTTAATGCCAGGGGTATTGTGAAACAAAAAATAAATAAATGGGAATCATAGTAGAATAAAGACACTGTCTACTTGGCAAAGAAAAACATACCTCCTTATTGTATTTGAGTTTTCCAGGCACATTGTTCACAAAGAAAGAAGAAAATAATTTAAAACACCTTTGACAAAGTTCTGAAGTGGCCAAAGAAAAAGAGATGAAATAATTTCAAGGATCAAAGCCTGGCAGCTCATCTACACAAGGGCTGTGAGCACTTCACAGTGGGTCACTTCTGAACTCCTTTTGTGGGTGCTTCAAATGAACAAGCTGAATATTAGTTAAGTGATGTTCCACCAGTGCAGACGTGGATGGAGAATGGGGGAGCTGAGCAAATTGTTCAGTAAATTAATCAATGGTTTCCAGAAACCTGGAGATGACAAGGAAATATCATTTAATGTACTATTGGTTTAAGTCGTTATGTAATGATTAAGACCTTGTATTTAAAGCACCAATATCAATTTAAATGTAGGATGAAAAAGCAGAGACTTGTAGCTTTCAGTTATCCCCGGACTGGAATCAAAATAAACTCACATATCATGGCTCTTAGGGCTTTTACTTTCCAGTCAGACTTGCTCCATGCTATTAATGGTCAAAAGGACCTACAGCTAAACTCAAAATAGAAACGTAGAAAACAGCTGTGTTTTCTGCAGCAGAGATGGGCTGAGCTGAAAACCAGTGCAGTAGACAGAGGCAGTTTATCTGGAGAATATATAAGAAAAGAAAATTTGTTGTGCAATACATTTCTTCCAGAAAATCATAATGCATGGTCAGTGCAGGAAGGTTTCTCTTCCATTTCTTCCTCTTGCATCACTTCAAGTCACACCAAAACAAATTATGTTGCAGATCTATTATTAAATTCAAGTCAAATTAGCTATGGGTTTTTCTAAATTTTATTTTGTCTTTTAATTTCTTTTTTTGGTTTTTTTTTTTTTTTTTTAGTCTACATATGCTGTACTTTGCAGTCAGCTCTGGTCAAGCTTTCAAATATAGCATGGAGCTAATGAATTACTTCTGTATTCAGTCACTTAGACTTCATGAATCCGTCATCTCCTCCTGAAAACTGCTCTGGTCTGGATCTTTAACTAGTGTAAATTAGCACTGTGCCAAGAGAGACCTGAGAGATACAATACTGTACAAAAGTCAAGGACCCAGCACTGCAGTCCTGTGGACTATTACTCCAGTGCCATTTCTAAATGTTACAGATCATAACCATTATATAAGGTAGCTCATCTACAAAAAGAAATAAAATTTTCTTCTTATTTATGCAAGTTTCCACCTTTGTTGTCAAATCAATTAATCTAAAATCATGACCTGTGAAAAGTGTAGTCTGGGTAATACTAATTTATTTTATATGATTTGTGCTTATACTTTAAGAAATAATAGGAAAAATATAGAGACTAAATTTGTTTTTTGTTTTCTGCTACCATATTCTTTGTTTCTAAAATTTTATTATCAACCTCCTTTCTACTTTTCCAGTAGAAGACTACTTTAAGCCACAGGCTTTTAATCCTTGGAAGCTTTTTTCAGCAGTTTGCAGCTCTCCAGGCAATGAATTTAGGCTGCATCTTTTCTGTACCCCTTGGGTGTAACACACCAAGCACAAAACCATGGCAGTGCTAGAAGAGAGCCAGCCAAGAAAAACAGAAATACAGCAGGAAGGGACCAAAAAGAAAACCCTTGTGTGTCCTGTCCTTGCCTTTAGGCAAAAATACTGCAAGCTGCTCTGATACCTCCAAGATAGTGTGTATGAAATATCTTGTGAAGGACTGTGCTCAAGCTTAGTATGTGTTTGTTTAAATTTACAAATATCATAAAAAATCAAAGATATTTAATTGCTGGGTACCCCAGCTGGTTAGAGCATGCAGTTAATAGCACCAAGGTTGTGGGTTCGATCCCTCTATGGATCGTCCACTTCAGAACTGGATTTGATGATACTTGTGGGTCCCTCCCAACTCAGAATATTCTATGGTTCTGTGATTATTCTTCAAATTATTCACTTACTTTATCAGAACTTGGGATTTGTACTTCTGGAGTTGCACATTATGGTTTCTCTGGAAGCAAAACCAAGTTCCTGCCCTATGAAAGACCCCTCTTCCCTACCACATTCCCTCTTGTTTCTCCCTTCCCCTCATTCCATCTCCAGGCCATGCTGCCCTCCCACTGCAAATTTTGTCCATGTTACACCTTGTACATGATCCAAGTCATAAAATAATCTCTGAAATTCTGCTGTACTATTCCTTGAAGACCAGCATCTCCAAACCAATATTCCTAGAGAATCCCTTTTCCCTCCATGGCAGTCACCTGCTGCAACCTCAGCATTAACCTGAATGTGAGGTGCTTTAGTGGTAGGAGGAATGGGGTGGGGTGGAACAGGGGCAGACCTCTGCCAGAGCAGTGAGTGTGCTTGAAGACTTAAGGAAACTGAATACTGGGATCACTTTACTCCCAAGTTTCTTTGTGCAGTTAATAAGCTGGAGGGGAATATTAATATCAGTAAAAGAGCATTGCTTCAGGGAGGGAACTGGAAATTTTAATAGCTATTGGTCCAAATTCTCTCTCACCGGACTCCACAGACATTACTAAACTTAATCCAGAGAGGAATTTGGTCCACTGGGTTTAATTTAAGTATGGAATATGATGCAGTGTTGGGAAAAGAAAAACACATCTATTTGGTGAATATATTTTTGGGATGTCTCTGCTAAGTTCAGAGAGTTTGAAGCTCAATTTTGTTCACAGTAGTGTGACCACAGCTAAAATGTCATGCTGTGTTTTGGTTTCAACAGAAAAGACAGAATGGGACCAGGGAATGAAAAGAAGGGGCACAAGCAGATGATGAGAGAGCTGAGGATCCACCCTATAAGGAGAGCCTCAGAGAATTTGGGGAATTGAATCTGTGCCTTTTACAGGAAAGGTGGCAAAGAGAGCATACATCCACACCATAAATATAAGTGGTATGCAGACATTAAAGTGAAACCACAGCATAAAGGCATCAAGGCAAAAAAATAGAGGATAGATAAAACTCTAATTTTAGGCAAAAACTATGAAGCAAAAAAGCTTTATGAAAGCTGAGTTCCATGAACCTCAATTGCAATGAGAGTCTCTTGATACTGGAGCCAGAATTCCGTAAAGGTGAATCTGATGGACACTGTTCCTGTGTGTAGGACTTTCATGTGAAATTTAGCAGGTGTTCCTTTTTTTCCTGCTGGACTATATTCCATCAACCTCATTCAGTCAAATAATCCCCCTCAAATCAGTGGGACAACCTTTGTGAAAAGGCAGAATTATTTATTCTACTGATGGCACAGAGCTTTCCTGATATATAATGGCTAAGAAACAGAGGATTTATGGCTGTAATATCATCTGACTTCTGTATCCGAAATTTGAAACATGAAGGATAAAATATGCTTTCTCTGTTGGAGAAAAAAGGCAGAGGAATTACTTTCTTGGCATATACGTTAGAAATGGCAGCACTGGTGAGATTATATCTGTTATCTTCAAAATTGCTTTAAACCAGAAGCTTGGGTAACAAAGGACAGAAGTTACTTTCATATTAGCATATATGTCATGTTTAATCAATCAAAAGAGAACTGTAATTACTTTGCTCTCTTCTTAGCTAACTTTAAAGAAAGGAAGTCATGAACCTATAAAGTAAATGTCATCCTGTTTAGATAGTTATAGTTTTATAGGTAATTTGTTGCAGATTTTATGCAGATAATTTATAATTATTTCCTTTCATGCTCATCTTTTAGCCTGGAGTCCAGTTTTAACACAAACATAAGGACTGCAGATGCACAGAAAGTATCAATGAAACTACATAATTTTTTTCCCCCCAAATTTGGTGCACACATTTACAAGTTTATTAGCCACTGTACAGCTACTGAACTTGCCAGTAGTTTGAGCTGCATGTGCAATATCAAAGTGAAAAATCAAGTGGTGGTAATAATTAGTAGGCTTGTTTAGATGACCTATGACTTTCAGGAGGCATTTGCATGAGAAGGAATTTATTTCTTCTCCCAGCCTGAGCCCTGAATATCACTCTGTGTTGTAGACTTTGCAATAGGCGGTTTCCAGCCCATCATGCTGCTGCTGAGAAGGAAACAAATTGCAGAGTCCGTTGAGCAGGGAACTTTAAATTGTCAAATGTGTTGAACTGCACATGCAGCAGCAAGATGACTGTGTTTGAAAATAGTCTCGAGTTGCCACAGCTGCTTGACTTTAGCATGTTTCCCACCACAAAATATTCTGTATTTTCTGCTTCATGGATAAAACCCCTATGTTGGAAAAACTCACTGGTAGTCCTGGGAAGCAAAACAGAAATTGTATGTATGCACGACAAGATTTGTTACAATTGCTTGCTGGCATCGTAAGATAATTTAGTTTTCTTTTGCTCTTTAGAAACCTCTTATATACAGTTAGGAGGCAGAAAACTAGTATTCCTAAATGTTTTTAAATGTTTAGCCAAAATGTGGATTTGATTTGTTACAAGTATTGGCAGTCTGACTGTTGACCGTCCTTTCTCTTCCAACCTACAATAAATTAAAAAAAAAAAATCTATTGTTTCATCACTCACCAAAGTGGAATGATTAAAATATGCACCAGGGAAATGCTCCCCAGCCAGGAGAAATATTGATTAGACTCTAAAGCATTGCCTGTCCTTTGCTTTGCTGAGAACCCAAGTGCAGCAATCCCATGGAGGGCTGGATAATGACATGGATGCTTCAGAGCTGGTTTTCTCTTTTTAGTTACCCAACACAAATTTATCAGACTAGTTAAGTCAAAGGTAGCATACAAGCAGTGGTGCAGTTAGCACCTGCCTGTGCCTACTTGGCCTAAAGTACAACATAGCCATTTACATCTGGGTTGATTAGCAAAACCTTTGGCACAGGTCTGGAGTGAGGCTTAAGCTTCTGCTTCTGGATCCATAGGGAAAAATGTTTAACCAGCTTCAACCTCTCTGCAACAGCTCCCTTCAGGCTGTTATGAAACATGAATTCATCTGACCTCTTCAAGGTCTGTTTATATCTTCCTGTCTGGGAGATCCAGTCATTCCTTCCTTCAGCCTGCCGCAGACAAATGAATATCTCATGGTACTGTCATATAAAAAGCTACTTAAAATGTTTCAATGCCAAAAGGGCTACTAGTTTATACTCTTCGAAAAATCAACACAGTGTCTAAATAGCTCCATAATACACAATGCTTCAACTGCTTGGATTTATTTCTTTCCAGCTCTGTGTGTTTTTTATTCTTTTTGACCAATATGTTATCTGAGTTCACAATATATTTCATTTCTATAGTATTAAGGATTAACTTGTCCAGCCAAAGGATGCTTCACTACATGTCCAATTCATTCCATTATGGGACTGATTTGTCAAAAATATGAAGCACCCTGAAGTCCAAGAGCAGCACATGATACCTGAGAGCCCAGCATAGCTGTGCCAGAGGTGTGGTGTGGTGGCCAAACAGAGGCAACCAGCATTGGCGACCCAGCAAAAGTTCATGGCAGAATCTGGATGGGAAGAAGGGTTGGATCTATGTTGCCTTAACGTGAGCATAACAAAACAGGAGTAAAGGCAAATAAAGATAAAGAGATAAAGAGAAAAGGCAGGAGCACAGGAGGGTAAGAATGTGAACGTGCAGGGAGGTTCTTCCTCTCCCACTCTTGAGGGTAAATATATAATTTTGGTCCAATCTAGCATGAGTAACTGAAGAATCCTAATTAAGATAATTTGGGAATTGATGGGAGAGTGTAATGAATAACTCCACACATTGCTAAGACAGGACTGTTGAATTATAAACAGTCTAAATCCCAAATTCTGGAAGGCTGAAAGAGAGTCAAGCTGGGTGAGGTGCCCATTATGTGAGAAGATGGGAGCAGTTGTGGAGAAACAAGAAGGTGTCAGATAAAAACAGGTTAGAAACAAGAAAGGATAAAGAGTTGAGAAGGAGCAAAGAAAATGAAGGGAGACAAAAAGAAGTTATCAAAAGGCAGCAGAGAGACATGGAAAGGAGAGTGATAGCTCTAGATGGTGGGGAATGAGGACGTACAAGTAAAGCAATGAACGCCTGCTGGAGCCATCCCCTGGGGCCTCCTGACTGCTCCCAGGCTGCTCTGCCACCCCAACTGCAGGCAGTCTGTGTCTACACAACTGTCTTCATCACTGTTTTTCATCCCCTATCTATCAACCAGTGCTAAAGAGCACTCAGCATCTTCAAAAAGCTAGAAAAGTCAAGGCAAAATAAAGTTTGAGGGGAAACAAAAGGAGTTAAAAATAGTTTATTCAATTAATAGCAAAAATTACTAAATAACCAAGGATTCTGGAGTGATACAAATACTTAAGAGCCCAGTATGCAAAGAAAGCCCATACTGATTACTTATACATTCAATATAATTAAACATATATATTTAACACAGGTACAGTGACATAATTTTCACCTTGAATCTTATTATATGTAGCAACATTCTCTTGTTAAAATCTAAGTTGCACAACCTTAAAACAAGCATATTAACTCTAATTTATGGATTATTATACATGAACAGTGCAGGTCCTCACAATAAAAGAAACATTATTTGAGTACAAAAAGTGCTTCAAATATTTTTTATTCTAGTTTTTTGCTTTTTTTCCTTTTTTTTTTGCTTCAGGTTGTGCTGTTTCAACTACAATATCTTACTGAATTCTTCTACCATTTTACCTCTTTCCCCCCTATAAATCTATACATTTTTATATTTTCCATAATTTCTTTGGGGGCTGTTTCCTTTGTAGCATATGAGAATATTTTAATTTGGTTTTCTCTCCATTCCAATCATTTGGGGTTAAATTTTCTCTAATAGCCTAATCCCAGTCCAAATAAGTTTAATGAGAAAACTCCAATGTGATAAAATGGAACCACATTTTCCCTCTTAAGCCTGCAGAGCAGACTTTTCTGGCATAATTGTGTCGTTCAAGGGTAGAATGAGGTGTGATCCATGGCTGGTACAAGCAAAAGCTTTCAATGTCGTTGCAGGTAAACTGGTAACAAATACCCTATAGCCATTTACACCCGACTGTTTGGCAAGCCAGAGAAAAGTTACAGCATCAACAGTGGAGTTTTGTTGCCACAAGCTGCTTTCCCAGTACAATGGAAGGATATTTCCATTCCAGAAAGACCTTCCAAGAGTGAGTCTGGGCTGAATTAGGCTCGTGTAAATTGAGCCTAATTCCGCCACAGCCGCGCAGCAAACGTCGCGCTCACTCCTGGTGCCCACCAGTGAGCTGCAAGGTTGGCTGGAGGGAAGGCTGCTGCACTCCCTGCGCTCTCTGAGTGAAAATAAGTCCCTTGCCCTCTGTCCCAGCTGCTGCAGCTCCCACTCAAGGAGACGTGGTGTTCCCAAGCAGCCACACTCCCCGAGTCAGAGCTGAGGCACTCCAAGTGACAACCTCTTACAGGCATGCCCGTCTCACGTGCTTTCTGTTATGCCTCTTTTCTTTGATCTCCTCTGCCTGCAACAGAGAAGGAGATCAAAGAAAAGCTGAGCTCTGCCTCTTATCTCTGCACTCCTGCGTCTTTTCTTTCCTTTTTGCTTTTTATTTCTGACAATTGCTGGGGAAGTGAGACACAGAGGCAGCTCTGCTGTACCAATCCCAGCCTCCTCCAACCTCAGCCCAGAGCTGCAAGGAGGCTCTTGCTCTGTAGCCTGAACCAGTTGACCTCTGAAAACTGCTAAAGGTGACAAAAGCAAAGTTTCTTGGTTTAACTTCACAGGAACAATATCCTATCAAAGACACCAGGGTGCAAGAAAGCATTTAATAATGCTGTAGGCAGCTCCTTCTGAAGAGTCAACTCTAGCCTTAAAAAGTCCCAGCAATTTCATTAACAGGTGTGAGACCTGGGTTTTTCTAGAATAGAAAAAGTTCTAAGCTAATGGTATTGCACTTGAAAAAAGTGGAAAATACAGTTATGGTGAAGAGCAGCTGTTCTGTGACAGCTGGATGAGACCTAACCAAAGCCAAATCAATTCAGATTTATCTGTGTCAACAGTGTTTTGCCCTTAACTCTTATGTTTTACACGTCTTTCCATGTCGTTTCTCATTAGCCACATGGAAGAGACATTATTATAACATTCCTACCTAGATGGTCTCAATCTTTTCAGTTGTCCATTATCCATTACTTCTGAGTGAAAGAAATTAATCTGGAACTTCAAAGAGAAGCTTGCAGACCTTATTTTCTGTTTTGTGGTTCTGTAAGCTCACAGGGCTGTCCTGTCTTCAGTATTCCCAGAGCATGTGTTGAGTTATGAACAGTCCCAGTTGGGCAATCTGGTTGTCCTCACCTCCTGTGCTTCAGGTCAGCCTGGAGCAGTCCTAAGGACATCAACTGGAATTCTGCTGGGAGGAGCTAAGCTGGAGGACTCCAATCATTAATTGCAGTTACAGGCCAGTGGTGGTGGACATTTAGCTCACAGAAAGGGTAAAAAACAAACCTCTCAGTCACCTGGTGTTCACTGACAGCCAAGTGTTGCTCTCTGCAGACCTGCTCCTGTTGCACCACATGCTCACAAGAATGGCCCAGAGCCCCAGCACACTTTATCTGAGAGGCTCAGTTCCTCCTCCGTGGCAGAGCATCATTTCTGAATACATCAGCTTCTTTCTGAATTTGCTGGACTCTGCATTTTAATATTAATGACTGACCTCACTTTGGGTTTTTCTAATGCTTCTGGGTTCGTTAGGTCAAATTCAGGATCAAGAGCTGCATAAAAACATACCTTTTATTAGGAATAAATTAACCAACACATTAAAAAAAAAATTTAAATCAAACCATATTAGTTTATGCCAGTGAAGGATCCAAAACAAAACTTCATTACCTTTACAACCACATGAATAAGCTTTTAAAATATGACTGCTTGTTGGAGAGCTGGTATGCCCACATTAACAGATTTTTTTTTCTCTCCAGTGTACTGCTTTCATATTTTTAGTGGCAAATGAACTGAGACTTAAAATGAATGAGCTGTTTAAGAGTAACATGTCTCCCCTTGCACCTGCATATGTTGCTGGCTCTCAGTGGTGCTCTGCAGCCTGAGTTTCAGTAGCTCTGATTCTTGTACCATGATTATTTTCTTTAGTAATGCATTTAAAAAGCACTAGAAGCTTACCAAGGCTGCCACTCAGCATAGCAATTCCTGCTATGCCTGAAACATCCTTGTTTATCTATTTCACTGTTCTTCAGAGCAAACAAGCATAATGTGTAATTCTACCAACCTTATTTATCTTGATTTATGTGATTATGCATATGGTGCTAATTCTTGCCTTCAGCTGTGTTTGTTTAAATTACACACCCTTCCCTTAAAAATGCTATTGTACTTCTGGAGATTGATCTCTTTAATTCCATGTTTACATCCATTTTCATGCTGTTCAGTTGACTTCCTTTTTTATATTTCTAGAGCAGGAGCACTTGCTATAGAAGGCATGAGGCATATATACATGCCTTGAATCTATCTTGCTATCACTGCCTGTCTTTTAATACTCTTCCTGAATTTTTTTATCTGAAATATGAATAACAATTTAATGCCTTCTGGAGGGGCAGAAGGGCTTCCATAAAAAATATCATTTTATATGAGTTGCATGGCAAAAGGATTTGTGATTTGAATTATTACTGAACCTCGCTGAGTATTCTTTCACAATCATTTGCATTTATAGTGCTACAGGAATAGGGTCTTTATGTAATACCTATGGCATCAGAACCCTGTGGTTTTGGCTATGGGCTGTGGAAGTCAAAATGCTGGACTAGTTCAGCCTGAGCTTAATAAGGAGGGCTCCTCACAAACATGATGTCAGCCCCTATCAGTCTATTTTTTTTTTTTCATTTAAAGATAAACTCATATTTCTTTTTGACATCTGCCAGCAGTTTGCTAACCAGGTATAAATGTTAGCCCTCACTGGTTGAACCCTTCAGCAGCTTTGTTTCTCTGTCTAAGCCTGGACACAGCCAGGATGGCTGCCTGTGTTATGCTGGAGTTTCAGTCTCTCAGGTAATAAAATATTTGTGGTCTAATTTCAAGAACGGCTGGGATGATGAGTCCTCTGCTTCTCTTCTAAACTCTCCATGGTCCTGTGTGTTCACTCTGCACTTAATTCAGCTCCTGAGGGTTTCAGTGACAAAACTCTTGGAGCTCATGGAGGTAGACATCCACAATTGCCTCATTGTTTCCTGTGGAGGAAGGTCCTGAAAATGATTGCCCTATGGAGTAATTCCAACTCCACCTCTCTCACCCTCTCTATCCAGTAACCATGTTGACATCTTAGCTAGGTTTCTGCACTTATAGCTTACATTCTGGAAAATTAATTATTTTCCATTTCTTGGAAGGCTTTTCCAGTGTCAGTGCATTCTTTGAGTTTTTATTTTGGTGATCCAGACCTTTTGTTCCTGTGCATACAGCTTGTCTGGGATTTGCTGAAATGTGTGTCATTTAAGTAACCCTGTGCCATGCAGCACAAACATTCTTATATTCTCTGTTGTGAACCAGACTTCTGGCCAGTTACACAATTCTTAATGAACTTACCAGGAAATATCTCCCAGTTTATCGCAAGGAATGTGCTGATGTGTACCTTGATAATATTTGTAGATCATTAGAAGAAAGGAAAATCAGGGCAATGAACCAGGAGTTTGTTAATGGTTACCTAAACCAGTAGGTTGGTTTTTTTTAATAAAAATTAAAAACTGAAAACTTTTGACTTTGCTCTTGTTTTTCCAGCAGTTGTTTTTCTCACATTTCTTTTCACTTATTTTGATTAAATACTTAGATAAACGCTCGTGTTTTTATTGTTAATTAAAGAAGTTGGGAAGTTTTTAGTTATTACAATCAATAGCATTGCTTAAGAAAAGGTTTCCTCATGCTCAGTGGAAACATCCTCAGAATATGTTAATTGTACATTTACAGTTACTTTTGGAGGACCTGCCCATTACTGATCCTTGGCCTGTTTAATATGGGCACTTTTGTACAGGCTGTTTAGTTTTTACTAAATTAGATTTCAAGGGAGGACTCTCTCAGTTTAGCCTCAGTGAAACAGATAATTACTTTCATTTTAACATTTCTTGTGTTGTTTCATGGATCCATCTTGTGTGTGTGGCATTGCACAGTTGTGGTAAGATGCATTTTGCTTGCAACAAGAATTTCTGGAGCTCACTTCACTCTTGGGGCCAAGGCAGGAGACAGAAGATTTGATGTTGGTGTCTCCTGCACAGCTGGCAGCCTGGAAAGGCACCAGTCACTTTAACACTTGCCCTACCCCACTTTTTGTCAATGAAGAAAGCTGCAAGAGGCAGAATTTATCTTCCAGCCCTGCTCTTTCTTATATTGTCTCTTTGTTTCCTTCTACTCTGTCTCCAACAAGCCTGTGTTCTAGGAGAGGCATCTCTGGGACTGATGTGCCAGAAGGAAGAGCTGTTGGTTTGTTGGGTTTGATGAAGGAAAAGGATTGCTTTAGTCTCTGTTCTTCTTGCAGCAGACTATTGGCAGGACAAATCTCTCTGAGGGAAGGAGTGAGAGGGTTCCACGTTGTGAGCATCGTGTCTGCAGCTCTGCCCTCCAGAGCAGCCCAGCTGAAGGCCGAGCAGGCAGAGCTCCCACGCCCGTGAGCGCTCGCAGGCCGGGGCAGGATGAAGACAGAAAGCAGACAAAGCACAGGGGAGCGAGTTAGATGTACAAGCACAGTGGTCAGGGTGATGATAGGCACACATGTTGTCAGTTCCTCTCCCCCTCCCTCCTGCCAACCGCTAAAACAAGCAACATGTGATAGGGGGAGGAGAGGGGTGAAAATCCGAAACTGTACTTGAAAAAAAACCCCACCCATCCGTAATAGGTACATATTTCATAGGTCTTGTTTAGGCTTCATTTACACTCTTGGAATTAATTTCTCTCTCTTACAGAGCCTTGTGGTCCACTCCAGCTCCTTTTCAGCACAGTGGAGGGAGGTGGCAATAATCTGAACTGCAGAGCACTGCAGTCTGCTCATTTAGGGAGGGAGAAATA
This sequence comes from Polioptila caerulea, assembly GCA_013397295.1. Classification (NCBI taxonomy): domain Eukaryota; kingdom Metazoa; phylum Chordata; class Aves; order Passeriformes; family Certhiidae; genus Polioptila; species Polioptila caerulea. The sequence goes on along the minus strand of VYXF01006535.1, from coordinate 632,266 downwards.
TTTCTTTTGGCAAGCAGAGGTGTGCCTGTGCTCCAAGGTCTTAGGTGTACTTAGTGAGGATGGATAAGTAGTGATGACTACATTTGAATTTCATGAGATGGCTCAAGTTTCCAGTAGGTGCTTCTCAGATTTGAAGTAAAAGAAAATATGTTTTCAATTTCCAATGAAAATTAATTATGAAAAAGATCAGTTTTAGTCAATTTTCATTTCACGATTTTGATTTAACAATTTTATTTTGCTTCCTATATCTTCTGTAAGTCTTTCCAGAAGCATATTACTGGCATGCTACATCTGGTATAGTATCATTAAAATATTCCTTTTTTTTTGATATCTTAGTTATTCCTAAAGGACATTTATATTCACTACTGTTAAAAAACAACTTCATCTCCCTTCCTAGATCAAACCCTCTCTTGTTTTGTAATGAGACATTGTAAGAATGTGTATTGAGTTCAAAAATAAGTGAAGTTTCTCTTTACACCTAAAGAGAATAGTTTTAGTACTCAATTTTGTAGGGTGAGGGAACTTTTAAATTTTAATAACTTTATTCTGAAACAAGGCTTCAAGCACAGATGTAAATAATTCAGCACTGGAAAGCTTATGATATGCTGCAATAGTTCCTTATGTGCCTAGAATTCATCTAGGTAGACATGAAAGCAGATATTAAGCTGCTCTACCCACAGTGGTGTCACCATGAGGCTGAGTGGTTGTAGGTGAGCCACGGAAATTCCCTGTCTGGTTGTCTGTAAAATGGGGATAAGCTATTCATTTCTCTGGAATGCTGTGATCCTCAAGTAACAGATGATGTGAACATCTCTGTTGAAATACTGCGTCATTAATTTTCCATTTCTCTTTTGCCAACGTTTGAAGACATTTAGATCTATGATGGTTCAGACTTTAAAGCTACCAGCAGTACTGCAATAACTGTTTTCAATTTTTTTTTTTAAATCTTGCTTCCTAACCTCCTTCGAAACATTTGCAACTTGAGCCTCAAATGCATTCTTACAGAAATAATTGATTATGTTTCCTGTATTTTGCTTCTCCAAATAATGTCAGGCTGTATTCAATAATTAATTCAAAGCCAAGAAGATTTTACTGTCCCCTCTGTATTTTGGAAGCAGGTTCCTGGATGTTGTTGCACTGTGACATATTGGCCAGGAGTCTCGACTGCTCTGTAATTCACCCACACAGTAGCAGCTTTAATCCTCTTGAGAAAATAAAGCAGAAATCAGAACTGGAAGTCTTTAACAATCATTTTGTATGAAGGGGAGGATATTGTGAGTACAGTTCTTGAATTGCTTCATTGCTGCAGCCTTTGCTCCAGGTTTTAGGCATTCATTTCCAACTGAAATGACATTAAAAATAATTTTTAGAGAGTTAGTGGACTTCTTCTAGACTTTTTCCTCCTATCAATAAAAGTAAAGTTCAGCTGATCAGAGGTTGCTCATGGAAATTACAGCAGTTTTACACATATTTTTAAATGGAAATCTAAATCTACTTTTTTTACAGATAGCACTTGAAGAAGCTGCAAGGTTTCCCATAAGCAAAGCTCTTCACACAGCCTAGCAGTGGGTAAATATGAATGAAACACATCATCCCAGGAATGTCCATATTATCGCTTTTGTTTTAAAAGCTGTCCACAGTAATGAGCTCAACATAACCTTCTGCCCCTCAGATTTCTACAGAGTGATCCACCTGGCAAAGAGTTAAGTCCAGACCATGACTGCACAACACAGCCTGCAAGTGTCAGCATCTTTTCCTTGCAAACCCTGTGTGCATGTGTCTGTGTCTGAGCCCGTGTTTTAAAGACTTTGCCTAATCACACCTCACTTATTTATAAGTAGAACATGTGGTTTAACTTTGCACCCACTTTTCTACTAGGAGACTAAATGTTAACACCCAGGGGCACCTGTCTTAGATTAGTGAATAGTTTACTACAAATGATGGAACCAAACTGATGGGATTATACTTGGTTTAGAAGCACAAAATTGAGTCAAACCGGCTTTTGTCTTTTCTTTATTTATTTATTTCGTGGTACAGAAGATGACACTAAAAACAAAGGGAAAATGTGTCTATAATGCTGTAGTTAAAAAACATCTGACAAGTTTTGCTGACATGTTTTCTGTGTGGAAGGACCTGAAAATCTCATGTCCACTTGACAAGAGCATTTTTGTCATTCCACAGTGGCAAAACAAGTGCAAAATGTGAAGTGGTCTGCACATATGGCCTTAGAGGGCACTGAGGTTTGGTGAGGGTCAACTTTTTTTGGATCTGGGTAAATTTCATGGTCCCAGCTGTCCAGATGATTTGCAGAGGACACCAATATACTGAAGCAACCTGCTGTGAATCTTCATCCAAACAGGTTAATGCATGGCAGGCACTCTGTATGGTTCTCAACAACTTCACAAAAATAAAACAAACTTTCACCAGCACTAACTACCTTGAGCTTTCTTCTCCCTTTCTTCTCATTGACTGAATATAGATTACATGATTCTCCCATTATCATGTAAAATTCTTTTCCTCTGTAAATAACAATTAATTCTCAACAGTATTGTCAAGGAAAGAGTTATACTTTTATGGATACTGTGGTTTTTAGATTCTGAATTAACAATCCAAGTACTTAGGTACAGCCATTATTTAATTACTTTTTTTTTACAAATGTAATACTGAAGAGGAAGTAATAGATTTCTTTTTTAATGCTTTCAACCACTGCCCAAATACACACACGTCTGCACACTTACACATGCATTCATACCAGCACACACAAACACACATTATTACTTTACACTTAGACTGTTGACTCCCTTTGATCTCTATTATGTCTAATATATTATTTTCCCTTGCTTGTCATCAACCTCTGCTTATCAATGCCCCTGTCTGATTAGTGTTGTGAGCTGCTTTGGAGTAAATACACGGTGGGGGGAAGAGTGGAATTCATAGAGACCAATTGGTTGCTTTTCTGGATCACTTCATATTGTCTGTTGCTCTGCCCACTGAACTTTCTCCTTTCCCAGGGTATTTTTGTGGTGTCAAATACTGCAGCAAGGCTTTGTCATTTCTTTGGAATGCACACTAAATGGTTGCTGTAATACTGTTGCTCTCATGTTTTCTAAACTCTATTTTAGATGTCTTTGCTGACACAAATTGTAGTCATTTAAGAGGCAACTTAAAAGTAACTTATTTTTCTGTATTTTATTGTGATCCCTTAATTGCTGATTCACAGGCATGAATGGAGCAGCACTATTAAACTTCTGCCCTTTTCAACATTCTGGTCAGAAGGGATTCCCAATATTTCACTTCCTGTTAAAAAATAGTATCATTTGCTTTCTTATTCAATTGTCCAAATATTTTTTCTGCCTGAGAAAGGCTCAGTGTTTGATTGCTGGCACTCATAAAAAGTCCCAGCACAAAATTGGACATTTTAGAACCACAGGTCTGTACCTTATACAGTTCATTACAACACATAATCCTGGGTGAATTCAAATATTCCGCCTTGTGTCTTGGCATAGAACATTGCAGAGCTCTTGGTGACAAGCTGGCAGATACTGTCCCATCAGTGTTTTCCTCCAGATAAGTGTGATTCCCAGAAATTCCTGTCACCCACCTCTCACTGCCACTCCTTTATCACATCACAAAACCTCCGTGGCAGCAGTGAAGGAATGGCCTTTTATCCTAATTCCTCCTGCTGTTTCACGGTACCTCTCTGTGCTGGGATGCCCCTCAGGAGGAGCTGGGGTGAAGCCATTGCTGGCACACTCTCCAGGCTTTCTTACACTGCTGAAAAACACCAGCCTGAGCTCCTTCAGCAGTGCACCAGTCACGGTTTGTGTCTCTGGACACGAGCCTTCCCAAAAGCATATGACTGAAATGGTGCTTTATTGATTGCAGCTCTTTGATAGGGAAAAAAAAGTCGAAAATAGACTATGGATGCCAATAAATACGGTATGGGAATTGTGAGTTATTAGGGACATCAGGTTTCCAGCAGATGTTTTTATCCCGTAACAGAAGCTGATTTACCAAATGTGCTTACAGCTGGCCTTGGAGCCCCATGGAGCTGAGTCAGCAAGCCAAGCTTTGTGGGGCTGGATCTTCTTCTGCCCTCCACCATCAGCCATACAAATAAGCTTTAATGATCTGAGGGAGCCTGAATTCGTGCTCAGCACCTTAAGAGAAAGTGTGGGCTGGTATCGAGCAGCCGCTGCTGAGGAGAGTGGTTGTGCTGGTAAATTTAAGATGCTGATTTCCTCCTTCTGGGGAAACAACCCATGTGTTGAATATAGCTGGAGCTGCTTTTGCATCAAGATGCTTTTGCATCAAGCTGCCCTGCAGCTGTGAAACCTGCAGATGCATAAATCTCTACCCTTTATGATAAAATCTGTGTCGTGAACATTTTCTTATCACTGCAGATCAGGGAGAGAAGAAGAAGGGAAGGCTGAGGAAAGGCTGCTGACAGATTTGAGCTGCTTGGGAACATGGGCCACTATTTAAAGAAGGCATCTGAGTCGTGCTTTCCCTGGAGCTGGTAATAATTGTGCCTTTTGCTTCCATGGGAATAGGAGGAGGCCTTTGCCTAGCAAATGTTTGCATATAGCCCAAATCAAGTCATTAGTTGCCATGTGGCCAACCTGTATTTTAAGGCCCTGCAGCTGAAAAGTCCATTTGCATATTTATCCAGCCAGGAACATGGTAATTAAGTCTGTGGCATTGTACACAACCCCAAGGAAAGTCTGCAATTCAATAGTTCAGAAAGGCTCCTGCTGATTTCAGTGGGGCTTGGGGCAGTCACACACTCGGAGGGTGTTTACTGCATCCCAAACAATCCCAGTATTTGTAGGAATGATGAAATTAAAACTTCAAATTATCAGCACTTCTGCCAAGGGAGAATACCAGCTCCACCTCTTAGACCAGAGGAAAAGCAAAAGGGGTGAAGTTTGCTCCTGGGTGTGCTCTCCTGGCTGCTCCAGGTACGAGAACACCCAGCCTGCCCTGGCTCCCAGCAGAGCAGCTCATCCCTGCCTGGGCACAGGGGGGACACGGCCCCTGAGCTATGCACAGGGCTGGCAGCACAGCAGGTAGGGGCAAAAGGATGGTGCCAAAGATAAACACAAAGGCTGTAGGCTGCCATTAAAAGATGATCTTGCCATAAACAAACAAACAGCTGTAGCAGCCGAGGGTACTTGAAAGGTAGATTTGTCTTCCATGAAGAGGGAAAATGTCTATGGTGGGAGAAAGGCATTTAGCAGAAGTGAAAATTCTTAACTGTGTTTTATGGAGGCAGGCCAAAACCAGTTCCTGCATCTGGAGTGTTACTTTGCTAAAGGAGATGTAACAATCTTGCGTGTTATTTGAAAAAAAAAAAAAAAAACAAACCCAAAAAAACCCCAGTGTGAGCTGAAATTTTAACTGCACCCATGACTGCAAATGGGGTTTCTTTTTTCAAAGGTTTGAATCATATTTCATTTATTTATTTATCTATTTGGATTTGTATTTTTGGGGACAAAAACTTACCTGCTGTAAATCTCCAAAGTCCTTCCAGCTGCAGTGGAAGTGTACACCATCCAAGGCTGTCCTCTTCCACAGCATACCTGTGAAACTTTCATCTTTCAGCAGCAGCCTAATGCACCCTTTGTCCATTCTGCATCTTCTATGCAGCTGGTAATTGTTGAATTTAAACAAAACTGTGGCAAAACCCAAGAAATATTGCCAAATATATAAAAAAACCAATTACATCTTAAAAGTAAATTGAAAATATCAAACCTTCTGAAAGGTGTTTTTACCTTCAGCCAAGGTTCCTGCACTGCAATTTCTACACCTTCTTCCAGCTCCTCTGTCTCACTGGCCTCAGATATCTTTGCCAGCATGGATGGGCCATGCAGGAGAGAGGAGATTCCATAACATATTCCATATTACTGAATGAAAAGGGGAGGGGAAAAGAGGCCTTGCAAAAAGAGAAGAAATATTGACCCAGAGGCAGCTAAGGATGCCTGAAAGAGACAAAGATGTTGGGCCTGATTCAAATCCCATTGGAGCTGATGGAAACATTTCAATGGGCCTTGGATCAGATCTCTTCAGTGAAATGAAATGGGGAAATAATGAATGGCTTTGGAGACAAACAAATTGGGAAGTGGTGGAGGGAGATGGCACGTCTGTATAGAAATAGTGGTCTGGCAGGGAGAAGAGAGCCTGTGCAGTTGAGAACTCTGATAGGAGTTGGCAGCTCACAGCACAAGAACTTGGCAATGACCTGAAATACCGAGAGAGAGATTTGTTTGTTTGGGGTTTGTAGTGTGTGGCAGCAAACAAGGCCCAGAAATGCAAGAGAAAAGAGCACTCGGCTGGCTCAGTGGAAAACAGAGTTAGTGATTCCAGCCAAGGGGACCCATCCCAGGGGATTTCCCTTCCCCCTGTCCACTTCTTGGTGGTTTTAGCCAGGAACTCATTCTTAACCTTTGAATATCTTGCCCTGAAAAAAAAAATACATTCCAGGCAGGTTCTGGTGTAACAAACTGAGACATAATAAATTCTCAATTGCTCGGCAAAACATCTAGAGCTTTTTTTTTTTTAAATAAAATATAAAAATACATAATGATTCACCATGTAACTGTTAAATCCAGATTGTATTCCAGAGTTAAGCCAAACCAGCCTCGGATCCTTCTTCCTCATCCCAGCAGAAAATCCTTTGCCTAAGGTTTCTGGGAAATGGGAACATTTAAGAAAAAACCACAACAAACAGAAGTATGAATTTAATTACCAATACTATGCTCCAGCCTCAAAGGGGAAGAAGAAAGATAATTGCTTAGGGTCTCTGAGTGGAATCCTGTCCCCATGGCCAAGACAACAACCAGTCTAGCCAGCATCTCAATGACAAGAGAGCAACGTGCAGCATGTTTTCTAGTGTCAGTGGTTCTGCATAGTCATAACAGGTAAGCGAAATGGTAATTAAAAACTAAAGGAACTGATGGCCAGAGGTGAGAACAGGTGGCATGGGGAGGGGGCAGCAATTTGTTGAGTATAAAAGGGCAAGATAAAAATATACAGTAGCAACAAAAAGCAACATTCTCATGGGGAATTTTTGCAGACAGAGAAATCAGGATCTGAAATGGAAAGGTGGAGGGGGTTTTTCCCCAGCCAGCGTAAAAGAGCCTGGACAATATGTGGCAGTCCAGCAAATGCTAACAGATTGTTATGGTAAAGCAAAAAGTCCTGTGGGAAAACAGATTTGAAGTGGCAAATGTGCTTGTGTGAGCTTTTGAGGAGGAATGGCCACAACAAGGAGGGGAGGATGTGGTGGTTTCTGGGGGGTAAGAGCTGCTGAGGATGCCTGGTGTGCTGCCTGCAGGAGCACGTGTGCTGCTCGTGGCTGTGCCAGGACAATATCCAGCTGCTGCTGGTGGGACCATCCTGCTTGCTGTCCATGCAATGGGGTAACTTCAGGGACGTGACAGGGGAGACAGAATCTTGCTCTGACTCGTGGGCCTCTCCAATGCTGGATGTTTGAGGCAGCATGTCTCAGAAGCTGAGGGGAAATGGGCTCAAGGGTGATCTTAGATGCAAATAGAAGAATAATTTGGACAGAAAAATCTTTTAGTGAGAGCAGAGTCCCTTTGTTCATGTGTTTGTTTGGTTCTGGTAGATGGACACAACATCTCTAAAATATTTTACTGGTGTTACAGATGGCTGTCCTAACAGAAATATGTCCTCCTTTCAGCTTGGAAAGCCAAGGTTGATTTGGTCTTAAAATTTACCTATTGGATTTATCTTTTCACTATTAAAAAAACACACAAGAAACACCTGAACTAGTTTAGAAAGCAGGGAGACTTGAAGTGCTAATATATCAGATGATATTTCTCTTTGGTAGGGGGAGGAGAGGTTCCCTTCTCCCGAGGTTACAATTCCTTGCTGCCAGCCTGCAAGAGATCTTCCCTTCATGTAGATAAAATGATAGGGAGATAGACACAAGGACTCCACACCTGAGTGTTTTAAGCAATCCCCTTATTTTTACATGTATTTGTTTTGGAGTTTTCACCTGGTTTCCTAAAAAATCTTGAACTTATTTTCTCACTTTATTCAGATAAAATTATAAAATGCTACTGAATGTTTCTCTGACATAAAATGCCTTCTAGCAGGAAAATAGCATCTTGTCATGCAATGCCAGCTCTGATCTTTTGAACTTGGTCACTGATTATTTCTGTAACAGTTTATGAATTATCATTCTTATGTTTCCTTGTTTCACTCAATGTCTCTGCAAGTAAAGGGTGAAAAGGTGCATTTTTATAGACGCATAAAATTAAAATAGACTATTTTACTATAATTCTTTAAAAAATGCAAGCAATCAAGAGGCAGAAGTCTGTAGGAATCACTCCTTCACAAGTCATTTCAGACTAGTTTTAAATTTTGATACACCAGGGGAGAAAAATATCTCCCTGTATGTTTGCAAAATACCTACTTCAGTGCAAACTGTATTTTGACAGATTTCTTTGATCTCTATCAGAGTGCAAATGACTAAAAATTAAACATGAGGAAGAGCGTGGGGAAAAGTATTCAGCACAAACTAGACGAGGGGGATCTTTTTCTTCTGCATTTGAAATGTCATTTAAATTCTCCTCTGTAGACAGGTATTAGGAGACACCACATTGGTTCTGATCCTGCTTTGTTCCCTTCCTCCTCAGTCACCTGCAAGAGGAGATAGGTTGTGGAACCAAGGATAAAAGATGTAGAGTGGGACTGAATTTCTGGCTCTGGGGAATTCCCAACCTGTGTGGGGCTGTTGCAGACCCTATGGCCCCTGAGTTGCAGGAATCAGCAGCCACACAGGGCTCCAGTAGTTCATGAAAGTACAAATAAAGGAGATTACAGACATTGCACGGAAAAGTCATCTTTTGATGTCTGGGAAATAAATTTGGCTTCATCCACAAAAGATTCAACACTTTGTGGCCTCTTCTGTCTGCTATAGCTCTACAACTGTCTTAGCTTCTCTTGTGTAAATCCCTTTTTTGACAGGTGCCTATAGAAAATACTGGTTTGATATTTTAATAACCCATTCCTCCCTGCTCATGAGAAGGAGCTGATGAGCATAAAAACAGTGTTACATTGGTGAAAGGCAGGTGGTGAGCTCTATTCCCTGCCAACATCAGCCTCTACCCAAAATTCCAAAAATAAAATATTGCCCTAATATCCTGATTTACATTTACATCTCTCAGATATATGTATGTATTCTCAGCTTAGAACAGTGCACAGGATTCAAGTCTAGCCTGTTTGTATGTCCTGGCAGCTTGTACTGTTAAACAACAATTTCAAACAGTTCAATTAACACTTTTCTTCATTTTCTGTTCGAACAAATATGGGCAAACGAGTCCCATGAATAACAGGAGGCTGTGTTTATGCTGAGAGCTTTCAGCTTCAAAGTGTGCTCTATAGTCCTGTAAAAATGTCACCGTTTAACACATGCAAATTTAGTGAGATTCACAGATTTCATATTAAAGCACCCACTTAATTTTTTTACTGGGTATAGCTTCTCACCTCCTTGCCAGCTGGAGGTCTTGGAGATTATGCTTTTTTGTCTCCTACATGTTCAATGCCACGCAGGAATGGCAGAAAACCAACACAGCCCCATCAGCACAGGCTGTGAGTCTTGCAGGGGAGCAGAGCACTGCAGGATTCACTGCGGCTATCCCAGCACCTTGGCAGCTTTGGGTATCCCTCAATATCCAAGCACGGGGGTGTGGGGACGGTCCCCTGCCTTTACATGTGTAATTTGCCACATTCTTTCAGTGGCAAAGTCCTGGTTGCAGTATTTTTGAAAGTGTCGCAGAAAATTAAAATATCATTTGAAGAGGCACATGAGAATAGCTTTTTGGGACCACACATTTCTTGGTTGCTATAGGTGTGTCTTTCCGCATTCTGCACTTTCGGTGACTTTGTAACGGGAACATAAAACAGCGCCAGTCCTTAGGTGTTAAACGCTGCCATTCGTCCCCGGCTCACAGAGAGAGCTTTACAGGGAGCTTGGTTCAGCTCCTCCTCAGTCTGCCGCAACATTTGCGACTGCGGCAGTCCCGGGGGCCGAGGGGAGAGCAGAGCCCCGGTCCGGGCAGGAAATATCCGCGGCAGGGCGGCTCGGTGCCCTACATTGCTGCGCTGCTGCGCTGGCGGAGCCCCCGGCGCGGGGAGCGCACGGAGCGCGCACGGAGCGCGAAGCCCCTCGCTGATCCCCGTCTGGAGAGCGCATCACTCCAGCTCACGCAGACTTATTTTTAGGCACCAAGCTCCGTCGTCTTTAAGGGCGAAGAGAGGGGAGTAAAAATAGGCCAATTAGTGTAATTTCTAAAAAAAAAAAAAAAATCCTTAAAGATCGTGAGCAATTGCAAAGGTGACTTTAAAATTTAAGAGGAATGAAAAACAAATGGGCTGGGTAGGAAATTTGGGGCCTCTTAGAAGATCGCTTAGCCAATAAATTGCCTTTTTTATTCGAGGATCTTTGAAGTATCCTCCCAGGAGGGACTATCTCAAAGCTAGCTTTAGTTAGTAGCGTTGGGTTGTTAATGGCTTCCGAATGTACCTTCTCTGTTTTCTAATCTTACTGACCTTCCCTAATTGTTTTGTTATTTCTGCACTTTGTGTTTGAAGAGCACACTAAAAACTGTGAAAAGTGGGAGTTTTGTGTAAACACAAGGTGATATGTGACGTTATTGCAGACTTGCCGTGATCTGTTCCCTGTTTGTCACACCGACTCACGTTAGTTTGTCGGCAGCATTGTGAATTTTAGGAAAAGATTTCAGTCCTGCTTGGAAATTTCTGTGCCATCAGCTCGTCGGACATCTGGTTTCAATTTACAATGTGTCTGCCTGAGGGTACATAACACCCCCAGAGTAAATAATAATAATAATGTTAATAATAATAACAATATCTATAATATAGTAATAATAGATGTAAATGAAGTACATGTTCTTGTGTTTCCAATGCGGGAGAAAACAAATTAGAAAATGAATTGCCTAGAGGTTTGCATTTACATTGCACGGATGGTTTACATTTTAAGCAACATGAAAACAGACTGCCTTCAAGGAAGACCATGAGTATTTTGGGAAGATTTATTTAAACCAAAGATTTGAGGAAATGTTAAAACCAGATGAACTCAATACACAGTAGAAGTGCTAGGTCAAGGATTTGGTTCAGCACCAAATGTGGGTCTAAGTATATGAGCAAAATCTATATCTCAAATCAGGGATGGGTAAAGGTCTGCAATCCAAGAGGAAAGCAAAATATTTTCTGAAGCTAAGTGTAGATATGCAGTTGTGAAGGTTAAAAGAATATGGCTCAATGAAATTGCATATGTGGGGAATTTTTAGTATTCCCACTTGAGTGTGTCATGGAGAAAGCAAAATCTTTCACAGAAAAAGATCGATTTGAATAAAGCTTTCCAAGAAAGTGAGAAAGACAAATTAGTGATGGCACCAGTGATCATTAACTCACTCACATTTTGTAATAATAATCTTTAGTTTTATTCCAAAAAGGAGAAGCAGCTTTAAGACACACTCCACAAGTCTGTTGATTGCATCTTTCACCCAGCTGTCAGAAGTTCAGGTTCAAGGTGCTCCTCAGAAGCAGACACAATCACAACTTGAACCTCTGGGTCTCATCTCCTGGGCCCTGACTCTACAGCTATTAAATATTCATTCAGGTGTGTGTTTTTCTTCCTCTCGTTTTTCAAGATCTTCAGGGGGTCTCAAGGTCTTCATGCAGACCTTGATGCAGAAACCTCACAGATAAAATTCCCTTTTCAAGGCAAGACTGAGAGCTGCAGAAACTGCAATAGAAAGAATTCCAATGCTGCAGGTCACTGGAAAACACTGGAAGGAGGACAACAAAAAAATTGGTGAACAAAATGCCTTTGTGTGTCCTGGCTCAGCTGGTTGGGCATTGCCTTAGAAGATGGTCAGGGAAAGGAATAGCTGGGTGACAGGAGGTGCTGCTGCCCAGAACAATTCTTCTGCTGCAGGACATGAGCTGGTACACGATGTGAGACCTTAAACACCACTGTGGCCATGGTAGGAATAAGCACAGTTTGACTTTTAAGCAATTTACACCTAGATATGTAAGCCTGTGAAAGGGAAGAAAAAAACACATTATTTATTTCCATAGAAATAAACTAAAGGGAAAATTCAGGGAAGGAAATCAGCACGGAATGCGTTTACAGAAATACTGACAGGGCTGTGGATAGTGTTCACATTTCACTACCAAATACAGTTACAGAGCAGGAAAGCTACCAGAGAAGAAACAGTCAAGTTGCAACCATCTATTCAAGCAAAAGAAAATATAATTTGAAAATTAAACATTTCCCCAAGTTAAGGAAAGAAGTAAAAGTTTCTGGAAGCTAAGAATATATAATTCCATGTCTGAGAACTGCAAGAAATTGGAAAAACAAGTATCCAGAGGCTGAAATTAATTATTTGGGTGCTTCAGAACAGAAAAGGAGCACTTTCAAAAATGAAAACATGAATAAACATAGAAGAGGAATGGGAACCACAATGGCATTTAAAGATATTTTCCAACAAATTGAAAGATTAATACCTACATTACCCTGTACCTTGCACATGTCATCAAGTTTAGACAGCATCAGAGACAAAAGACCTGAAAACAGAGGACATGAACATTAAAAATAAAACTAAATTTCCCTGATCCAGTCAAATACTTACTTTGTTTTAGAGAAATTTAGATCAAACATTAATTCTCAATTCTCCTGGAAATGAAACATGAAATAAATGTGCTCTAAGTGGATGTAGTATATGTGGCCAGGTATAATACTGGCTATTATACTATATAGTACTATATAGTACATATATACTGTATGTATATTATAGTGTATGTACTATATACTAGATATAGTATAATAGCCAGGTTAAACACACAAAAAAAGTTATGAAGATAATAGATGAAGAAATAAATTCTTTGATAAAGAAATAGATTCTTTATCTTCAAGAAAAGCATAGGAGGAAAGAGATGCAAATAAATGTGTTTTATTCCCCCTTACAAAGACTTAAACAAGAGGAGACATGGGAAGACCATTGGATATCTGTGATACAGACTTTAAAAAGTTGTCACAAGACCAAACTAAAGACACCTGTAAGTCTGGATTACAGTTTTGTGTGTGAGTGGGAACTGTGGAGGAGACAGGACCATGGGGGAGGTTTAAAGGTCCCAGTCTCACCATGGCACAGTTCTGGAATAGAACCACAATTGTGGTAAGGAGCTGGTGTTATATTCATGCTGAAAACTGAAATTAGGCAGACAGCTCTGGCAGAGGTGTATGAGTGGCTCTGGGTAGATCTCACCAAAACGAGGAAATCAGACAGTATTCTGTCAGATGAGATTCCACTTCTTTACAAAATAATTTACTTTGGAACGTACAAATTAAACTATGTATTCACTCCTCTAGGATCTGAATTTGCTGTGAACTTCTGAGAAAAATAGTTTAGGCATCACTACGGACAGCTCAGTAAAGACATCTGCTCAAATTCAATATGTAGCAGCAGTCAAAATTGTAAATTAGATGTTAGGCTGCATTAAGAACTGAATGGCTGTAATACAGGAAATATGGTACCATTTATAAATCTGTGAAACAGACCCGGAGACTGAGAGCTTTCGGTTTGTTCTCTTGATCTCCAGCAAAGAAAAAGAAAGAAAGAAAAACCAGAAGTCTGAGGTGGCAACAAGGGATCATAAGAGTTACAATGAGGAAACATTTAACATCGGAGTCCTTGGGAAAGAGGATCTAATTTCTAAAGAGGAAAAAATAAGCATGCAGGTAAAGGTAGAAACATATGCTGTGGTGAAAGCTGAAATGGAAATCAGATATTCTGGTGTTGCTCTTTTGTACAGAACCACTTCTATGGTATTTGAAATGAGCACAGGCTTTTACAATTCTGCTTGGTCCTGGAGATCCGCTAGAGCTGCTGACATGAGGTCTGGAGTTTCAAATGCTTTTGGTCATTCAGTGCTTGCAGCAGGAGGTAATGTTTCAGGAAAATTTCGATTCTTCTCACTTTTAACACTTTCCATGTTTCTAGGGACATTTGCAAAAGGCTCATTTGTATAAGTTCAAAAACTCTCTTTAATTAAAAAGCCATCTTTGAGAATGCAAATGAATACATCAAAAACTCTCAGAAGTCCACACAACTAATAATTAATCTAGATTTCAAGGACTCTCTAACACTATTACATCATGAATATCTCCCTTATTCAAGAATGGGCATCCTTCTAGCAATTAAAAGAAAAATTTAGAAGATAATTAGACACAATTCTCATCACAATATTTTACACAGGTATATGATTTTGAAATTAGGTCAAGGGAGGGAGGGAAAATGGTGATTCATTACAGAGGCTCCAAGAAGCAGAATTACCCCATCATATCTTCTAAGTAATCTGTTTTTCTAAGTTGTCAGTGTAACAAATGATCATTATTAATAAATTAGGAAGCCAGAGAACAACTTATAGTGTATGAATAAACTGGGTGCAGTCTGACATGTGTCTTTATCCAAAAAATTGCCAATAAAATTTTTGAAAAGTTTATATATTACAAAATCTGGAGACTGTATATTACTTATGGTGATGGGCCATACAGAAAAAAGATGATTACTCTTTTAATATTGCACTTGCACAACAGCATAAACCTGGGATGCCAAAGCAATTATGCCAAAATACATCAGCCCTTGCACTCCCTAGAATAATAGGGGAAGGGATAGATGTGATTTATTTTAATGGACCAGCAGAGATAATAAAAAATGGCTTAATGTCTTTTTTCACAGATTTAGATCTTTACGATAAGGCTTTTACAAAATGGAGTATATATATGAAATAAATAAAGTGAAACCAGATTTAATGAAATTGCCTGTCAATAACACATTTACAACTTTGGGGTTTTTTTCCTTCAGTCTGGTTCACACAGCCTTTTTTTGATAAGTGTTAATAGTAACTGTACTTGGATGGTTCTCTGAGCAATCAAAAGTTATTTTCTACAGCTGATAGTAGGGTCTGGTGGAAGACAATGTCCAATAGCTCAGGTAGGTCTCAGTAGTCCTGATATCCCAATTATGACACTGGATTTGTTACTGATTTGCTGTTTGACCTTAGATGCAGCACGTGAGGTAGTGTTAAATAGGTGCAAATAGTACCAAGAACAGTTTCTCACGGCTGCAATTAATGTCTATGAAGAGCCTGAAAAAAGCCCTCATGAATCCTGTAAGCCTTTCTAGACACCCAAAGAATTATTGTTTAAATAGTCTGAAGCTTTAATCACATTTCAAGCAAAGTTGAGTATGCATAGATAATAAAATTTCATTTATGTTTTAATATTTAGAAAATTCAAATAAGAAGTTTCTAAGATTAATATTCTTATAAGTATACAATATAATGTGCTCATAAGCATATATTTACAGCATTTTTCCATTTTATCTGTAAACAGTGCATCAAAATTTTGGGGAAAAAATAATTTCCTGTTCTGTATATTTCTCTGTAGGGTTGTGCTGCTGCGCATTCAAGAGATTTCAGCAGAAACTCGATAGGATGTTTTTTGTGTGAGCAGCTCAAAGATCAGCAGGGCAACCTAGTATGTGACAAGACGAATATTAAATCTGTTAGTGCCGAGTGTCTCATTTCCCAGCACTGAATTGAAACTGTTTCTGATACTTTTCTGAAGAAATCTTTTAAAATCCGTTTGGAGATCTGGTTCAGATAGGAGCTGAGGTCAGGAAGATGATTCCCAAGTGATTTACCAGAGCTGAGTCTCTGGAAGTGACAGAAGCCTTATCCCTGGAGACATTAAAGGCGAGGTTGGATAGGAGTCTGAACAACCTGTTGGAATTACAGATGTCTCTGCTCATAGCAGGGGGCTTGGACAAGATGACCTTTAAAGGTCTCTCCTACCCACATCATTCCATGGTTCTGTTTCCAAACACTCGGCAAAAACTGGATAATTAATATTCTGAAACACTTGGCAGCAGAGCCATTCCTTTCTTTGAAGAACTAGTGCAGTTCCCCTAAAAAGGATTTGTAACGTAGGAATTCTTCTACTGTTCTACAGTCTCCTATTCATGTCTGCCTTCTTTGATATACCATCCAATAGTTCCCTGTCAAGTCAGAGGCAAAAAGCTCAAGCAACTTTTGTTCCTGATCTTCTGCTTCAAGACCAAACATACATGATTTCTTATGCGTGGTTTTTTTGCCTGCTTTTGTTTTGAGAAGTTCTCTATTGAAGATCATTAACAGTGAGGAGAATAACTTCAGGGAAAATGCTGGGTGTCACATGGGGCAGGTTCTGTTGCTCAGAACCCAGCAGGCATCCAAGCTGTTTGTCTGTATGAGCAAAGAAATGGAAAAAATCAGATAGGTTTCTGGGAAAATTGTCGTCTACTTGAAATGATTAGTACAAGTACTAACATGGAGCCAAACAGCTGAAACAACCACAGTCTCCACCCCAAACTCAGTCAATGTTTTAAGACCTGAAGGGAAAGCTCTGAAGGGGGTTTCAGTGACACTGTTCGTGGGTATTTTTGTGTCTGTTTGAGAATAGGGAAGTACCAGAGCAATGGGAGAAGAGTAAAACAGCTGGTTCAGAAGGATGTTAGGGTCCAGAGGACAAGCCAACAGTGCTCAGGACCAGTGCTGGCTCAGTGAGGTGATGAAGAAGTTGGTGTTGGCTGGACAAAATGTTATTGAGGCCCAAAGTGTTAACAGCTGCCCTTCATTCCAGAGAGCTGAAAAGAAGCACTCACAGTCACTGATGAAACTATAGCAGTCTCCAAATCAAAGCCAGGAAATGTGTCATCACCCAAACAGCACAGGCAAGTTCCTGGCCATTTGGTAGAGTGAGGAGATGGAAGCCAAGGACATACAGACATGGGGCAGAAGTCCAGAAAGAGGGAGTGGGATTATTCACCAGAGTTCAAGATGTGGGCTGGAGGAATGGGTGAAGGAGAGACCTCCTAGTATTTGATTTTTTGTGTGTTCAGGAAGATTAGACTTATCAACCTTCAAAAGAATGCAAATTTGGATAGAAGATGCTCCCACCACTTTCAGTTTCTCTTTCTCTCTAGAAAAATCTCCTTTTTTTGGGCAATTGCTTGAATCCAAAGGATGAACTATGTGCATTATTCAGGGAAGCCTGTCTGTATGCTCATCTTTTCTCCTGCCCTTGATCCTAACAAGGCACCCTACGAGACTGAACACAGAGAATGCAGAAATATGAATCAGCATGATACCCCACTGGTATATTATGGAAGAACTGCAGAGGCCCATAGTAAATTTAGAGACCCACATATAGTTATTTCACATCTTCAGAATCTTCTCTCTCCTTGAAAATCATGAACCTGAGCAATCTGTAGAAAGTTTCCAGTGAAGTCAGTTGCTCACTTTCAGCAGGAAGCAGTATGGTCCAAATGGAAACAAAAAAGTCCTTAACCAGGTGCTTCCCAAGAAATTTTCTTCCCGCAGGTAGAGAGGTAGAGGCAAACCTGTAGAAGACATTGCATTAATGAATATCTAATCTCCCAGTTGCTTCTCTGTGCTCCACTCCAGCATCTCAACCTGTGGCATAAAAGATTTCATGATCAAAAACTTTAGGTTTCTCTATTTTCTCCTAGGAGTCTGAGAAAGTTTGCTGGAAAGCTTTGAATGGAGTTCAGTGGGATTTGGATCAGGTACTCAGGGAGGGGACTGAGGAAAAGGTTCTTGGTGCCTTCAGTGTAAAAGTATGAGGGTGGTAGTCAGAACAGCCAGGAAATGAAATGGGGTAATGATGCACCTAATAACTTACTGAAAAATCTGCAGCAGGGAATAGAGCCAAAATCTCAGTAGAGATGTGAGTCTTTATTTCAAAATAGAGCAAGAAGCCTCTTGGCAAAGTTCCCAAAGCAAGGTGTGCAGCTGAAAGAATTATTTCCAAACAGTTCCATTCCAGAAGTACAGATTGAATGGAGATTACCACGGCTACCCCCAGGGCATGACTAACCAGGACTGGTGAGGTTGATCAAGCTGGTGAACTCTCTGAAGACTGATGTTTCAATAACATATTGTGTGATAAGGGCCAGATCCTCAGCTGGGGTTGGCAAGGGCAGCCCTGAGGACATCAGAGAAGTTGTGTCATTTTGTGCCAGGGGAGAACTTGGCCCGTGGAATGCACGCAGAGATGATTCATGGTTTAATACCAGGTAACACAAGGCTCTGTCAGAAAGACTTTAAACTAATAAACTGTGATAATCTAATCTTGTTATCTCAAATACAAACCACTTCATCAAGCTCAGATTAAGTCAGTATGGGCTACATCTTCCCAGCCCTTTAGGAGGAAAAATGGAGTAATTTACCATCTGGTTATAATGTAAGGGTCACACGGAAAGAACAAATGTCTCTCAATATATATAATTTTTTGTATTCTAGAAGTTTGGGATAATGACTCTACTGTCAAGAATTATTTGTAGGAAAGTTATAATGAGGGGATATGAAGAAATAGTCATTATTGCTCAGCTCAGAAAGCTTACAGGGTTTGCAAAATAGGGTAGAAATTTTGCTGAAATACTGCTATTGTTCAGGCTCTGATACACTGACATTTCTAATATTGCTTCATTCTCTTTTTCATTTTACATCTATTTGTACAAGCTTGGAAGTCAATGCCACAAGTCAGTCTGTACTTATTTGGGTGAAACCAAAATCCCAGGATACTTGACCTCTTCCTTTTGTGCAATCCTATATTGCACAAGAATCCCTGTCCTCCCAACTTCAGTAACTAAAATTTGGGGTGACTTTCCCAACTTATTAACTTTCTCAGACTATTATTTCTAAGATATATCTCAGATAGTGGAAGGTTATCTTTCTTTATTGTGAGAGTAATTATTTTGGAAGTCAATCCTAACTCAGTTGTTCGTGGAAAGATTTCTGTTTTTAAGAAAATTCGAACAGATTATTAAAAGGTAATATTTCAAATTCTTTCTGATAAGCTCTTAAATGAGTGAGATAATGGGCATAAAATTTATAAAAGATATCTGGGGAAAGGAGCAAAATAAAATATTCTACAGATGGTTAACAGAAGGTAAAGAGATTGCAGGGAGATGTAAGTTTTGCTTAGACATAAGAAAAATCTTTTTTAATATTTAACTAAGGTTAACATAATGTAAAAATAAATCCTCTGTTATTTTGGACTTGTCTACCACCAAGTCTGTAAAAATTCAAAGTAACTGCACATGACAATGGCTGTTGATGAGACCTTTAGGCAGATGCCATATTCCACTCAAGCTAATTGAGCGCCCTTTGCTTGATCTCATTTGGCTTTGGGATGCTCCACTTACCTTTTAATCAAAATCTTGCAGTCATAATTGAGCTGTCTTGGTATTGGAAGTATTAAAGGTGTGTCAAGACACTCTCTTACTAATCCAGGAAGGGACAGGTCTTTCCTGAATCCCAGAGACACTTAATGGTTTATGGGACATGACTTTACTCTAGGTGTCATCTTTTAAATAGCAAGTAAAATTAAGGTCTGGCCATTTGTGATTATAAAAGATCATTAATTTCATTAAGAATTGAGGTGCTCAATTCCCTTGCATCTAATTGAATTGTGCTTAAGTTACATTTCTTTGTTTTTCTATTATTTCATGCAAAAGACTGATTTATTCTGATATTTAACCTGGAGTTTAAATTATGACACTTAATATGCATAAAATGGACAGCCTTAAACCCACATACACATCCTTGATAACATTTAATTTATAAGTATCTCTTTAATGTCCCTTTTTCATTATACTGGATAATAATGTATCTATAATATAGGATATATTTTGTATATGCACATACGTCTCTCATCCCATAGGTAACATAAAATTTATCATATGTTCACCATTCATTAAGAATTAAATGAGGTAACCAGTGTGGGAACAGTCTTTGCTCCTCATATGTAAAGATGCATCTGTTTTTTTTCTTTGAAACATCCAGATAATGAACATCTGAACTGAAACAAATAGGTCTTAAGTTAAAGGACACTAATCTGTCAAAAAGTTTCTCATCAAATATTCATGAATATCTAAGAAATGAAAAAATTATTTCATAAATAACTGATAATTCTAAACAATTATTTTTAATATAATATTTCAGCTTCTTCTATAATAAGAAGAATAATATATAATATTTCATTTCTATAATAATGAAAAAATATTTTTAGGCACATGAGAAAACTGTTGCGAAAGTTTTCTTTTTTAAATAACAAACTACTGCTTCTGGGAAGAAGAACTTATTTAAATTTGTTCCATTTTTGGACTTGTAACCTTTGTGGCAATGAACGCAGTGACAGAGAATGGACTGATGCAGCAAGAGCCAGAGGGACCCCTTGCATGAGTGGGGACTTCTGCTTCAGTCCCTCAGGAAAATGTCCTTTATATTGTATCTAGGGAAGTATAGTCTATGTGCAGGTGTGTTCCTACAGGGTGAAAAAGCAGTAAAAAGTCCTGACTGGGTAAAATCAGATATAAAATTGGGACTTTTCTACTGATTTGTTTAGTCATTAGATATCTTAATTTTATCATTGAATATGCAAGTGTGCACTGTTTTTAATTGCAGATTAATTGACTGCACTGTCTTTGATTTTCACTTTTGAAAATTCGAAGACAAGTATATACTAACATCCACAGAATTGGCAAAACTATTCAGACTTCAGATGGAATTGTGGAGTGTTCTGTGTTGAGATAATTTTTTTTATGGTTACCAAGAACTCTTCTGCATTAAATCACTCACAATCAATTTGTTATCCAAGTTTGGAACTCCTTCCTCGATGCAGACTCTAAGGATTCAAAATGAGTTCAGGTTTAATGATAACTATATAAAGGCAGGGCACCCAGAATTCATCATAGGATTTGTTCTTGTTTGAGGAAATGCACATCTTACTCAAGGATTTCTCCTCAAAGGAATATCGATCGCCAGTGACATTCTTAAGAGTGTTAGTCAAAAAGAAAGGAGTTTTTCCCACGATTTTCTAAATAAATATCTGTTTTACTTCAAATGCCTGACACCAAGATGGAGATGGCTATAATAAAAAATAGATCTTAGAGAGTGGACTGTAACATGCCTGTTTGCAGTGTTTATAAGTGTATTTGATTTCACATTGCTCTTTTTCTTAAGCTATATCAAGAGCAGCTTAACTGCCTGTGATGATGAGTTCCTCCCAGAGCTCTCTGCCTGATTCCAGCAAGTCCAGGACGTGGTGCAGCTCCCTCTGTTCACCCACACTCAGGCAGTGTCTCCACTGCACAACTTGAGGCTGCAATACCTCTCCTAAACATTTTGCTTCTTTTAAAACAATTAATAATGTATTTCTAAGTATCTAACTAGTTGAACTCTTGCAAGGTTTGCAGGTTCAGATTCCTGTTAGACTTCACTTGAAACTTCATCTTCCTCAAATATTCCATTTCCATGCCTGTTTGGATTGTGTCAGTGCTCTGGTAGTATTCATAAGCAAATATGATTGTAATTTAGGCCTCCTCTTGTCAATGATGCATGAGAGATTTACAAGCATTAATACGAGTTAGGATGTAAATCCCTTGCTCAACAATAGCAGAGAATAACCCCCTTCATATAGATTCTGACGACCTATGAACCAAGGGTCAAGTGGGCCGTGCCACAAATTATCTGACAGCAACAGATGCCAAAGTCTTGGGAGGTAAAAAAAAAAAATAACAAAAAACTGAGGACTAGGAAATGCTTGGTTCATTTTCACAAAGAAAAAAGCAATTGCAGCTATTCCTATAACTTCATGCGTCAGCCACTGACATAGCCACAAATTACAAGAAGCAAAACAAAGATTCCTTCTTGCCTGGCAGCAAACTTCCTTCTTTTTCCAAAAATACACAAAAGCAACTCCAAAATAAATAGTCATCACAATTAATTACCTACCCAAACTGAGGGCTGTGCAATAAATCTTTAAAGTTTTCAAGTGCACTTTCAGTATAAGGGAATGTTTGGAGAGTCGAGCAGCAGAAACCACAAAGTATGTCAATTCTGAAAATAAATGATGTTTTCATAACTCTGAGATAATCAGATTAGTTCTCCCCTCCTTTGCCTCAAGTTTTATACCTGCCTAACTCCATTGATTTCAATAGGGGTTTAATCTATGCCACATCAGGTCTCTATCAGTCCTACACCAATTGTAAATTGATTTACACCAGTCGTAAGTTAGAGGAGGATCACACCCAGTGTAATAGTTCACAGGCCTTATGGTCTGTTCTGCCTTTGCAGTTTATTCTGAAACCTCATATTTTTACTTTTGGCTGTTGTAGGGTTTTTGTGCCACCCCACAGGTGTGTGAGGTCTTGTGCATGCAGGGAAGAGGCACTGTCTGAACCAGGGAACTGCAGAACCCTTCAGCTTTTCTTTTCTAACCTCATTAAAGGCTTTTTTTTTCTTTAACTGGACACTGCTTTTGCCGAGGTACTGATGAAAATCCCAAATCCTGCATAGATTTTTGCACTTGTGAAATCTATCTGTGGACACAGCGCCTGACATGATAGTAAGTCCAACAGAAGTCATGGTGGAATTAGGTCTGTGTTGAGATAAGGATGAAAAGGAAGAAAAGAAAAACATAGGCATAATTTTCAAAGCAATTATACATATGAACATCCTCAGTCATGTGAGGAATGTCCCCAGAATCTGCATTTTGCTCAATATAAGGGACAGGTAAAATCAGTGAAATGGCTTTGAATAACCTGGCTGGACCATGCCCATCATTACCAGATTTGTCAATTCACACTAACAATGCCTCAAAACAAGTGTAAGAAACCTCAGGATTTGTATCTATTCCATAGTTTGTTGAAAATTTGAGCATTAATGAAAGAAAGAGCAGCATAAGATATTGAAAAGATGCAAGGTGTTGTGGGTCCTCATTTTTTGGAAGATGATCCTTTTGGCAAAGGCTTCCTGTGAAATTGCAGGTGGCAAGGGAGGGTCTAGTTCCTGAGCTGCCAGATGAGCAATACAACTCCATAGCATTTGTTACTGGTGTCTAAAACCTTTCCTTTGTGTTGCAATCCCCTGTGCAGGGCCTTGGATATTATGAGCCCACTGGATGTTCCTTCCTCACAAATTCCAAGTCTAAAATTCTATTAACTCAGGTTTGATTCTGAGTCTGTTTAGTCAACCCCAGAACAAACACCTTTGTTTCATGCTATGTTAAATGCAGTGTTAATTAAAAGATCGTAATCACTGCTCCCCTTCCCCCATGAAACCCTGAGACCAGAAAAGGCTTGCCCTCTGTGCAATTTCTGCCCGTGACTGAGGGGATACCTGTGTTGCCTGGGTATTGCTCAGAATCACAGTTCATCAGCTTGGATCACAAGCAGGGCAGACACACCAGCCTGGGGTGGAGCAGAGGCAGAAACCAAAGGGCAGATTGCACCGTAGGGAAAAACAGGGGCCAAAACAACAGGGATGCAGGAGCAAACACTGCATGATGAAAAACCATTTGTGAGGTTTTAAAGTAAAAATGAGTGCCTCTCATTAAATCTGTTTGCAAACATCTATACAAGAACTGAAGATGTCATATCCCATTTCATTTTAGCCTTTTTGTTCTCACAGCTGCCATCAGCTTTGTTTTCCCTGCAGATGCTCTTGCAAACAAGATGCCAGATCTCGAGGGGATTTCTGTTTCAGAACAAAAAATTGCAAATAAATGGAGGACTGTAAAATATTTCAGTGGAAGGGAAAATGAATAAATTATGGGGGCTCTGACCTGCTACTGTTTTTTGTTTGTATTTGTTCAGAAATTAGCGGCAGGGGAAGCTGGAAATTATTCTGCACAGGCATTATATTTCATGCAAGATAACATGCATTTGAAATTATGCCATCATCTTTCTTGCACTAATATGAGGTTAATTGAAAGGGCTCTTTTGTTTTTCTTCTAGTTTTGAAGGGGATGGATAAAATCTTCACTGGGTCCACAGTGTAGCTGTAAATTTGAATGGAGTTCAAAAGTACTGTGGTTGCCCTGGAAAATATACCGGTGGCCCATTTGTACCTGAATCAACATGAGGGGTTTTGTTTCTGTGGCAGAAGGTCTCCAAGCTGGAAGAGCCTTTACAGAGGTGTTTCATATGTTGTGCATATTTACAGATACCGTGGAGAACGCAGCAGGAGCAGCCAGTGAATCACCCTCGGGTTTATGTGCAGTAACACAGATGTTGAAACGCTGCTGGCCATGCTCACTTAGCCAATTTGGGTACAACCCGAAAAGATATTGCTTCCATACAGTTTGGCAGAAACAGACATTTGGTTGCACAGGCTTAATGTTTTTGAGTCTTCCAGCATTTTATTGAATGAAGAGTGTGAACACGACTCTGATTGCCTCTTTATTTTAAAGGGAGGGAAAAAACACAGTTTTTTATAAACTGTTTAGAAGTCCCACTCCAAAGCAAACCCATTGGTATTGGAAGGGATCAGTAAAAACACCCGTTTGGAACAATTTAAAGGATTCTGTGAATTGCATGTATGCCTCATCTGACACAAACACTTATTTTCCCTGGAATAATACCCACTGAATTGTATAGAATTTGAAGCAAACCTTCTATTCAATACAGCAGCACCATGCATCAGGACACTATGCATTTTCAGTGACCTATGAAATTTATATTGGAAATAGAGACTAAAAAATTGGAAGCAAAGCAAAGGAGAATATGCCAGTCAGTGCCAGTTTATTGGTGGACTCGTCAGACATGAGCCAGCCTGGGGTTATCACCAAAATACCTGTCCATATGCATGATCAAATACATATATGAGTGTATATTTATATATTAATATGGTTTAACCCCACCCAGCAACTAAGCATCACACAGCTGCTCACCCACTCACCCCTCCACAGCAGGATGAAGCAGAGAATAACGTGGTATAAACACTACTCAGCAATGAAATATCAGTGTGTTATCAGCACTGTTCTCACACTAAATCCAAAACATAACCCTCTGCTAGCTACTAGGAAGAAAATTAACTTTATCTCATATGAAACCAGGACAATTAACATAAGCACACATATCTATGCATGGATATAAATTCATTTACGTGTCTTTGTATGCAAGAAAATGCAAACGCAGGAAAAAAAAAATATATTGACAGGGAAATCAAAGTAACATTTATGCTATTTGGAACTAAGGAGAATCTAGGAAAAACAAATCTAGTTGGAAGTAGTAAAGAAGTAACAAACCTTGAATGCATAGCCTTTTCCATGTATTTTAAATAAATTCTTGAACATCCCATTGGCCATTATTATTTACATGTTGCTTCCAGCGACAATAACTATTGCAAGTTATACACTCACTCATACAAATGTGAGACCTCCTTGCAACACTTCAAGTGATGATGAATTTTGCTCATATTTGTAACCTTTCATTTTTCAGCTTTGACATTTCATAAGATAAAGTAGAATGTGTTTATTGCTTAGCGAGTCTTGTTAAATGGATTCAAATGTGAAGTAAAGGCTTAACTCCTTTCATGTAGCATAGATTAAGTTCAGATTGCATTAGATTCTGCACACCTAAATCTGTTGTACATGCAGAAAAATACATGTATCTATAGAGAAGCAAAACTTTCTGTCAGTGAAGAGCCTGCCAGAAACAAGTCAGTTCAGGCAAAGATACAAGTGCCTACTTTGCCTAGGAGAAATATTCTTGTCACATAAAAATCCCACCATTAATCAAAAATCACATTATAGCTTCTGGAATGAAGTTTCCTTTACTACTCTTTAATAATAAGTCTAAGATAAGATAAAATTGGTAATTGTACCTTCTCTTCTGATAGAAGATAATACTAAAGTGGTATAGAAATTTGAGTTACAAGAATATATTCACCCTGCTAATAGGCTTCCATTATGTGGTCTTTACTGATTTATTCATTACACATTTTCCCCTCATATAGAAAAATTTAATTGAAAGTTACTTATTACATTGTTACAAAATGTTAACTAGAAAGTTTTCTTTAATCAAATGATCATTAATGCTGGGAGAGCTGGTTTACTTCAATAGTGCATTTATCAGGATCAAGAATAACACAGGCATTGCCAACAATGATTTCACAGCACTGTTTGTTCTGCAAGCACTTTCAGGGACTAAACAGATGCTTTTGCAGCTTGCTGGGATAGTATAATACTTTATTTATATTTATGACTTTTCAGGATCAAATTCTAATGACATGTGAAATGCAGAAAGGTATATAATATTGTGCCTTATCAAAGGAACGACATTACCAAGGATGGTAGGAGCTTGTAAAGTCAGATTCTGCCTCGTGCGTGTCCCACAGAAGAAAGTGGAAGACAAGTGTTCACACTGTCTCAGGCAGGAAAACAACTTGACATGACATCCTCCAGCAAAGAAAGAAGGAAAGGGGAAAGTGTACTGGAAGTTGTAGCTGTATCTAAGTCACTTTTGCATATTTTTCATTCCCTGGAAGTGAGTTTTATGCCTGTCTGGTATTACTGTATGTCCTGGCAATGACATCAACCATACCCTTGGGAAAATTGAGGGCTCTTCTTCTAACTGGACCGGTGTCCCTTTTTCTAAAGTCCTACGCAAACAGAAAACTAAAATAAAACTTTTGCTCTGAGGAGGTGGAGGATGAGGCACAAAGATATTCCCAAGTGGAATAAAGCAAAAGAAAATCTCCAGGCAGGCAACAGCATAAGTGCACTCGACAGAGATTCCAATCCTGACCTATGCAGGTTTTTTTTTAATAAATTTTGGCATATAACTGGATGTAAAATCTAACCTAAAGCAGGTAGAAGAGTCCCATTGCACACCAGATTTAATTCTCTGCCATCAGTCCAGCCCCCAGTGGTTCCCACAGCATCCAAAGAAGATAAGTACAAACCTGCCTTCTTGCGCAGTGGTTACAGACAGACAGACACAGCCCACCCACAGGGTAGATCCAGGCACCTTCCTTGAGCTTTTAAGACATGTTTGCAAATATTTCCTGTGTTTGACAATAACCATAACTACGCTGTAAACATCTCTTTTATTTCTGATTGCACACTGCTCGAGAACTGCAGAAAACTGAGTCATTAGGTGCGTTCATAAACTCCGAGGCTGGCAGAGCCACAATCTGACTCAGACTCAACTGTCAGTGTTTGTTTCCACAGTAAAGTCGGTGAAAATCACAGAAGCAGAGCAGCTACTGGAAGAAATACCATGGCCAACTAAGGCACAAAAATAAATGAGAAAAATTCTAGCTGCAAGTTCAGAGACATTGACCCACATGCTAATCTGAAATAGAGACCTCACACCCCTTGTTACTTCATATCAAGCCTGAGATGAAGACACTGCTGCCCTTTAGTCTCTGGTAACCACTCTGGAACCACAAAACCAGTGATTTAGAAGATATGTATGATATAATTACATGGTCACATGCATTGAAATCTCCAAGCAATTTGCCATGGCCTATGAAACACTCTGGGTCACTTCCAGTTCCAGCTGTAGCTGAGTGAATGCTCACTGACGGCGCAAAATTCCTGTGCAAACCTTACAAAATGCTCTTTCACTGTTACCTGGGCATGGTGGTGCCCTTCATCACTGCTGCTGGTTCCATCCCAGCAGCCACATTTACATGCCCCCATACCCTCTTCCTAACTCATCCTAACTCCACAGGAACATGAGCAATCCTAGGAAGGATATAACAAAAATGCACCAACACAAGCTGGTTACTTACTCTGTTTTCCTTAATTTGATGGTTTCCTTCCAGAGCTCCTTGTAGCAAACAAACCTGAATGGTGCCTATTTTTGAAGCTGCTCATACCCTGTGTGACTTGGCCTCTAGCCTGGAGCTCTGCTTTGCAACCAGCCTAAGGAATTATATAAGAAACCCACACATACTCAGTGATGTTACACAATATCTGCAGAGGGTTATAATTGTTTTGGAGAAGCCAAATTCAGAATTGATGAGTAAGCATTGCTAGGGAGGCAAAGCCTTGCTCTGAGTTACACCCATGCACAGCCAGCAAGTTGAGTTGCTTGCAAGTCACATTTTTAATGGTGCCCCTTCAGAGCAGAAGTTAGCCTAAGGAGGCTAAACTGAAATAATTTAAAAGTCTTTCCCACCCCTCAAAGCCAAATTCTTCCTTGCATTAGAGCTCTACTGATGTCAATAGATTTGTTGAGACTGTAAATCAGGCCAGAAGTTGGCCCTTGTTTGGTCCAATTATCCCATAATAAACTCCCTGAGGACTACTGTACTGATGTGTGATTTGTATCCTTTCTCCTCTGAAATGCTATATTTATGTTTATAGATTGAGTTAGCAGTTCTAAGGGAGGAGAAAGGCTGCCTGAATCATTTACAAATGGGAAAATCCATATATTTGAGACTTAGTATGAAATATTTGCTTTTGGGCTGTAACCTTGTGTACTACTAAACTGCTGTCTAAAGTAAATATTTACAGCCAAGTTGCAACAAGTCCTAAGAACATGTGATTTTCTGTGTGGAAACACTGACACATAAGGGTGCGACTTTCTCCCACTAAAACACTGAGTTAATTGTAGGTTTTGTAAACATTATCAAGCATAATCTTGAAATTAATTTTTAAGAGCTTGCTAATGATTTTTAAGCACGTATCAAGCAGCTGCTTTTGTGTCTGATTCCCAAGTTCTTAAACAGACAACTGTTTTCCTTTTAGTGACTTTGTCAGGCTTAACTTGGGATTAATTTGACTGCAGGTGTCAGATAAGCACAGTGTTCTAGCAGCTCTACCGAGAACCATGTGGACAAAATGCAGAAGCATGAAAGCACGTTGGTCAAAACCCTGAAAGATTGATGGAAGTGAGTTATGCTGCTTAAACATCCTTGTCTGCTCAGAAAAGCTAAACTTGCAAGAGGAGTGTAAGGTATGCTGCAGCTAGAGTCTTGCCACGTTCCCTGTTAGCATAGATAACCGGTCAGGCTTTTTTTAATCGCAATTTCTCTGTCGACATAAAATCTAGCAAGCAAGCTTCATAAATCATGCCGTGACAGCTAGAGTGGTTGGCCAGTGCTAAACACAACTGGACTCTTCTTTTTAAGCCTTTGCTTCTTAGGTCGCCTGCGTCAGCAGTACTCTTCAACAAACATCTGCAGTTCATCTTATCGTTTGAAGAAATATATGAGTTTCTCCATCAGGGTGGTTTTTTTAGCTTCAGCTTCTTGATTTGTTTGAACACCATCTGCTACATATAAAATGCTGAGAATTTGTGAAATGTGCATGCAGTGAGAAAATTTTAATTGTATTAACCTTTCTCTTTTTGATCATGATAACTTCTTGTATTCATCATCTCCTGATATGTTAAGTAAGCAAATAGATGTGTCTAAAATACTGCCAAGTTATTTTCTTTTAGATCTTCTATCTCTATAATACACAAATAGCTGGGACACAGAATGAGAGTCTATCCCTTCCAGCATTTAAGAGTTATTTTAATACAGTTCAAATTACTCATCCCAAAATAGTTAAGCATAGTTAAGCAGTAGTAATCTCCTTTACAGATTTGCTCTCACCTTATCACTCTGCACCTACGCGTGTATTATTTGCATTGAGGAACGGAAAAAAAAAAAAAAATAAAAAAATAAAAGGAAACGAAGTTAATTGTTCCTAGAATTAATCACCAGAAGACAAATAACTCTGTCGATGGCTGCAGCTCGCTGCCAGCAGCCCGGGCTGAGCTGACGTGTGTCATGGCAAGCGATTGCCACAGGGTGGTAGGAGAAGTGCGGCTCCACGGCCACGCCAGCCCGCAGAGGAGAAGGAAAAGTTTGGAAAGGGCGAAGGAGGAATCGCTTTCCACTTAGTCTAAACAGAGGTATCAAAAATAAGGTTTAGCTCATGGCAAATCCAGATGGTTAAACATTTGACCCATATCTAATCCCTCCGCCAAGCGTGCACCACCACCATCACTGCTGTCATAACACAGCACAGGCACTTAAAATCACTTCAGGTCCAAGAAGCAGCACATGCTTTGGAGAAAATGAAATTTTAAAGTGTGTTGCAGAAATAGAAAACACGGTCCTGACAACGTTATGGCTCCAGCTTTGAGAAGAGTGGTATCATATATACTAAAATATTTCATTGGGAAGTCAGTGAATTCATTCACTGCTGCTCTGTGCATTTTGTTATGATAATATTGTACAAAACATGGAGCAGCACTTTGATTTTAAAAGATTGTTTCACTAAGATCTATTTATTTTACTTAACCATTTAATGGAAGGGTGGGGACATTATTTGCCAGAGGAAAAAGAGATCAGAAAAAGAAGTTCTGCCTCTCTTGTAAGCCCTATTCATTGTACTGATGAGTCCTATAGGTTATTGATTACTGATGGTGAAATATGAAGGGAAGGATCAAGTGATGGATATGCAAACTGAACCCTCGGGTTTTGGCAATTACCTTAATGCCACTGATGTTCAGATTTGCTTTCGAGGGCATCTTACTTGAAACACAGAGTACTGCTCATTTATATTAGAGACCATCAGAGACACCTTGATTGAAAAATATATAAATAAATAAAATATTAAAGTAGGAAACATAGCATGTGTTTTATATAAATATAATCTATAACTTCCAAATGCCTTCATGTTTTATTTGGGGATTAATATAGTAATGTCCAACTAACAGACAAGGACGTGAGAGGAATACCAAGCTCAAGACCTTCAGGGTATGGAACAAACTACATATTCAAAAATGGGCAAGGTTTATGTAGTATAGTATCATGTTTTAAACAGTTCATAAAAGAAACCAAGTGACAACAGAGCAGTGTGGATGATATAAAATAATGTAAACCTTCCTTCAAATATCAAGCAATTTTTTCTCTGCCTCAACTCACTTTCCACAACAGAGTGAGTGAAAAATCCATAGAGAATAAAACCAGTGATCCCTTTGAGCAAGGATACAAATTTACCTAGATATGTCAACCACACAGATTTATGGGACAAGGAGTTTTTCACCCTGAAGAAAAAAGCCTTCTTGTCAGTCATCTATAAAAAAAAGCTGAAAATAAAGCTCTCTGAGTTATTTTTATGTTTTAAGAATTACAACAAATTTCTGTTAAGGGTTGTTGGGGTTTTTTGTGGCTTTTTTTTTTCCTTTAAGCTTTCCCATAACCATGGAATAGTTCTCTTCATGGATGTATAAGAAACACTTGTGTTGTGCTGCTATTAATGGTATGATTTGTTAGTGTACTTTTATGTATAGAGTGTCTGCATCTGGTAAGGTCTACAACTGTACCTCCTTGACAGTGCCAGATGTTGTGAAGATAAAATACCTCCTGTGTGAGGAACTGCTGGAATCAGACTCCATGATAGGTGTTCTTAATACAGTTTAAAAAGGCATCTGTCTTAAAATAATTTCAACATCTTACTTTTCTATTTACTGTTTCGTCAGTCTTTCTTTTTACTGGGAAATACGTTAGTGCCCCTCCTAACTTGATTTTAAAATTGCACTTCAGTTTCTTCCATGTTGTTTTTGTGGATTTTGGGTTGGTTTGGGTTTTTTTAATTCAAAATTACTTCCCCAATGAAAGGGAGAAAAGGAAGAAAAAGTTTACTCTTTAACCTCAGCTGAGGTTAAGCATATTGGCCCAACCAAGGAAAAAAACAATTGTCAGCAGGTATTTTTAAACCAGGTTAACCATGAAAGAGCATGGAAAATAATGAGTCTGAATTTAGCCCAGATTTGTTCAAAACATTACAGAGGGGAGACAAGAGGGCTGATAGAAGGCAGGAGAAGAGCCCTGCTTTGCTATCATACCCCATAACTCACTGCATTGTCAACCTCTTAAAATAGTAATGATACTTGACCCTTATTAGTATTTCTGGGCAATATATGAGCTTGAGTTTCCTTGGGTGAAAGATAATGCCTTAGACCACCCTTTAGACCACCATTCTATCTAGTTACAGTACATATTAATGTTATTCTTGGGTCATTTAACTTACTCTCAGTGAAGAGTGGAGAATGGTGCTAAGCTGTAAATCAGCTCTGTCCTGCAATGGATTTGTGCCATAAGAGATCATCTTGAAAATTCCAGCCTTGCCTGACCATGGTAAAGAGATTATGGTATGTAAAAATTCTGCTAAACATAGCTTGTTTCATTTTTGTGCTTCTCTGCTTGTCTGCCCAGTGAGGAAATGTTAAGACCCGTTATGGTGGACAGTGCACTGAAAAGGAATATTGCTATATAAACCCCCCAGGGCTAAAAGTTTTACCATATGTGGTTAAACTCCCCATCTTTTCTAAAGGTGAGCTGCAGCAGTGAGGAAATTATTAAAGAAGGCCACTGATACTGTGCATAAAAATTATTTTTTTAATCCTCAGGGAAAAAGAAATGAGTTCATAAATGTATTGTGCTTAAAAGGTATCCTCTGAGTGCCAGTGTTCACACCCCAAATGACAGACTGAAACGTTCAGTGGCATTAGTCCATTTAACTAAATCCTGATTACTTGAGATGAATTCATTTAAAAAGCAAATGTACTGCTACTCCCTTAGCAAAGGTTTCACTAACTATCTCTCGAAATCATAAATATTTTTTTCCACACTGTTCTGGCAAACAAGTAATGTTTACCTTCAGCTTCCTAGAGAAGATTTACAGATAAGTCCCTAGTCTGTTTCGCAGATGTGCCTTGGTGAATTTAACAGTAATATATACTGTCATCACAGTTGTCTTCAAATCTTTGAAATCACTTATGCCTTTTACAATACATATTTAATTGAATGTCTAGCTAGCAGATATGTATATGTATCTCACATTTGTGGGTGGGCATGTGTGTACCTAATACATATATTTAGCACTCAAACATGGTACGATGAGTGATTGAGAAATGCCTAAGAGAGAGATATTTTATACATGCACATCGAGACAGTAAATGCATAATCTCCTGAAACAGCCAGAGACGGAGAGGAAAGTGAAGAGACATCTGCAAATTAACAAATCATCTATCTTTAGGGTCATTCCCAAATTAGTTTTGCAGAATAAGATAGAACAAAAACATAATTCTGATGAGCATTTGTTCTGGCTATTTATCACATAAAATTGTGTAACAATATTAGACACAGGAATTTTTGCTCAGCTTATTCCTTATAGTATTACCATGATTCCACAACTTGGTGCAGATGTTCCGTGCTGAATAATGTCCTTTAGTTGACATTTGTGCTCTCACTGTCGAACTTCTAAGTAGCTGTGATGCATATATTCCATAGGAACTCTGTGGAGGGGCGAGGGGAAGGTAAATAAAAAACAAAATCTGTTTTCGGAAAGGAAATTAAAAACCTCTTTGCCTCCTGCTTGAGTGGAGGATTCTTCACATTTAATTTGCTATTTTTAATAGCTACTTGTAATTTAAATTATTGCCCAGTAACAGTGGCTTTTGAGGAAACCTGGATATTCCTGGGATTTAGTCAGTCTTTGGAAGTGTGGCTGCTTCCATGCTGCAGTGAGGATGGCACGTCCCTCAGCTGAGACATATATACCAAAATCTATTTCACACTGTGCACTTATCGTTAATTTTATTGCTTGAATGGAGCAAATGGTTGTATTTATACCTCAAAAGCTATTGTTATTAAATTAATTGAACAGGTTTGAAGTTCATTTTTCTCTGTTAATTATCTAAAAACAAAATCCTAAGTACTAAACGAGCAATCTACTTTTAAATTAAGGTAAAGAAAATTTCATGTTAAGCAAAACATAAATCAATTTGCTGTCATAGGAGGCATCTTGTTCAAAAAAGTCATACAATCAGTATATTGATTCCCTCAATGCAAATTTTTCATTTATTGGTTTTATAAGATTATGTTCAAGCCTGCAGAAAAGAAAAGAAAAGAAAAGAAAAGAAAAGAAAAGAAAAGAAAAGAAAAGAAAAGAAAAGAAAAGAAAAGAAAAGAAAAGAAAAGAAAAGAAAAGAAAAAGAGTGAGATAAAGAAAAAAACTAAAACTGTGCATAAGTATGGAACCCTAGCTTAGTTTTACCCTGTCAAAATATTTTTATAAGTATGCCTTAATTTGGAATTAGTCACATTAATTCTAAATTTTTAGTTAATTTCTTTTTATGCTTGAAGCAGCATTCCTGTTTTATTTTTGTGCCTTTAGAATATTGCCAAAGAAATTTCAGGAATTTATATTAAATTCTTTATGGAACCCACAAAAATATATGCACTGAAAGCACAGTATATAAGCATTTTAATCAAATTAATAAATTTTTCATTTGTAAGTCATCCTAGCATGTTCTAGCATGAAACTTCAGTAGAATTTGAACAAGTTTGTTCAGGATCAAATTCCCTACTGGCCTAATTCCACTGAAATCAGTGGAATTATTTCAGAGGAGAATTTGATTCTTCATTACTGTGTGCATTTTTCAAATCTTCAGTAATGTTATGCATGCCCTTCAGTTTCCTATCTTTATAGAATACATTGCCAAATACAGCAAAATTGTATTTTATTCTTCTGCAAAACAAAAAAAAAAAGGGGGTAGGGGGGTATAAAATAAAAATCTTGTTTCTACTATTTTCTGAATTTTTGGGGGCCAGTTCACTTAAAACAAAATCCCAGGAGGCTCAGTGTATATTCACTCTTAGGCCAGCATATCCAATGCACTCTTTAGTCTTAGATCAAGGAATTAAAGCACTGCAAATGAATTTCACATCCAAAATCATTCAATTTGTCCCCTTTGTCTTCTAGAATCCTAAGCATATGGGACCATACTAAGTATAGCAAAAATAGCTGCTGCTATAATCATAATTAGTACCTATTAGCCCTTCCTAGGTGCAAAACCCCAGTGATGAGAGCACAGCACGAGAAGCTAGATGGAAGAGGATTTGAAGTCTCTGTAGTACAGGGCTGTTATTGCTGCCCTTGCAGGTTCACCAAACGCAGCGAGTGAGAGGGAATTGCTGGGCTTGGGAACCAGGTCCTACGTGCCTTTCCCATACACACAAAGATGTACAGACTGAGATCTTTTTTACCTCCTTGCTGAGCCATTTTTTCTTGTCCAAATATGCTTTCTGTAAAAACCTGCTCATACAGTTCTAATCATTTTTAAGGGATAGCATTATTAATTTTTAATAGCTTTGGTATTAAAATTTGTTTTTCAGGATGATGGAGACATTTTTCTATTCTTAGTCACATAGTGGTTAGCAGCTGTTTTACACAGGCTGGAACATCTATTTAGTGACCAACTTAATGTCTGAACTTTTTGATTAATTATTTTGGCAGGCTTGTCTTTGATAATGTATATAGGTTAGACGCAGATTTCAGTCTCCTTTCCACAAAATGCTGAACTTACAGGCAATAACAGATCTAAAAGGCATTGCCAATGAAAATTAAAACAAAAAAATAAAACAATAATAAAAAAAGAAAACCCAAGAGCCCCAATGTTTTCAAAAGAAGAGACTCTAAATTGTGCATGGAAAATCAGCGTGGACCGATATTTCTGCACGGGAAAATCTGCTCCTGTGTCTAAGCAGGTCTGTGTGGAGCGCGGCGCGCCCCGGCAGGACGTGGTGCCCGGGCTGGGGACCGGGAGCCCGGAGCCAGAACCGGAGCCAGAACCAGAACCGGAGCCGGGGCCGGAGCCGGAGCCGGAGCCGAAGCCGGAGCCGGAGCCGGAGCCGGAGCCGGAGCCGGAGCCGGAGCCGGAGCCGGAGCCGGGGCCAGAACCGGGGCCAGAGCCGGAGCCGGGGTCGGGGCCGGAGCCGGAGCCGGAGCCGGAGCCGGAGCCGGAGCCGGAACCAGAGCCGGAACCAGAGCCGGGGCCAGAGCCGGAGCCGGGGCCGGAGCCGGAGCCAGAGCCAGCCCCGCTCGGTGCCGCGGCCCCGGGGCAAGGGACAGCGCTGTGCCACGGTCACCCGGGCCCGGGGCAAGGGACAGCGCAGCCCCGCTCACCCCACCTGGACCCCCGCACAAGCGGCAAGGCAAAGAGCCGGGCAGGGCTGACACCGAGCGGGGACCTACCAGCTCTCCCCTCCGCCCGCCGGGGTTGCACTTAAAAAAAAAAAAAAAAAAAAAAAAGTCCCAACTCCCAGCCCAGGGTCAAACATTTGGCTGTTTCAAGGAGTTCTCAAAAATCTGAGTCTGTCGTTTTGTTCAGGGCTCCACGTTATCCCCACTGGCTTCAAGCATAAAATCAGGTGAGAGCCAGAGACAGCTCATAAAAGTGAAGTCACATATGATAAGGGGAGTATAGATATCATAACCTGCGTGTGAAGGAGAAGGGAACAAGGTTATGATCATTGTCTGAGGAGATCTGTTCAAACAATGTAATAGAAAGCTGCCCCCTTTAAACAAACGTTAAACTTCTGCTAGAGGGTTACAATTTACAGTTCCAGCACGATCTTTTGAGGTGCTGTGGATACATTTAATATAAAGATGTCTATACAGTTTCCCAAATGCAAGGCATATCCTGCACCACAAGCTCGGCAGCTACTTTTTTTAATCAATAGCTCATAAGTATTCATTGAAAGATACGCTGGTATTCTAACCACTAAACTTATGAGGGAATGGCTACATCCATATTAAAAATCAACATTTACCTTTGAGTGTTTTTTTGAAAAAGACAAAACATTGTGGCTCTTAAAGGAATCTTAATTTATTATGAGAGAGTTGGGTATATGTTATATACCCTGCTACCAATTTTTCCACATAATTAACCCAGTGAAATCTGTTAAGAAAGCAAAGCAAAACTGTGATTTAACACCCAGGTCCACCACATGAATATACAAAGGAGACAAGGGAAACTTCACCTCCTCTGCAAAGAGCTGCCCAGCCCGACCCTCACCCACAGCCTGCTTCTCCTGCAGGCAGCCCCTGCCTCCACCACTCATTTTCCATCGATTATCCCAGGATTAAGGTTAGCTGGTCACCTAGATTTGCTAAGGAAAACGTTCTTTAAAAGGTGGAAGCTTTTGTGCGTGTGGAAACATTTTGATTGCTATTAAAGAAATGACTACTCAAAGCCTAGATATAATTAAAAGATTGGCTGTATTTTTATATACACTCACTGGTCTTCATGCCTGAAAACACGTCATCTTCATTGTGATTTATTTTGCAGTTAAAATAATGCACTACTTTTTCTCCAGAGTGATCTCTATTTAACTTATTACCTGAAAAACAGATTAATTTCCTTCAAAATTTTTAATAATATATTGTAGAAGCCCAAAGGAAAAAAAAAAGCAGATACTTAAAGGGCAGAATAACTGACATGTTGCATAGAGATCTGGATACTGAATTCTGAAAACTTGGACAGACTTAGATGATCATGCAATATTATAGTCAATAATTCACAATTCATGCATATCTCCTGATGTAAAAGTTATTACCATGCCTATTTTTTAATAAAAAGATATGAAAGTAAATGGAGATGGAAGGCCAATATGGTTAAAGGAATTATGGGAACTGACAGATCCTTCCTTGGCAGTGTTGGCTGAAGAAGAAAAGTGTCATCTACCCCAATTGAAATCCTCAAGCCTAATATCCCCCTACTCAGAGATTTTCCCCACTGTTAAAAAATTGTCTCAGTATTCTGTTCAAAGCAAATCTCATCCCCATTATCTCATCCCCATTGTAGACTGAGGTGTCCACAGTGAAGGGGCTGCATAAGGCCCCCATGCAGCTCCCACTCCTAGAGGTGGAGCAGCCCTGTCCCAGCCTTTGGGCTCAGAACCTCTCCCAGGAGCCCAGAGGTCCATGTGCCCCCAGGGAGAGGAGGGAATTAAGGTCTCACTTCCCTGGCTCTGTGTTTGGGCTAATTAAGCATCAAAGCCCAACTTAGCAAGCCACCTCGTGATTATTTGCTTCTTCTTGTTTTTTCCCAATTTGCTCCAAAATCTCCAACCACACAATTCAAAATAACTCAATCTTAATTTTGAAGTCATTTTGAAGTCAAGTGAGCAAAATGCAATTTTTTGGCTCATGCCCTCCTTCCAAAAACAGTTCACTCTGAACAATCCAAGGCTGTCTAGCACATGTTACAGGGCAGCTCTTCCAGTCTTGAACAAAATAATTTGGAAGTGATTTTCAGCCCTGCCCCATATATTCCCAAGCATCTCCTCCTCCCAGGTGTTAATCTTTCTGCTGCCCAAATCAGTTTTGGCTGCTACGATGGAGTTATTTCCACTTCATCAGAAGGAGTCAGCTGTGTCCCTTGTAGCTTCAAGGGATCTCTGAAGGTGACTTACAGCAACAAGTGTGTTCTAGAGGGACACTCAGTTGGCAGCACTGTACCACCAATGAGACCAGGAAGTTTTCCCTCTGTTTCCTTACATTTTCCATATCAGTCCACGTGCAGCTCACTGCAAAGGAGTGTCTTCATGCATTGGATATTCTCCATGTAGTTGTATTGTCCAAATGATTTTTTACTTGAATGATATATTTCCCCAAAGGAATAAAATAAAAATATAGGGTGCCACAGTAATTGACAGAGTCCAGGATTTTGCTGCATTGTCTTGTATTAGAACTGCATATTCATATTCTCCCCATGCAGCTTATTCTACATCAGGTTAAAAAAAAAAATGAAATAAAGAATGCAGGAAAAAAGAATATACATTAACCATTTTCTTGTTTCTTCCTCTTCCCCACAAGCCCAAGGAGACTCAATACCATGGTAAACACTCAGACCAAGACATTGTGTGGTAGCAAGCAGGGTTCTGGGGACTTCAGAGCTGGCTATGATCTGTGCTGGTCCATATTTGGGCTCAGTACACCTTGTGACTGACGTCTGCTTTATTTAACTACTCAAAATTTGGTTAAACTGAAGCAAACTGGATCCCAACATGCATTGTTGGTTCTGCCATTGGCTTGCTTGTTTCTTTGCAGTTTGAACCAAATTGGCATGGGGTGATTATGTTTTATTAGACAGATTTCTGGAGAATATTTTGAGGGATTTGAAGAAATCTTTTAAGTTTGAATGTGATGTTGGCCATTAAATTCAGGCATTTCTGCCAAAGACAGTAGCTGGGTTGTTAGTTTGGGACAAATTGGGCATGATTCAAGCTCCTTGTAACAGATGACTCCTTTATCCTGGATTTCAGCAGCAGGTTTTAGGACATCTAGCCTGGGTCTCTAGAACCAAACTCAGGTTGAATCAAGGCTTAGGGGTGACAAATGTTCTCTAGTGGCTGAGGTGTGGCCATCAAATGCAGTAGTGTGTTTGCACAACATTGGCACTGAAGATCTGACCTCATGACCAATGTTTTCACACAACACGCTCTCTTTGGACTTCATGCAGATTTGGGTCTTCGGTTTTCTCCAGAACATGTGAGACTCTTTGTTATAGATACACCAGAGCTTCCTGGAAAGCTGTGGTCATCTACAAAATAATTGAAAGGTTTCCATTCTTTTATTATTTTGGTCTTCATTTTTTAAAAACAGAATCTTTAAAATTCTTTTCTTCAGATGAAAAAGTTCTTACACCTGCAAAAACAGCTGTTTGTTCACAACCACTTAATGTAAATATACACTAACCTGTTTTGTACTCCTTTATTCTGGGTTTTTTGGGTTTTTTTTGTATCTTGCGCAGAAACCACCAGGAAGCCTAAAGGCTGACCTTTACCTACAAACAAATCCACCAGGAATGTGCAACATTGCAAAACTCCCTTTGGGGAGCGGGGAGCAAGAGCTGCCAGGAACATCCCCAACTCCATCCTCTCCCTGCTTGAAACAGCTGCTGCCAGATGTGCCCATTGCTTTGGGGGGTTTGACTTGGATACTCAAGGCTGGACACGGGGGCCTGACCTTGTGTGGGCCACGGAACAGTCATGGCAGGGGAACAGCTCAGTCTGGCAGCATACAAGCAATCCCCATCAGCACATGAGCTGCCCTATGAGTCAGGTAGTCCAGCAGCAGCCTCTTCCCCTAATTGCTTGCCCTCTGTAATTAATTAAAGATGAACTGGCAAGTAAACCCTGCACTCCCAAGTTTTCAATGCATTCATTGAAAACCCAGAGCTGGCAACTCTACTCCAGCAGCTCTCTAATAAATACCATCCACAGGAGTTTTGTGCACAATTTCTGTGTTTCAGGCTCAGCTCAGGCTGTGCTTGCAATACAGTTTCCAGCTGCTCAGCTCCAGTTTGTGTGAGGAGCAAAAAGCATTTATGAAGCTTCAGCAGCAGTTTATAAATAGTCACATGATAAACAGTGGGTTGTGCTGGGTGCAAGAAAATCCAGCAGAGGCATCACCACAGAGAATATTATTGCTTATTAGGAGCTAAAAGGGGCCTGAGGAATGTTTCCCAGAGTGGCAGCTTTCTGCAGATCAGTACCCTCCTGCACAGGCGTGGTGCATCTCCCTGCTGGGCTTCCCAGTGCCTGCGGTGGTGCCGGGGCTGGCACAGGATGTGGAGCAAGGAGGAAATCCCAAATCCTGTGGGCATGGGGTGTAAGTCACTGTGGCCACACAAGGAGCCCCAGTGTGCCTACACCCTGCTCCCAGAGGTTCACTCCAACCTGGTTCACCTGAGGAGCAGCCAGTCCCACACTGAGCAAATCCGAGGGTGCCGGGAGGTTTCCTTCCTCCACAGCACCAACTGTGTAAAGGACATTGCATTTACCGCATTTAGACAACAAAATCTTTTTTTT
>VYXF01006535.1:552725-591672 GCA_013397295.1 Polioptila caerulea | reverse complement strand
TTTTTTTTTTTTTTTTGCACAGGCCAGCAAACAGCCATCATCTGGGAACAATGAGAGCTGTCAGGACGGGGGAAGGGAGCCAGCCAAACTGCGAGCACAGGCTTGAGAGCTGAAGGAAAAAAAGAAACACTCCTCAGGAATATTTTGCTCTGAAAATTCCAAACTTCATTAGCTGAAAATGAATGCTCAGTCTATTGAGATGTGCCCTGTGCCCAGAGAGAGCACAGCAGGGATAGGTGACCTATTTTCCCTGGAGAGGAGGGAGAGGTTGCTCTCTATCGATCCCACCCTTCCTCTATCAGTTTATATATTAGTTCCTATGGCCTGTGGAGGAAGCAGCCAGTAATGGAGTGAATCATTCACAATGAATAAATCATCTGACTAATTTAGCTTGTTTTTCTTCTCATGGCTCTTCCACGAACAGATCACCATTTCCCTAAAGTTATTCATTATTATTATTACTATATAACTTGTCATTTGGGGATGTTCTTTTCTTTTTCTTCTACATTTTTATCTCCTACAAGTTAGCAAAAATCAATTAGCTCAGTTGTGACCAGGCAGATGAGTTTCATGGGGCTGTTCCTAGCCCCACACCGGATGAGTTCAGCATGGCTGTTGAAGGTTTTTGCATCAATAAAGAGAGAAAAATTTCATTCTGTACACTGCAGAGTCCAAAGTTCAGTTTCTACAGATGTACATGTCCTTCAGGACAGTCTCCCAACACCTCTGTAACACACATTTCCTCAGTACCAGCACAACTGGAAGAGAAATTACTGATAGTTACATAAAGCATTTCTAAATCAAATTTTATCATATTCTGGCTAGCAACCATCTCAATAAACAGCATATGTGGGGTGGTATCACCTAGAGGATTACTTGGCTTTGTCTCTTGCTAAAATGATGGCAAAAACAATGGAGAAAGCTGCAATGCTGGATTCAGATGAGGTCTGCAGGACTCAGATGAGGTCTGTGGGATTCAGACTCCATGGTCAACATCTGCATGGATTTGGAGAGCCTGGTGTGTGCTCCAGCTCCTGATGGCACGATGGAGTGTGCAGAAGGAGAGGAAGCGACGGGGCTGAGGACTGTGATGGGACATCTGCAGAGGCCTTCTCTCTCTGTAAATGTCTTTTCCCCCTGGAGAGCAAACCAGTGCAGCAAACCCCTGATGGCTTCAGGCCTAAGTACGTGCCCATATTTCTTCGAACTTGTGTGTGTATGTTTATGTTTCTTTTGCTTGCTCTACGTGAGACCAGCTCACCCTTTCATGAAGACTTGATGTAAACAAAAGAACAAACCAGAAACTCAACAGGCAGAAATGGTGCCCAGACTAAGGCACCACCTGCAGCACAAAAACACCAGGCAACTCCCACACACCTCCTCCCACCACCACATCAATGGGGAGGCTCAGTGGCAGCACCGGGTCTGGCTCTTAGCAAGCACTAACACCCAGGTGCCAGGCAGAGAACATTCCTGACTCCATAGAAAACAGGGAAAAGCTCCCATCCTTGCACTGCAGGAGCTCCAGCTCCAGTGTTTCATGAGCAGTCTCCGCAAGAACTGAGAAAAGAAAGAGTCTAGTCATGCCAGATCTCCAGCTAGGCAGTATTGATGAGTGAAATTTTACACACAAGCTAATTGCAAACTGATGCAAGAAGCAATTGAGTGATGTGGTGCTTCTCTGTGTGAAGAGTTGCCCAAGGCTTGCCCGCCTGCCTCCTGCACAGCCCCTGCTCCCTGGACAAGTGCAGGCCCTCCTAAAAGCTGCCTGTTTCCTCACCAGACTGGGCTCAGTCTAATCTGTGAGAAATGGATGCAGGAGTCAAACTGGGCAGAAGCTGGGCTCCTCCTGCCGAGTTCTGGGCAAGTGGCCCATGGCCAGGTCATAATCAAATGTAGACATGATCCTTCCTTCTCTCTCCTCAAACTACCAATAA
Organism: Polioptila caerulea; assembly: GCA_013397295.1. NCBI lineage: Eukaryota > Metazoa > Chordata > Aves > Passeriformes > Certhiidae > Polioptila > Polioptila caerulea. The sequence goes on along the minus strand of VYXF01006535.1, from coordinate 589,735 downwards.
AGTAAGTGTCCAGTGTGGTCACTTAACCAAGAGGGTTAATACTATTACAGCAAGGCCATGTAGTCTTCTGGGGAGTCCCTTTCTTCCAAACCCTCATCCAAGTCTGTAAACCGAGCTGACAGCTGACATTTCCTATCTGAGTGCAAGTCAGAGCTCAAAGATGAAACTTGGATGGAAGCAAAAGTGAATGACAGAAGAGGAGATTAAAAGCTATGCTAATTTACACTACTAATTGCAGCAGCACCTTAGGTGAGGTAATGGAAACCACATGTATCTGTGACACCTCCAGTGCGACCAGCGCTGCCCCAGCTGCAGAACGGATTTGTTTCTGTGCACCTGAGTGTGCAAATGGAGATGTTTTGGAACATTATCAAGGTGTTTGTCCTGGACTGAAATGAGGGGGTTTTTCACCTACATTATACCCTAGACTGATGGGGAAAAAGAAATTCCAGAAGTGAATCATAAATATATGTGTGTCTGTGTGTCTGTATGTATATATATACTCACAGTGAATCCCAAATATCTCTTTAGCTTTTTAGTTAGACATTTTCTTTATTCCCAAATGTCTCATGTAAACAAGTTATAATGGTAAACCCAAAAAATTCCAGCAGTCAAACCCCATCCCTGACTCAGTCTTTTCTTACTTAATTTGACCAAACTTGTTCGGTTCCTTTGTTCCTCCAGTTTCAGTCACTTGCAATGTTCTACTTAACCACCCTTTATCTTCTCCTGTTTAAACGTTGTTAAGGGCTTTTTCCCGACCAAATTCATGCACATGTTTAACTATTTTCCCCCATTCCAGCTTAACTTTTTCCTCGGTTGCTTCTGGGAAACGTCCTGTTACAGGAGGATAAATGACAAACACAGTGTGCAGGACCAGATGTGTGCCTTCAACACCAAGGGGATGGATGAGCCATGAACAAGCCACCACTGCAGCACAGCAGCAAGCCACAGGAGTAGCCCAGCTACATGCTTTCGTTCCTCAGTAAGTACTAGGTTACCAAAAAGCAGCTCAGCCTCCAAAGAAAGAAGATTCAAGATGTGCACAGTGCTCCACATGACTTACAGCTTGGTTCTCTGTCTTCTCAGAGCACCTTCAGGAAGCAAAAGGAAGGGGAAAGTCCTAAAGAGTCTCAATTAAAATACATTTTTAAGAGTTTTTTCATGACACTTTAGTTTTTTATTCTGGAGTATGCAGCTGAAAACTGCTAGACAACTGCTTAGCCATGTCTAATTTGATAGTACATTAGACAGACTTTCAGCCTAATGCTCTTGAGTCTATTGTAAATACTCAAACATTCCAGTCAACCAGACTGATAAAAACAATTTAACGGGGCTACTGGCAAGAGTGGTCTCAGATTTGCTAAAAATCATGTCTATGTTCACGCATGCAAACCAGCACATTTTCACTTACCAGACTGATTGACTGGTGAAAAATCTTAATGTAAAATAAAGCTACTGACACACACTGAGACTGTGAGACTATCCCTGGCTGGGTCCTGTAGGTGCAAAGAGCATCTAAAAAGTCTGAAGATGTTTTTAAGTGCTCTCAGAAGTTTCCCTTATGACATAATTTTAAAAAACGGTCAGTCACAGTTACAAGATGAATGCCTCAAAGCATCTTTGGCAGTTTTGTAAGATAAAAATTAGCTCATATTTTAGGGTGTTTTGTGGGGGAAATAAAGTGCTGTGTTATTTGGCATATGCTGGAATTTAGTGAAAGCCAAAGAAATACTTGAGACTGTAGTTGCTTTCTAAAAAATTATATTGAAATGTTTAAGGTCCCGATAATCACAAGATTTGAGACATTTGGGGTTAGGAGGGACTCTTGGCCTTTTCTCTGATGTGCTCATAACACTTCCTATATTTTTTCCCTTTGCATACCCTTTTGGCAATAAAGAGAGAACTTTTGTCCTGTGTTGTATAGATGGAAGTGATATTTCTGGTAATACTTTTTTGGTGTAGGTGACATGAAATTTTTAGAGCACAAGATGATGAATTAGTAAGCTTCATGCAAAGAATACAATAAAATAACTGCACAAAGACTCAATCACAAGCATTACTCCTCAGTAGTATCTACACATCCAGTTAAAATATAAATCATGGAGTTATTCACAATACTCTGTTCTTGCAAAAACTCCTCAATATTAACACAACTCAGACATTTATTTTCTTAGCAAAATTAGGACCATGGAATATATAGCTCATTACCCCTGGAAGCCATTCCTACCACTTCTAGTTAGATGTATTTGTATTTGTATTTAGATTTGAGAAAATCTAATGGATTGGCACTGTTGTCTATACTGGGTTTCTAACTTCTGCACTAGTGTGAAAACTTTATCAAGATGGCCAGAGTTACAACCTAGAGAAGGAAATTACATCAGCCAGTTTACCATTAGCATATATTCAGAATGTGCTGGATATTTAATACTCTATACTAACCAGGTACCTGTCTCAAAGCTGGCTGTAATATGATATGTCAGAAAACTGTTTTTGAGTTCAGAGAGAGGACAGATTTCACTGCAAATGTCCAGAGATTCAATTTATGGTTTTGCATGACTAACTTGGACAAATTAAGGGATTGAAATACAGCCACTTTGGTAGCTATAAACTGGAAGCAAACTGCAAGTGTGGCCAATGATACCATGAAATCCTCCTGGTGGCCAAAAGTCCTCCGTGGTTTCGGTCACCTCCACCCCCACTTTCACTAGCAGGTATTCCACTGGCTGTTCTTCTGTTTATTTGCATCCATAAATCTCACCAAGATGGTGAATGCAGGCATGGCAGGAATCATAGCTGTGCACTGAGGATTAGTTTCATTTCAAACATGGTCTTACACATGGGACAAAGATGAAGCTGTACTTGTGAAAGGGTCTAGAAGTTTTTGCATATTTTCAGTCTCCCTGTCTCGAACTGATGTTGTCAATATATATTGTTCTTATCAAAATAAATACTGCTAAATACGAGATAACAGAGATACATGATATCCTTAGTATTTCAGACATGACAGAGTAAAAAATGTTTGCCTTACAGAAATTATCAGCTGTATTTTATGTCCTCTTGCATATCTTGCCCTGTGTTTGTTTTTCTTCCCATGTATCCCAATGAAAGTTTTCATCTCGTGGGACTAAAGTCCCACATCTCTTTTGCCTCTCCAAAACAGGTGGCCAGTACCTGATGGACTCCTGTGGGATATCCTGAGGACTGGCACACTCTTTCCTCCCAGGTCAGCAAACATTCCTGGAGATCTCCTGCATCTACTCCTACTTCTGCCAGGGACCAAGGCAGACTGGAACGATCAGGGGACTTTGTGCTTCAGCAGGTTCTCTGCCCTGCCATGCCCTACCAGACAAACCACAGACAGCAGCAGCCCCAGGAGCAGCCCCTGGTCAGACATCACTCACACAACTCTAACTACAGCACGGCCACTTCAGCCATCACCTCTCTAGGTGAGGTCAGAAAACTTCAGGTAATGTGTCTGAGGGTTTTGTAAGGTGAGGTCTTTCTGCTGCTGAGACTCCTGCTTAGTCTGGATATGTTTTTATCCCAGCATGATTTCCTGGTAACTTCATGTTTGAGATGGCTTCTGCTTTTGCAAAGGTCAGGATGATATTCCCAGCTGATTCTAACCAAAATAATGCAACAGAAGATGTGAAGTATTCATCAGACTTTTACTTTCCCTCTGGCCATTGAGCTTTATGGTGGTTTAACAGCAACCTCAGAGATCCCACCACAGGTTTCATCTTCCTTTTGCAAAGCACATCTTGGGGCAAGTGAATAGGCTTAGGGAGTGACTGCACACTGCCTCCACTGTGGCCCATTAATACAGATCAGGACTATTTCTTTGATCTGCTTTATCTTCTAGTAACCACATGTAGGCTCCAAAACAGTAAAAAAAATGAGCAATATTGCATTTATTCACTTGGCCCTGCAGTGTTGACTTTGTGCAAATCTTTGAATTGCCCACAGGTTATGAGTCTGGCAAAAGGTTCAGTTCTGGGAATAGGCTTTCTCTGCTCTCACTTCACTCTTCATCATTTGTAATTATGTTTTTGTTGTCTGTAAATTTTGAAGACCCAAAGTCTTTTTTTTCCAGTTGACATGGGTGTTTTCTCATGCATTTCTCTGTTAATTTTATGTAATTATATGACCTATTCTAGTATCCACATAGATATCTCTCAAGAAATTGTCTTAAACAATGAAATTAGTAACCTTAATTAGGCCATCTAGTTTGGAAGGCTTTAGTGACAGTGGAACAGGATGTTTCTGTCTGATTACATTAGCTAGACCAATTTAGAAAGCAAAAGCAATGTGAAATCAAATTCTGGCGGTGGAGGGGGAGCAGCTCCATTTGCCTGATAACATTTCCATTGCTTGTCATGCTGGCACACTCTGCTGCATGTGTCGTGCACCAGCAGTGGTTCTGCTCTGCAGAGAAACAGCTGTGATGGCTTTGGAGATGCTCAGTTGACAAAGCACTTTGGGGAATCTGTCAGCACATGGAAAGGTTCTGGTAATATCTCTTCCTTCAACTTGCTTGCTGCAAGTGAACCAGTTGCTTTGTTCTTCCTTTCCACTGGCATTGCAACATCAGCTATACTGTACCTGGGCTGGCACCTTCCCCACTGTAATATTTTGGATTTCTCAATAGTATTGTAATGTTTTTGATGTTTCTGATAGTGTTGTAATTTTACTAGACATACAGGCTTCTCCCTCCATCTTATCACACACATACACACAGACACACACTCTCTTTCTGCATTTATATTGTGTCTCTGTAGCTTTTCATGCCAAGGAAAGCCAGAACACTCCCTGCAGCAATGCCATGGACTCCAGATGATCTCCTTAAATATGCTTCAGCCATGGGCTCCTCTTTAAACCCTGATTTAGCCAAGATTTTCCTAATTTGAATAAACCTGAACTACTCTGTTCTTAAACAGCTCAGCTTCCTTATTTGTGAATTGTTCTCAATGCCATCAAATTGTCCAAACATGCAATTACAAATTACTCCATCCTCCCTGCTCACTGTATACTTAACTCTCTTAGCCAAGAGATCTCTCCTGAACACATTTTTGGTGATTTCAGTCCATATGGCACAGCACACATCTCCATGATGAGCTGCTCACAGCACAGCCATCCCCTGGGCTCACACCCTGCCCAGCCCTGTGTGGTAAGGGATGGAGCTGCACAGGCATCCCTTCCTGCTGGCCCCAGGGAATGGTTCACCAGGAGGAGACAGGGACCCTCTTTGCCACATCCACAGTGTGTCCAGCACAGGTGAATTTCCTCAGACAGCCCAAGGATGTGCAAAGAAGGAACAGAGCTTGACAGTCCATGGCTTCCCAGGTGCTGCTCCCCTACCTGCCCATCTCCTTGCTCCCACCACCCATTGCTGGACAAACCCAACAGCAGCACAGCTGGTGGTCACTTCCTGGTCACTCACAGTGTCAGGCACAGCAGCACATGTCTGGAGCATGGTGCCCAAACAGCCCAGAGGATCTGGGGGGGAGATTTCAAGGTATTCTGCACCCTTGTACTTTTCTCTGCCAAATGCAACAAGCTGACACATTCTTGATGACATTACATCTGCTCAGATTGCATTTGTGTAAATAAGGCTAAAAACTCATTTTCAGGTCACACCGTACACAGGGATGTAAGAAAAGAAACTCGGGTTTTGGGTTTTTTTAATGTAAATACACCTAGAAGATAAAAGCCAGGCATCAGCTGCTTAAAGAGGGCAGAAGGACCACACTACATATTATTGTACTAGGAAAGCTCACAATTGCTTTTAAATTCTTAAACAACCTGGCACAGTTTATTTTGAAAACTAAAAACTCCGCTACCCAGAGATCACTGTTCTCCCTTCTCTAAGAGGATTTCTGACAAAAAACAACCCTTGCCAAAAGCAGCTGTCGACTAATGTAACACACAGCACCACTGTAAGAATGGATCCATGAGCCCTGGCAAGACCTCAGTCCTTGTCAGGACCCATGAATGAAACTGTCCCAGGGAATCTGCAGAGCCAGGCTGCATATTTAGGTAGCTCAAAAGGAAGTCAAAACAAAACAGAGTGCGGCAGGAAAAGCAGCACAGACATGTCAAAGGGCTGCCCACATGGCTCAAGCAGAGGCCGACCTAAAGCCACTGCCACACAATTCCTTGTGAAGCTCACAAAGGAGCCAGATGCTCCTGTCAAAATTATACCTTCCACAAATCTACATGGGAAGCCTGCCACCATCCTGCCTAAAAGGGGGAGAATTGATACCATTTTCTTGACTAAAATAGTATCTTTTCAGTGAATTAGCTGGAGAAAGAGCAAGAGCTGTTTGCTTTGTACAAGTATATTTCCAAGCATGTCATCCCCACAAAAGATCTTTCTTTTGCTCTACTTTCATGCGACCCTGAAAGCAAATATCTGATGGATATGATCTGGCTAGCTCCACATCTTCAAACAAGAACAGGGAGCTGGTGGCAAGTGGGATTCTCCCGTTGCTCTGAGCTAATAGATATTGGGAAGAAAAATGCAGTTGTCTTGGCTGGCTTTGAGATGTACTTAACATTTCATTCACAACATGCTGCTTGTATCCACAAAGCTCGACAAGGCAGTGAATATCATTGGCCTGTTTCAGAGACAAGAGGAAAACGCCTTGCCCGAGGACTCGCAGCCTGTCACAGCAACAGGGGCACGGATGGTGAACCTGAATCTCAGCCACTGGGCCTCATCACCCCAGTCCTTCCCATGGTGCCTTGAACATTGATCAAAATTTAGGTTAGTAGAGGGCGTGTCTGAATCAGCTCATGGTCTCACAGCTTGTTCTTAGTTCTCAGATTAATTGTTCTAATTAGCTACTCCACAGGCAAATATATATTGACTCTTTCTTCATCTCAGACTTGGGGCCAAGCATGATTCAGAAAAACAGTCAGCTGTGGCTTCCTCCCAGAATTTGGCACACATCTAAATTAACATTACAGCTCAACTCCCAGTTCCGAGCACAGGTAAGAAAACTCACCTAGTGTTACCAACTGGTTTTCTCCTCCATTTTTTAAAATTTCATTTCAGAAGGGGAATATCTTAATAAACCTTCCAAAATCCCATGCAGCACAGCATGCAAAACTGCATTTCTGCAGCAACATTGAATCTGCTCAAATTTGGGTACTAGAATAGAGGTAGGCATTGCCAACATTTCCAGCCTCATATTCTTGGAGACAGGAAGGCCAAAAAAGCTCAAAACTAGTCTGGGAAATTTGCTGGGACAAAAGATTTGGAATCAAGGCTCAGTGTTGTATACTCTAATTCACAACACAAGGGGGGGTTTTGCCATAACCTCATCTCAACTCTTCTTTATATTTTTAATAAATTTTCAGAATGAAAATATTTAGTGTGAGGAAAACACAGCAGTCAGTAAGAACAGGATCTTCCACCCAGAGTCTGCTTGGTGTATGTATTCCCTATAGATTGGACTGCGTGGGCAGTGCTCCTGCCCCATCTCTGGCAATAAAGTGAAGATAATTTAACAGGTAAGCAATGACTGAGTCATGTTCCCAGCTTTGCTACGTGCTCTAACAATTCCACTCACTCAGTGACATTCATAACCTCTCCTGCTGCCAGAGTTGCACTTCCAGTGGCTTTTGCCCTTGCCAGAGCCTCTGATAATTCTCTATATGGGAAAGAGACATTAGCTACCAGGTCTGGAAATAACTACACAAAACATTAATCATCTGTCTTGACAAAATCATAAATGCTTGATGAAGAAACAGGCATTTTGATGATAAACATAGATGATGCAAAGAGTTACAAAAAATGCAAAAGAGCAAAACAAATTGTGCATGTCAGCTGACTATTACTGTTAACATAGAGCTCACGTTGATCTGGTTTTTGTGGCTCCTTTGTATTCATGCTACAGTGTTTTCTTGTGGTGCAATAGAGAGTCTGATATTCTAGAAGTTAAACAAATGAAAATACTAAACAAAAATCTTTGAACTTTAGTAGAAACGTATTTGAGCAGTCACATATGACCTCAAACAACCATTACCTTGTAAATTACGAGCACCTGAAAAAAAAGATTAACACCTACATTTAGAATGAAATTTGGGGGGCAAATCTCTTAAGCCTTTTCATGCAGTATTTCTGAACCTTTTAACAATTTCAAAGGCTGTCACTGGCATTCTTGTTGACTGAAACTGCCCACTTTTAGCTGATAATTTATTTTTTTTAAAATTTTTATTTTTAAAGAGTGATGGAGAAATAGACTTGGAAAGATAATGTGTGACAAAAACGGTGTATGGGTGTTTGTAAGAACAAAAATATTTCCATCAAGCTTCATATGTGTTGGGAAGGACCTCTGTTAATTAAAAACAAATCCAGAAAATTACAGCTGAACTGAAGAGAGTCATGCAAATGCTTTTCAGTTCAAAATTTGTTGATAATTAAAACACAACTGCAATTCAGTTAATCTTGTAAGGGAAGGACAGACAAACAATATAAGTTGTGAATGGTGAATAGATAGGTACATAAACACCTAAAAATGAGAACGTTATTCCCAGCAGTGGTAAATAGGAGCAGACTAGAATTCAAATATTTCAGCAGAAGCTAAGCCTGTCCCTGCCAAAATCATTTTGCTAATATTAACTCTGTACTGCCCAGCTATATTCTTTCAAATCCTACAGAGTTTTTTTCTGGAATAAATCACTTGTACAAGATTAACAAAAAAGTATCTGGGCAAAGGTGCACCACTCTGTTAGTTTAACTTTTATCCACATTTCCCACCTATGCACTTCTGTCTGATTTAGTAGTTGCAAGTGATTTCTGCAGAGAAATCACTCATAAGTGGGCCTTCACTGATAACACAAAGAGAGGATGTCACAGATGTTTTTTTTATTTGTGTTCACCTGCTTGGTCCTGCTTTTTACCTGCTGTAACTGCGTGTGTCTGTGCACATGGAAGTTTGCACGTGTGGCACTGCGTGTGTGACACACGACATTCCAAGGCTGGCTGGGAGCTCAGCCACGGGCAGGGACAGCCCTGGTGCCACTGTCCCTTCCCCAAGTGGGGCACTGGTCTCTTCCTCAGCTCCCACAGCCGTGATGTACCTACATCCCACATAGTAATGCAAGTTTAGGCACACTGGCAGACCCCTTTGCACGTTGTGTATTATCTTAGCATTTTATTGATCATTTGGGAGCAGAATGAATGCTAATCATCAAGTTTTATGTGAACGTTTCTATTGCACAAAGCATTATAGCACATGTGTCGAGTTAAGGGATGCTGCCTATGTAAATGAAAGATAATTCCACATTAAAAAGATGTTTTCTGGAGCATCTTTATTCAGTTACATTTCAGCTGATCTGAAGGACTCCTATCAGCACTAACACAGAGGGGTAAGGCTTAGGAATGTAAGTGCAAATAATAGTTTGCTAGGCCAGGATACTATTTCTCTGCCATGGATTTCCAAAGGACTTACTGTACATACTGGTTCTGGCATTTGAAACTCCAGGCATAGCTGGGGGATGGGGAGGGATGGAGGAAAAAGAGGATTTGATATGAACAAAACATTTTTTGTAAAAAGCAGATTCCTTTTTGTTTCCATGTGCCATACAGTCAGCATTTTTTGAGTCTTTACTGATGCTCTCACACAAGAAAAGTGACTCTTGAAAAATGCACCATTACAACTTAATATATCCAGTATGTAATTTGTACTTAACAGAAAGATATTTAGGACCATTTGCCTCAGCCATGAGACTTTCAGCTGCACAGTGGGAGGTAGTGCTTCAATGAAACCTTTGTTTTTAATCTTCTGATACAGTCACTAAGGCAGTTGGCTGGCTTTAAAATTACATCAGTCTTCTTTTTTAATCTAGGGTTTGCAAGCAGTAGTTAGTTTGGGGCATCCACCAAAGCATATCATTTCACAGGCAGAGCTACCACCCTTTTTTTGCCTCTCCTGGGTAGGATGCACCAAAATTGGTGTCTAAAAAAGAAAAAGGAAAATGGACAAGAAAGTTGCCCGGGGAGCGCGGACATTCCCGGAGACGCCGTCCATCCTAGCCGGTCTGTACAGTGCAGCGCAGTTTACTTTGTTTCCTCCTCTTCCTAAAATTAGATTACATTTCCTCTAGTGAGCACAATGATGCAGAAGCTGGACAACCCAGAGCCTGAATCACTTCAAAGCAAGTTTTCAGCGAACGTCACCCGTCTGCCGCAGCCCTGCGGAAAGCGCATTGCTCTGCATAGCAAGTTGGGTGGCAGTGGGTCCATAATATAATACTGTTGCCTTGTGTTCCTCTAAGCTCTGCCCTCCTCTGAAAAAAAAAAAAAAATCCCTCATAATTCAGGCAACAGCTGGAAAGCTTAGCTTAATGGTCTGTGCTTAAATGTGGAAGGTCACAGGGTGCTGATCTAAGGAGCGGAGAAGTCTTGCTCAGCCGACTGTTGACACTCAGTAAACGGAGGAGGAGGGGACTGTGTGTGCATCTGAGAAAGCCATACCCCGGCCCGCGAAGAATAGGAAGCAACTTCTATTCAAGATTTGCAGGGGTCCTGGACCCAGTAGGGAAAAGCAACAAGGCCCTTCACTGCCTCTAAGTTACCTTGTATTATAACAGGATTAAAGTACATTTAGCTTCTCTATTAGCATACTTTAGCCCCATTTAGGCTTACTTGATGTTTCCGATGGCCTTTGATCAGCCTTGCATGGTGCTGGTCAGCTTCAGGACACAGCAGTCAAAAAGCGAGACTGTGAAATTATCCTGATGTTGAATCTCACAGGAGATATTTCTGGCTGTTTTCATTCACTCACCCCCAATATTCAAGTTTCTTTCTCTCTCGCTCTCCCCCCCCCTCTCCTCGCTCAAGAAAATAATTTACTCATTGTTAAAAAAACAGGGGGGGAGTTGGAGAAAGAAAGAGAGATATTAAAAGAAAAAGGTAGCTTAGTGACCAGTAATAATTAGCTCCTTGTTTGAAATCACTGCTGGCTTGTGTGCTGGTGCTGAAGCATCTATGAAAAATACTATAATTTCTACAGTGTCTGGCTTTTTATTGCTTACATTTGCATATAAATTAAATCCATATTGTAGCTTTAAGGCAAGCTAGGCTTAGAAAGCCGTACAGCTCAGGGTCCTATTGTTTTACATCTACTTTCTATACTGTGGTTAAATGAAAAGGGAGGAGAAAGTAAAGGAGGCAGAAAGTCAGCTTCGCAGCATTTTTAATTGCTTCTTTGCCAATTATGGACAAATTAATATTTAAACTTTGTAGTGCTTTGAGAAAAATTGTTTACGGAATCCACCTCTTGGTGTTCAGTGCCCCCGTGCCTACAGCAATATCTATATTGGAATCTTTCATCTAAGAAAATGAAAAATAATTAAAGATAAATACTGTTCCCTTTTAAAATATTTTATGGAAACAAACGCTGTTAATTGAACCGTAAATATTTCAAATATAGGCGTGATCCTTATTCCCAACAGCAGCCTGAAAAGCCATTAGCAGACAGCATTTTTTCACCTGATACTGTTTATGTGCATGCAAAGAGCTTGTATCGTTTACTTCACTTGATCTTATTTTTGTCTTCCTCCTCTGCTTCACGCTGCCATCTCTGCTTGACCGACTTAGGTTGGCCGCCCTGAGACCCCGTTTCAGCACTCAGAAATCCACAGGCTGCTAGTGCTAGCACATCAGGGCAGAGCCTGGGAAGACAAGAGACATTTGCAAAGATGAGTAACAAGAAGCAAATGGCGCCTCAAAGTCTCCCTTTAAAAATTCTTTAATGAGATACAGTGCATTTTTTTTTCATTCTTTTCTTGGGCTAATGCCTAGTATGTACCAACCACTGGGCCACATTTTTAGGAAACATCTAAATCAAAAGTCAGAAGATTACACAGGGACATAAGAAAATCTTAAGATGGCAGGAGGCCAGGAAGCCCAGCTAGGCCTATCCTTTCCTCCAGTTAACAGTTGTTCTCCATAATATACTGTTTTTCTCCCCCGCTCTCTCCATATGCTTCTTGCTCTATTTGAAATCTGGTCAGATCGGTTGCTTCTAGAGCAGCATCTGGTAGCTTATAATATATACCCTCTGGAAAAAAAAAATGTATTACATTTGTACAGTGCAAGACCTCGCTGGAGCCATGTCCCTCGTCCTCATATTTGACATTAGCTCTAATAACTGCAGCACTGCTCCCTGCGGTTCCCCCCAGAGCCCTTGGCAGCTCCGCCAGGTCCCCTCTTAATCTTTTCTCTTTGCGAGGGATACAGACCTAGTTTCACTAAGCATTTTGGAGTCTCCAGTCTCGAAGTCATTATGGGACTTTGTTGTACTATTTCCATTTCTGCAATATCCCTTCTGTAATTAGGTAATCAAGACTGTGCATCTTTCCCATGTGGCCTTTTGAGATCGATTTTATTTATCAGTTTATTTATCTCCTATTACACATTTTAAAAATTCTGGTTGCAGTACCATCAGCTGGGGACATTTCTAGTCTTCACAGCTGTCTGCTTGCAATCGTAATTTCCTTTTTCCTCTTGCCCGTCACTCATTTGCTTCTTCTGTCTGAATTTTGCAGCTGTTCATAATAATAAAGGATGTTACAAGTGCTTGACTGCATGGTGAATTTCATGAATAGTCTCCTATGGACACCAATGGCAGAATGGCAGGGACTGACATGAGGGTGAAAGGGTTGGTGGGACTGGTTTAACGTGAGTGCTTCTGGACAGGGACAGTCCCTGGTTATGGGGTTTGATGATACCTCAGCCAGAGAAATCCTGCCCCTGTTTTCGGATGTCAGCAAAACCAGGCTGGAGATGCAACACGCTGCTATACAGCTGATTTCACATGGACAGAGTTGCCAAGATTATATTAACACCATAAAGATCTTTCCCAAGGCAGTTGACTACAACCTGGACTGTGGTGCAGCAGTAAAAGTCTCACTTCTCGTTTCCACTACAATAAAATTATTGCCTTTGACTTATAAATACCTATCAGTACATCCAGGTCTTTCCTATCAACTATAAAACAAAACTCTTAAACCCTTTCCTTCATTGCTCCTTGGAGCAATACAACTGGTGGCTGAGGAAAAGTCCTATTTGTTTCCTCACCTATTATAATCTTATAGCTACCCTGCCCTTTCGGTTTTCTCTAGACTCTGCCCATTGCTGGGTGACCCTTTCTACTCCAGAGATTAAGGTCAAGCTCGAGCCCTAGTCTGATAACAAACTTCCTCTCTGTGCCTTTCCTTCCTGCTGCTCAAGACTGCCACAGTAAAAACTCCCACGTTCTGGCCCACACGTGGCTGCAGGGTTCCTGGGAACACCTGTGGAGATGGCATTGCTGCACCAGGTTATTCTGGGCCACCCTCAGCCCTCATGGCACCCACCAGGCCACAGCACACAGCCTTGGCATTAAGGGACATCAAAATCTGCAGAGGGCCTTCTCCTGCAGGCCCTGATGCATTTTGCTGATGAGACACAAAAACCTGGGTGTCAGTAACAAAATATTGCTGTGTGTTGATGCCCTTTTCAAATGTTGTCATTTTAAGCCTTTCTCTCCGTTTCCAAAGTGAGATGGTGAATAAGAGAAGGAGTCTTTGCAACACTAACAAGGGCTTCAACCATAACCAGATGCAGACACAGATAGTTCTGAGGCTTAAAAAAACTTTGATTTCTTGTTTGTTTTTATCATTGCTCATTTAGTGTTTCATACTCCTCATGGTGGACTGAGCAGAGCACAGGTGCCCTATATACTGCAATACCTTTGAAGGAGAATCCACTCAAAAATGCCCACTCTTGTGAAATTCTGTCTTCACTTGTTGACCCATGAGATTTAAACAACTGCATTTTATAAGGACAAAATAAATTGAGTCCAGACTTCACAGCATTTTATATCCCCCTATGAGTGGCTTCAGTGTTTGTTAGTTCAAATTTTAGCTTTCTGTGTGTTACAAACCCCATCTTCTGGCAGTTTATCAGGTGCCTCCAGTATTGGTTTCAAAACAGATATTAAATACTGCTCTCTCACCTTGTAGCTGCAGTCATTTCAAATGTACTGAGCAGCTTTTCTGCTTTCCAGCCGTCAAAGATTATACACTGAGAATAAATTACTCAGCTGGGTGCGTTGTTTGTAGGCAAACCCAGGCAGTGACAGTATCAGTAGTCCCTGTGTTTAAAAGCATGTAAAACACTTTCTCTTTTTCTGTGCTTTACATTGTGGCTCAGGCACATTCCTGCACAAACCAGGATGCTGGTAAAGATGTCCTGAGGAATCACAGCCGTCAGCCCATTTCCTGACCCTTCATGCAGTGGATGAAATCCCTGGCATGGGAGCAGCAGCCTTGTAGGGGTGGGGTGCTCCAGAGGACATGGGGGACACCTGGCTGCCACCCCAGGCTGAGGAACTGTCCCCATTTCATCACCCTGAGCTCTTTTTGAGTGATATTTCACTGATCACAACTTAGATTCTTTTTTCTTGGGTTTTGTTTTGGTTTTTCCCCAAGAAAACTATCATGCTTGTTAAGTATCAATGTTTCCAGCACCAGACAGATTTCTGAGATTTCCTTCTATTTTTTATTTATTTTTATTTTCCCTTTTGTGATTTCTTGTCACAAGACCTACTCTGTCCACTGCAACAGTGTACAGCACTGCTGAATTGCTGAAGACCACAAGACTATTCACAAACATAGCACCAAACTAGAAAACAGGACAGAGTTTCTTTTATCTTTCCTTTCCACAACCCAGGCTTCCTAGGATGTTTCCATACGAATGCTCCCAAACAGTGAATTTTGACCTAAAATTTAAAACTATTTCATCAAGAGATGAAATTTGGCTGGGACAGAAGCAGCATAGTTCATATATACTATATTAGTTTGTTGAGGACCAAAAACTCTATCTGAATTAATATGATCAGTCACAAAATATCTCAGATATCTTTAACCATCCAAGTTTTAGGTTCCAGGTCTGCAAGAGTATTTTCCATAGATAATAGAAAGGTACATCCAAAGGAATTCACTTTTTCTTCATCCTCAGAGGATGAAGCATCTTTTTTTAAACACTGATTTCTATCTTTTGGTAACACAAGGAGCTCAGAAGACAGGTTTAGGTATAATCATAACTTGTAGCTACAGCAAATGTCTTGCTATGGACTACTCATAAATCATCCATAATTCAAATACATTTCCAGAAACAATTTGTCTAACGATTCTGACAGAATGAATTTGAAGGGGAAAAAATCTGCTTGCAGGCAAACTGCAAGCATAAAAGATGACTACATTCCTTTAATTAAAAAATCAGTGTAAATAGTACTCTTGTTGATACTAAGTACATTTGTGAAGCAGAAGTAGCTTAAATCAAAACTTACATAGAATAAATACAGGGACAGGTTTCTCACTGTGCATATGATGCCTTCATTATCTCTAAATATGAAACTGATTATTCATCTTTGAGTGGTAAGCATTGGAGAACTGTCATTTTCTTTTTATTTTAATATATCCAAAAAATCAAGAAGCAGGATTTTTCTTCTGCTGCTTTGTTTTACTTTCTGGCTATTTCATGAGTCCTTTGGACATTCTTGATTCTGCCCAATACCTGAGAAAACCTACCAGGGTAGGAGTGGGGGAGATGTTGCATGCTCATTTACTCCTGTTCTGTCCTGTAACAGCTGTGATTCTCCATTGCTTTATCATCTGCAGCAGATCAGGAAGAGAACAGAACTGACTGACATGATGTGCTACACCTTCCCTGGTCAGGCATAGCAATAAGGAAACTCCCTCTCTACAAATAAACTTTCCTATTTGTAAGTGTTCCCCACGTTTCTTGAGGACACAAACTCTTTTTTCCAGGTCTCTCCGGTCAGCATTGACCAGTGGTAGCTCAGCTTCTTGGAGAAGGGTCAGAAAACTTTTGGGGAGAGAAATTACAGTATGCATGGATAGTTTGCCCTTTTTTAGTCCTTACCTTTGCTGCTCAGCCTAAGCAGAAACTCAGGATTGCATTGCTGGCATGTAAATACCTTGACTTATCTTAAACTTAGAGCAAAGGGACCCATTAAAGGTTTGTGGCTTCAACATTCAATATCAGTTTGTTCTCATTCATATGAATATTGGATATGTGAGGAGAGAAATCCCTTTAAATAAAGTGTCCCAACTGGTGTCTCAAAAATAGATGCTGCCATTTTTATTAGCAAAGTACAGAAGAAAAGGCAGTAAAAAAATAAGTTTAGAAAAATCACTCAGGTCATCAAATACTATGGAGAAAGCCACTAAGAGTGGTCTAAGCTTAAAATACAGATCTGAGTGTAAGATATTTTGAAATCTTACATGGCAGAACAAATTCTCTTTCTCACACTAGTGGCTGTCTCTGTCTGTCTGTCAGCTCAGAGTTCAATCACGTATTCACAATAAAGTATGGGTCAAGTCCTCGAATGTCTGTGTCTTATAGTCTTATTCTTGGCTGACAAGTGCTACATCTAAATCAGTGTATGGCATTAAGTTATAGCCTGAAAGCAGGCTGGAGTGGTGAGACCAGTTCAGATAAATGCTTCTTGCCCCCCCCCCAACCTTCCACCTCTCTCAGGCCACTGTACTCAAAGACACAACTTCCAGCAACACTTATCTAATTGCAATTCTACGAGTGAAAGCTCAGCTCAATAGTAATACTGACTTGGGCAAGTTCCTATCATCTGGTCTGGGTCAAAATATTACACACCAGTAATAGAAATTTATTCAGAGCAGAGATATCTTGGCATAATAAGACCATCTTGCTTCATGTAATTATAATTCATGCATCCAGAGACAGCTGTCCATCAGATATATTGTATTAGCTAGCTTTGATTTCTATAATGAGTTTTATTAGTATATTTATGAGGAAGAACAGTGGCATATAAAGAAGTTATGAATAAGTTATCATGTGTGCACAACCAACATCTGGGATCTTCTAAATCTTGCAGAGAAGTTAAAGTCTGAATGGATAGAGAGACTGAAATACTCCCAAAACATGATCCATGAAGACCTATTTCATAATACATGGCATCAACACTATGCGTTGTTTTGTTTCACAGTCATGAAATAATTCCATTTATGCAAACAAGAAATCTAAAGGTTCTGAATAAAACCCCAAAATTGTAATCCAGAATGTCAAGTTTTAATTTCTCTTTAATATTAAATTGATGTGATTTGAAAGGAACTTTTTTTTAATGTGAGAACTGCTCCTGTTGGCCCTGGTTGCCCGCACATGTAGGAGCACTCAGGCTGTACTAGAAGAGATACATTGAATTTAGAGAGTTTCAAGAGATGACTGTTAATTCTTTCAACAAAAATGGTGGAAAAGAATGGAAATGTGGGACCAAAGTGAAAGTCACTGTTTATGGAGATGAAGAGAAAGCATCAGCAGGAAGTGATGCAGTGAAATGATGCAGAGCAAGTAAAAGGGCACAAGCACTGTCTCAGCAGCTCTGGAGACACAGACTAATGGAGACAATGTTCTCTAAGTCTAACATGTAAACACAGAATCATTACAAAATCTATCAGATAGATATCTACAGTTAACAGGTTTGAAGCCTGAAGTGAGACAGCTGATTTTGAAAATATTTTTCCTGTAATAGGACAGGCTCAGGACTATACCTGCCAACACGTGTAACTCTCTACCTCAAAGGTCTCACAGTACTGCCTTCTGCAAAGATAAACTGTCCACCCCCTTGTCCCCCAGGTCCTCAGGCCATGCCCACACCACCCTTGTCGCACTGGTAGATTTGGGAAATTTCAGACAATTAAAGACTGATGTTGCAAGATCTAGGGGAATATTAACTCCCATGCCAACACTTCCTGGTAAAGAGGGTACTGTTACCCAACTGTACCTCATCAAAGCAGTTTGACCAAATCCATCAGGTTTCCTCAGCTACCAAACAAAGGTCAGATCTCTTGTATAGCTGAAGACTGGACCACACACCACCAAACTTCAGCTTTTCAAATTGAACTGCCAGGAGCCAGTGCAGTACTCTCTGCATGAAATGCTATTGGTTAGGCCAGCACATCACGTGTTCTTCACAAACCCTGAAGAGATAAAAAGATTGATCCTCATAAAAATGCTCTTTTTAAGGGGACAAATATACAGGCAATCAAGGCAAGGTGTGATGAATAACATGGCACTTGCCATGGACAAGTATGCACAGATGGATACTTAAAAAGCCCAAAACCTCTTCTATGTCCCCTAAACAGTCTCACCTAAGCAAGAAAAGAGACCATGTAAAAGTCTTCAGTTAAGCTGCAAAATTAGCCAACCTCCCCTGGGTCTACCCACATTGCCAAGTCCATCTTCCACCCCTTCTATGGGTGCCTGTGTTTCCAGCACCACATTTTGCTGCCATGAGCTGATCACGTTCACTGTGGTGATAGCTGAGGGTGACGCGTCCAGTCATGCTTAGATCTTAGAACCAATTTCTGCCTTGCTGGCCAAAAATGCCATGTAGACTGAAGAAGAGTTCAGCATGCAAGAGTCATTCTGTGTCACCACTACAGCCTGGGTTAGCCTGTCAGTGTCAGGGAGAAATGGAGCAGAGTCAAAAGCTATCCAATTATTTTGCTACAATCTTCTCCAAAGCCTTCCTTAAAGCTGAGACTTTTCGAGGAGGCAGGAAAAGTTGTTTAGAAAGGCTTTAACAACTTCTTCTTTCAAAGAAAATCTTAAGTTTTGGGCAAGTGTTGGGTCCTCCATGATACCTGCACAGAGCTCAGAAGAGTCTCAGTGTCCCAAGTACTGCCTGACCCCCTGCAGGACCTACAGTCTGAAATGGCAGCAAAGATTGCATTTGATCTTCAAGAAATTATACCACTTCCAGAAAGAAAGTAAAAGCCAGTGTGGTGCTGAATGATTCTGTCAGGACAGTAATTGGAAAAATCCCCACAGTAAGAGAAGCTCAACTGTCACAGTTTGTGAAGAGCCTTGATGAGCCAGGTTGTTTACTGCTCACAAGCCTTGTGCTATTCACGACTTGGCTGACACTCTGCTGAAGGGCAAGGCAGCCCTTCTTGGACTCGTTCCTAAGCACAACGTATTGTTTCCAGAGCCCTTTGTGCTACTATCACTCCAATTAGGAGCTAGAGTGCCTTCACAAATGTTCTGTCCTCCCACTTTGTCAGACAGAGATGATCTGAATACCACAAAAAGTTTTGAGAAGGGGAAAATCACAGACGAGGGCATTTAGGAATCATAATGGCAATGAGTGGCAAGAGGAGATGATTACAGAACTTCATAAATTTTAATCAAAATATCAAAAGAGGGTTCTGTCAGTGCAAAGATATCCCTCTCCTAATGGGACAACAAACTAAAGCAGTAGCTTTATAACATCCTTTGATGCCCTAGGATAGCAGGACCCCCGGAGCTGACTGTTGTGTCCCACAATAGTTCATTAGTATTGAAATTCCTAATTCCCTTTATTGGATCTGAGTTTTGGCTTCTAAGGTCTGACCCCTGAAGAGCCAGAAACTTCAGACTGCTTTTTGCTACACACTTCCTCACTTTGGGCATTTAACTCCACACTTTTACAAATACCACGTGTCTTTGCCACAGTGAAGAGAAAAGAATAACCCGTTATCTTTTAGCAGGATATTCTTAGTATCACTCAGGCAAAGACCTCTTCCACCAAATCATCCCTCACATTGCTGTTCTCTGTTAACAGTGGGAAAATATGTCTGTATTAGAGCTGAAAATTAAAGACAGGATAATGGATTTTGCATCTTCTCCTTCTGGCCATGCCTTTGATTCAAAATTTTGTGACATACTCTTCAAGTACCTGCCTAGAAACAAGAATCAGCACAAGCCCACCAGTCCAACCAGCCACTCAGTCCTTGCATGCTGTTTACTTTTGCCTCACATTTCTCAATCCACCATCTCATGGAAACTCACAAAGAAAGCCACTGAATTAAAAAAATTGAAAAAGATATTAATTTACCTTCCTCTTTTATTTTTTTTCCTTTTTATACACAAGCCCTCAATCCTCAGACAAAGAAAGAATAAGGAACCCTACCCATATGTCCCTTAAAACCAGGACAATGTAGTGCACTTGGAAGAGAAGATGAGAAAGTGAAGAGTTAACTGGGTTTATAATTGTTTCCAGAGAGCAATTATTCAGTCCCTAAAAATGCTGGTAAAAGAAGAAAATGGAAAATGAACATGGTCCCAACAGACAAATGATTAATATTTAGGGAAGGACTATAGCAGGGTTTGATCCAAAAGAAATGGAAAAGAGCATTTTAATGAGATTGGTATTCAGACTGTACAAACTCATTAAATTTGGGCTTTGCCATCTCATAAAAAAAAATGAAGGATGTTTTGAAGGTGGGTTTCATGTTTGCATTCCCTTTCCCACCACCAGTGTCTGTGAGGAGGTGCCCACCAAGCACTGGCAGCCCTGGCAGCCTCGCAATACCAAAGCAGAAACACAACCTGGAGCAAGAGCCAGGCAAATAACTGGGAACAAAACATGCAGCTGATTAATGCTGCCAGAGAATTTTTATAGAGAATGTTGTTTTTCTTTCATGTTGCTTTCCCTGTGCAGCTTTCCTCAGTGCAATATCTGTGAGTAATCTCCGCTCTCCAGCTGATCGGGGCGCAGCTCCCTGCGTGCAGCTAATATTGGCACGGTGACATTTCGGCTGCTTTCGGTGGACACGAGCAGGTGCAAAGCAGGACCCGTGGGAGCAGCACAGCCTGGCCCTTGTGAGGAGGATGTGGAGAGTTCCTGGCCACACCACTGCCTGCCTTCGGCCGGGACCAATGGCTCCTGCCCGTGCCGTGTACATCGGCTTCCATGTTTAATAAAGTTGTGGACTATTAGGTTCACCACAGCGCAGCTCCCAGTTTTATTTCCCAAGGGTTCATAGCAACAGTAACACACAGTAGTTATAATGTGTCATAAAATAAATATTAGCAAAAATGCTCAAGTGAGTCTCCCCCAGTTTGGAATTTGCTTGGCATCACACGTCCCCTAAAGCACGCCTCCAAAAGCCAAAGTTGCCTGCTGCTGCAGAAGGTTTGTTCATTTGCCTTAGTTTTGTTTTTCCCCTCAGCTGGCTGGACTTACACCACTGTCACAGCTAACAAAGGTAAGCACTGGTACAGCACTGCCTTGTGCCTTGCCCTAATCACATTGCTCTTGAAATTAAGTCTGTCAGAGCTTCGGCTGTAAACCCATATTGCAAGAGCTTAATAACTCCACTGTGAACAAAAGAAAATTACTTCTAGACTCAAACCTGGTGTGCAAGACTTCTGCCTATGGGGTGACATTTTATTTGTTGCTGGGAATATAAACAGTGTGCCCAAAATGGTTAAATAGATCAAATACAGGAACAGAAAAACAATGCACCTGTGCAGCACTCACACACTGGGAAACGTGCACACACATTAAGTAACCTCATGTGATATATTTTACAAGCTCTGCTTGCACAGGGAGGAAATAAAATCATCAGGAGCTTCTGACTCCTTCACATCAATGTCCTCAGTTTTAGACAAATCTCAGCCTCTACTTCTTTTTTGAGCTTTTTCCTTTCTTCAAGAATAACAAATTTACACTCAACCACCACAAAACATGTTGGCTTGAAGCTGGGGCAGCCAAGGTAAAACTCCATCCTAGAGCAGTAGCCAGATTTTTATGTATCAAAATGTCCCATCTTTGAAGTTGTCTTAATAATGTCTTGCAGGAAAGCCCCAGGGCAGAGCCTTTCTCTGCCACAGGTTTCTTGTACCACTTTGAGCAAATCATTTAGCTCTCCTATTCCTCAGCTCCACTGCTGAAAAATGGGAATAATTAAATTGCTCTACTTCATCAAACACCTGTAATGATAAATACAATACAAAATACACTGAAGTGCCTGCAATGAAGATTACCTGCTGGACAGAGAGATACAGAGCTAGAAAGAGGAGACTCATACCCCTCTTAATTCATGGCATTTTGAAGTCCACAAGTGCTGTTCTAAACCAGTTTTATGTTTGTTTTCTTTAAAATACAGTGATATAGTGATCAAACAGATTTTTCTATACAAACACTACATATTTCTTCTCCATTTTCTCTTTCCTTATTTATTTTCTGTTAAATAACAGTATAGACTGCCTGTAGGATACAACCACTGTGTGACCACACAGTTTGGGATGGCCATGCTGGAGCTGATGGGGCTCCTGCAATGGCTTTAAACAGCACAGTTGGAGATATTTTGCTCTGTCAGGTCAAGATCACCCTTCCTTAACACCTGCATTCCTGATTCAGATACTAAGTCACAACAAAGCTGTCCACTCATCTTAAGGAGTGGCAGGAAATAACTGCCTGTGGCTCATGACACCCCAGCACAAGGATGTCTGCCTTCATCCTCATGTCACCAGGGAGGCTCTGGTCCCAGAGCATGAGGAAGGGAAAGGGAGGCATCATGCAACAGGGTACAGGCCTGGAAGTTCCCCCTGTCCCTTGGATGGTTCCTGTACCAGCAGATGTCCCCCTCAGTGACCACAGCTGTGGGAGTGAAGCTGTAGGTGCAGGAGAGCATGGGGAAATGGATGCTGCCAGGGGAAAAGGATCTCTCTGTGGAAAGTGCAGGTGAAGTCAGGTAATGCTGCAGCAGATGCCATGGACAAATGGAAGGAAAATGGCCAGCGCTGGATTAAAAAGAAATTAAACACAGCATCAGCACATGGTGTGGTTGAGCTCACGGGAGAGACTGTCACAAGGGGATGAGCAGTCCCAGTAGTCATCAGTCACCAGCTCACATTTTAGCCATCAAACCCTCTGCCCTCTCATGTTCCCTTTGCCTTGCTTCCTTTCTTGTGTGGCCTCTACCCAGATTCTGAACCTAGGGAGAACCCATAGCATATGTCTTCCCATTGCTGTGTACAAATCCTACCTCCTTCCATCCCCAGATCCCTTTGGGACCCCATGCAAAAAGCAATACTGTTGGGATCAGCCAGAAAGGGTTCCCACAGTCCCCTCAGCTCCATTTTGGTAGAGGATGGCCACAGCAGAGCTGTGTGGCCCAATGGTGCCCAAGGACTGACACGCCTGTGTTTGCCTTGCTGGCCATGTATGGGGCAGCAGCTGGGAAAGCCTGGGGTGCCAGGGCAGGGTCTCCCAGGAGCTGGCTCCTGTGAGTCCTCCACCCATCAATCTTAGAGCAGTATGCCGTCATGGATAAACAGCAGCTGTTGCAGTAAGCTCATCAGATAACAGGCACATATATTAAAGTACCTTTAACACACTTACTAAAACATATATTTAGCTAGGGAAAATAATCTCGCCCTGCCTATAAAAGTCAAAGTTTGCCTTTATAAATAACTCCTGGAACCCTGCACGCATCTCAGGAAATGGCGACGGTGTGCGTGCTCAGCCTCCCACCCTGAAAAGATCTCTGAATAAAATATAAACACACTAAAATATAAAGAACCGTTTGGTGAAGATAATGAAATCTAGTGAAGCCAGAAATTTACTCTGTAAATCATATAGCTACTTCTTCCTTGCCATTGCCTGCCCTGATTTACATCATGAACCTTATATTCGAGCTTCTCCCCCCTTACTGCAAGCCCGGGAGCACAGAGTAGAGCATCTGTGTGTCTTTGTGGCTGCTAAAAAGCATTTCCTTATCATTGTGAAATGTCCCACTCTAAATATGCCACGTTGGCTTGACACACTTGTTGTTTCTCCAGTCTTCTCTCAGCACCCAGGTCTTCCTGAGAAGGGAAGAAAGCAGGCACCTTAAAATGCCTGTTTTGCACCCATTCTTGTCACGGCAGCTGGGAATGGGGGCGATCTGAGTGCTGGGTTGGTACTGATTACCAGGAGCTGCATATGGCACCCCGAATCTCCCCCCTCTCCCCACCAACAGTCCCCAGCATCATGTGGTCCTTTCCCATTTTATTCATGACATAAACCCTCCTCCCATTAGCATGCAAAGGCTTTGAACTTCGGAGTTTTCCGATACTGCACAGAATATCTTGAGAAGGGGCTGGAAATAATTGGGTGCTATCACTTCCATAACAATGCCTAGTACACTGGAGCGTGTGGAAATCCAAAGTGGCACCGAGCACTCAGGGGCAGGCAGCGAGCCCCTGGTGCCACAGAGCTGCTGCACAGGGCTTGGCCCCAGCCTCATTCCTTATTCACGGCTCTCCTTTAAGTCTAACCCCTCCGAGGTGAGGCTGAATCCCTGTGAATTCAAGTGGATTTCTCTCCCGGTGTGTGCCTGTATGTTAGGGAGGTGTAGGCATCGCTCTGCCTGGCTCTGTGCAGGAATAGAGACTGCAGGGAAAAAATTATTTCTACATGAGTCTTTATGATGAGTGTTCCTTCAGTATTAAGATCTCTTCAGGCCTTGTGTATGCGGTAATATTGCTCTCATTTTAAATTCTTCTAGTAATAATTTTAAGAGAAAATTCTTTGTGACAACTGCTGTTGATTTAAAACTAATGTTTAGCCAGTAATGGGTAATTGTATTAGACTAAAAAAAGCTGCTGTAAAGTCGACCCCAGTCTGATTTTTAATTTACTGCATCATCAGCTACTTTTATGATACTATTTAATCTGCTGAAATAAAACTATTGCTCTATGAATATCTCTAACATTCAAGAAAAATTGTTTTTAGCTGTTCTGCTCTCAGGGCTGAGGAGTTGTTAATTATTATATGAATAATTCCTGTGAATACATTTACTTATATTTGTTTTAATTGTCACAATACTGAGAGAAGTAGTACATTCTATTTCGCTATGAACTCCCTTTTAACCTGTAAACGAGTAAAGGGAAAATGCCCATCACGACTTTGCAGATGGTTGGACTTCACAAAATGCATTCTGCATTTCCACGGGGCAGGAAGAGGACGGGGGGGTAAGCAAAAAAAACTTCCCTTTATTTTTTTTTCTGTAAGAATCTGCATCTCCCTGAGCCGGGACAATCGCGCTCGCAGCTGCACTCAGCACAGCAACTGCAAGAGCTGGCAGGGCTGCTCTCACCACAAGCCTGGTTTGCATTTCCAGGACCCTTTCTCACCCCATGGCAGCTCAGGGGCCTGATCCTGCTCTCTCCTGCCCAGAGCTGTACCCCAATGAATGCAGCTGTGGCACAGCCACAGGTTTGCCTCTTCCAGGGTTGAGAAATCAGCCCCACAGCGCCTGTTCCAACCCCCCAGCACTGCTGGAAACAACCTCACTGAATCCAGAGGGCTTTGGATGGGTCCCCACAGCCTCTGCATGGGTACAAAAGAGGCTTGTGAGCTACCTTTATAAAAATCATAAACTGTTGCAAAAAGGCATTTTTATGTTTTTCTTGCTTAATAATGTCCTGCCGAAATAGCGTGCATCAGGGTGATGTAAAACAGCTTTCTGTCTATGCCCAGCATCAGCAACCTTCTCAAAACAATACACCATCAGATTAAAACAGCATTGAAAATACTGTGCCGCTCCTTTTCAGATGGGAAAGAAATCTTCATTAGAAAAAAAAGAGGTCTATCAAAACAAATAACCAGCAATAGTAAAGAACGGATGGGTTTTTTATTTGTTGCTCTTTTTAATAAACAGCAGGCTCTCATAAAGATTACCTAGAAGATAAATTGGTTTGCTGGAGGAAAAAAGACTCAGGGTGTAACCAAAAATGTGTATCTGTGGCACATGAGTTCCTGATTTTTAATGTTACCAGTACATTTATATTGTAGCTTTAGGTTTATTTACCCTGATAAATACTTGATTACCTGCCTGCAACAACTGCGGGAGAAGGCTGTTGTCAAGTCTATTGTAATATGATCAAGTAATGGTTACAAGATAAAGTAAGGTAAAACAAATAATCCTTAATGCTGCGCAACCACCTATTATTTTATCCAAACAACTTCTGTTATCTCCTTATGGTCGAATGTCTATTCCCTAGAAAGAGAGAAGAAGTCTCTTTTTACCTCAGTAATTAGCTTGTTTGAAAGCTCCCACAAATTCTTCCTATCATAAATTTTGCATTGCTTCATGCACAATAATGCACATAAAATTAAATAAACAATTTAATTAATTTAATTAAAATTAAATATTAAACATATTGTGTATAAGAAGCCCATGTCTGTGATTTAATTGGGCAGGAGTACCCAAAGCAGTTTGGGTAACAGTGAAAAATAATTAAAAACAACAAGTACGGTAGCCTCTGGGTACGAAGAGTAGTTGGGAGCTTTCTCCTGAGAAAGGTTTATTTAATTAAAACCAAACTAATCTTTGGAAAACACTTGATAAGCATTTCATAATACAAATCATAATCCAAAAATGAAGCTTATACTTCGTCTACATGATACAGAAAAATAATATTAAATAATTCAATTCTGCCATGAGCTACTTCCCCAGCACACGCAGAATAATTCAGCAGACAGCATGTTTACCACCTTTAAATTTTCAGTAACATTTAGTTCATGTAGATAAATATTAGTAAATTATATGAAGGCATAATGGGTCTGTAAGTGATAAGGCTGAGAATTAATGTTTTATTTAGACTGTTTATTGTTTCTTGTAGATATTGTGCCAGACAAGGAAAGCACAGCTAACTTAGAGGGCAAGCTGTGCCTGTGTTGGCAGGTAAGCCATTTGGCTGTGCTCACGTTTTCTAGCCTATTCTTCGACACCTTTCATTCATAATAGAGAATATTATTTCCAGGATCCCATATAACTGAAAGAGGAATAGATTATTTATAGGATGGTGTCTCTATCTATACTTCAAGTTGCCAAATGCTTGTATTTCTTTACTGTCCAGTGATAATTTCAGCTCCCTGAAAAACTTGGATCCTGCCCAAGGTCGCAAACTATCCTCCTGGACATCAAACAGTCTGCCTTGCACAACCACTCGAAACCTGGATTGCAAATGCTGACAGGCTTTATAGGTCATTTCAAAAACAAATGCTTCATTTTAACACCTTAGACTGCAGCAGCTCCTACAACAAGCTGCTGATGCCAACTGGCTTTTTCAAAAGTGAATGTATCCAAAGAGATCCTAATTGACACTTTCAGGCAAGTGCCCAGCATAACTGAATATTACTCAGGTTTCTGGAGAACAGTTTTAAAGTGACCATATAATTTAAGTGACCTTTGAATATAATTTAAAACGCTACTGTAAAGCCCAGTTCCTCTCCCACTGAATGGGCTCCATCAATGGGGAAACTCCCATTGATGTTAATGAGGGCAGGAGCAGGCACTTCCCCACTGGCTCCCATTGAATTATCCAGGTTCCCTTTTTTATGGGAGCTTTATTTTGATACATTCCTGGGAAGATCCTGTTAAGTGACTTGGAGTTACTTTGGTTCATATCATACCCACAGCTTTACAGCAGAGAATCCAGTGATTTAACAGAGATTTCTGTGGAGCAGAGGTACAATAGAGCCCTTTACAGGGTGTGGGAATTTCCCGCATGTTGATTAACTCCATACTGTAAAGGACCGTAGGCCAAATCCTTCAGTCCTCACGCAGACAAAAGTCCACATTGACTTACCCGAAATCTGCCTGCAAACGCTCATTAAAGTCAATGGCATTTTGCTTTGGTAAGGGCCGGGGATTTGGCCCGCTGGTTGTCTTTGCGATTGGGCATCGCCAGGAGAAGGGGATTACCCCAGCACTGAGCCTGCAGCAGGGTCTGCCTTGCCCCAGACCTTCCCTTCAGCCCCAAAAGCTCGTGGCAAAACCCCACTTTCAGTGCCAGCCCCATGCTACAGCGTGCAGTGCTGAGGGATGCCCAGCGTCACCCCTTGGGCCACCACCCTGATGTCTCCATGAAGCCACCACCAGGACCCTGCCATTTGCCCCACAGGGCAGGCAGAGAGCAGGCAGGGTATTGGCCACTGACCCATGAGGCTCCTGTCCTCCCCACTGCAGCTACTGTCCAAAACCAGTCTGGCTTACGTCCCTTCAGGGACAAGGTAGCCAATATTTTAGAACTACCCTAGAGGAGGGTATGTCTATCCAGAAAATAATAGAAATATAGCCCTAAAAAAAGTGGGCTGCTTTCTGTTTGTTTGTTTTAGCCATATCATAGCTCAGACCTTCCTTGCCATTGTGGTTCAATATTTACTGATCGAAAATATAGACTAGCTGCAAGTCACAGCATTTGCCAGAAAGAACGATTATCATCAGAAAGAAATGGGCATTAAAAGAACAGCTCTTCTATTTCCAGAATATAAAACAGACATTCAGAAGAACAAACAGAGCAGAGAAGAAATGATGGTCATTTGCAAGTAAAATATTACTAAACAATATAACATTGGATTAACTGTTTCATGTATTTATTGTGAAAGAATATATAGAACTTTACATGAGAAACTATCAGTACAAGCAAGAAACAATGCAGCTTTTTAAACAGCTGGCTTTTAAGTTTAATGCTTCTGCACGAAGAGCACACGAGCTTGCTCCCACTGAAGCCTATGCAACAGCTCCTGTTCAGTTCAAAGGGGTCAGGATCAGGCCCTGGGGTTTTCAGCTTTTCTGCTGTAGTGTCCCTTTCACCAATATTGCAACCCCCTGCTCCTAATGTGCTCGGGATGTATTTATGGAGAGGAATGTGCAGAACAGCCAAGAGGCACCGTAAGATGCAATTTGGGAGGGGCTGATCCTGAAAACTGTGGAGGGACTGTTTCTTTCTACATACATTTAGAAAGAAAAGGAGGGGATAGAGGGGCAGGATAAAGGAAAAAAAAAAAAAAAAAAAAAAAAGCAGGCACATATTGAGTCCAGTCCTGCATTCGACTGAAGCAAACCATTGAGCACAGTAGCGAGGGCTGACTGGACCGGACAAAACACGACTCCATTTATTGTCTTTTGTTGTGGTGTGCCAGGAATGCAGGAGCTGTAGTTATTCTAAATTAGGGCTGGCTCTGGGGATGGCTTTGTACTCTCAGGACCTGTGCACTGCTGAAAATTGGTGCAGCTCTGATCTCTGGCTTTAGAGACTTTTCTTCCTTCCAGGACTATTTAGTCATTTAACAATTTCAGTAACTCTGTGGCAATTAATTTTGTGAATTTGTAATTAGTTTGCTACTCTTACATAAACCTAAATTGGATTAATTTTATACTCTCTCACCCAAAACACAGCTCAAAAGAAGGTTTTCTAATGAATTTGATATGCAAGTCCGTTCTAGTACTTGTCTTAGTTTACCCAGAAATCATTCTAAATCATTTACCATTCAATCCATGCTTTAGCATTGACAAAAATTAGAACCAAGTTAATTCTATTATTTACCTAAATATTAAAGAGCTACTGGAATTCCTACACCACCATATTATTTTTTTTTAATCTATCTGACCAGAAAATCCATTCAACACACAAACATTTTCCTGTGACTTCTTCTAAATGAAAGAATCCTTGCAGAAACAGAAACACAAAAATAATTGCAGTGGTACAGTTGATGACAGCTTTCCTGGCAAACACAATAACTGCCTATTGAGATAATTGAGGCACCAGTGGAGATGCATAAGATAAAAATGGAGTTTAGGGCTAGATTAGTGTAACCTTTACTCTGTGATGCCAAGGGTTGGGTCAGATGTCTCATGAAGTTGTCTCCAAGTCCATCTTCTTTCATTCGATGCATAGGGAAAAGCCAAATTTATTTTTAAAGCTTGAGCTTTCCCTTCAAGTTCACTTCATCCAAATTAAATAAAAAACCTAAGACTCTTTTGAATTGCTTGGAAATATATCTTGAAGCCCTGATTCAGTTTTAGCTTCACACACACAAAATTCCTAATTATTTCAAGGATGATTTTGCCAGACATAAAAAAAAAAATTGTAAGTTTAATTCTCAGAGTCACTACTGCTATAAGCATGGATTTAGGAAGAATCCAAAATAAAGGAATCCTTAAAAAATAAACAAAACCACAACCAAATCGAGCCCCTGATATGTATTAATAACAATAGTGATGTCACTCATGTTCATTTACGTATTCTCATAAATCATTTTTAATAATTTGTTGGATATAAAGAGGAGCTTGAAGTGTGACAGGCTGCTGTAATTTTAAATAAAGCTTACAAGTAACTTTTCAAGCTTTCAACTTTTCAAGCAGGCTCAGGGTAGTAAAACTCACTGACTGAGCAACGTGTATCCAAGTACAAAACCCCTCAGCAGAGGTATAAGCCTTCCTGAAAGGCAGAGCTGGGTGCTCTTCACTCACTGCAGGGACTAATCTGGGACTGGTGTAAGCCAGCATGCAAGGGAAGGGAACCTGTGCTGTCTGCACCCACCTTGTTACACAGCAATGGAACCAGCGGGGCTAAACCACTTTAAACCAGCTCTGCATTCAGGACACCGCCTTCAAAGCAATTCTGTGATGGATTTGGGGAGCAGCAGAGGGAGTACTCAGGAATTTCAGGGCAGTGGTCAAGAGTTAAGTGGATTAAATAGGATCTGCAGGACCCTGAAACTTTCTACA
The DNA here is from genome assembly GCA_013397295.1 of Polioptila caerulea. Classification (NCBI taxonomy): domain Eukaryota; kingdom Metazoa; phylum Chordata; class Aves; order Passeriformes; family Certhiidae; genus Polioptila; species Polioptila caerulea. Next base: position 559,348 of record VYXF01006535.1, on the reverse strand, counting down.
GAGCCTTGGGTTTCACTCTTTTGGGGAAAAATCTTTCTTCTTTGCTACTGAACGCCCTGGGAAGTTAGAGGTTGTTGCTGACCACACTGCACAACCAGTTTACAAGGGCTCAGCAATCCCGCTGGAATCAGCGCTCAGGAATGTCCTCAGGTGGGAGGAGTAGGTGCTTGGCACTATGAACAGTAATTGTACCATCTCCTGGATATTCAGAAAGCTACAGTATGCAAGGCAAAGAGGAACGCTCTACTTTCTTCTGGCATGCTAGCTACCTGTTATTTTTGCCAAAATTTATCCCACCTACAGCAATATTCAGGGCACTAGTCTATTGTTGTAGCTCAGGCTGAGCTGATGCTCATTTTTAAATTAAACCTCAGGTGAAAGCTGCAAATCCACACGTGCAGATGGTTTGTCTGTGCTTGCAATCCTGCACGCGTGCAACTTAGTAGAGTGCAGCTCCCCTGACCTCTGGCTGCTGGGGTTTTATTCCTGACAGGCTAGATGTGAATAAAATCATATGGAATAGTGTTTTTACAGTTCAGCCTTCTGAGTCCCATCCTGCTGCCATTGAAATCAATGGCAAAACTCCCAACTTCCCTAGTCATATCAGATTAGCTTTGTTCCACGGACTGAAACAATCTAATAGATACCAGGTGTCCTCCACAGAGCTTGTGTGGTCTACAAGTAAGTGGAACATATTTTTTAAAGTCAAATATGAAACAGCTACATCACAGAACCTGTAATAACCTCCAAGTGATATTATTATCTATAGAGGACATGATCAGTATCTAAAATGTGACTCATTATATATTTATATGATGCATCCTTTAACAGATATTCTGGGGTAAATTCAGCTGCATGTTAAACCACTACAGAAATGGATCCATATTTATGTTCATTTCCACAAGAAAGCAAGGGTCTTGTGTGTTTTTACTTAAGGGAGGGAGCCTCAAACAACCTTACATTAATCTAGAAATCCACTTTAAATATATGATCCTGCATGTAAAAAGACCTATAGAAGTTAAAGGCTGCAAGTGAAACCAGTAGGTTGCTACTCTAACATGCCTTTGGTCATAGCTATGAACCTCCACCATAAAATTCCCTACCTGCTTTTCTAGAGTTATGGACCCTCACCAGCTCCTCTAGCAGCATGATCACACAGTGTTATAAATGTCCAGACCTGGGCTGCACCAAGACATCCTTTACTCTGCAAAGGGTGTAGCTGGAAAACACTCAAGGAATTTCCTTGTGCGATCTCCTGGTGTGTAGGTGGCCCAGGAGCCTTGCCTGGCTCAGGTGAAATTCTCAGTGCCCTGCTCTGCACCAACAGGGACAGAAAGAAATCACACTGCCCACTCCACCACCTGACCCTGATTCACACCACCTGCACAGAGGAGCCTCAGTGCAGCTTCTTGTTTTGCTCAAGGGAGGACCAGCACTTCCATCACACAGGTACAGCCAGGTTAATAACAGAAATACACAAATGGGGTGATCTCAAGCAAAAAATAACATCTTTCTTGGGAACAATGAAAAAATATATTGGTCACTTTTCAAATCCAGTTAAAGGCCCTCAGATATGCCAAGGTCTACCCTGGTTCCATAGCCAGAAGGATACACCTGGGGCCAGCTCTTGGGGCTCTTTGTGCACAGGTGCTCAAATCTGCTGCTCTGCTCCTGCCTTCCAATTCCATGTCTTAGGGGCACATTCCGTGGATGTCCCTGATTACAAAGCTGGCCCGGGGCTCTTGTGGGCATCTGATGGATGGGGGGGCCAGAGTTAGAAGGCTTCAAAACACTTTCCACTCACTTTCTGCTAGGGAAGCTGGGGAAGCCTCACATCTTGCAAGCCTCCCTCTTCTACCCAAACCACTGACTGTTGTCTCCTAAGGGTTGAGGGACAGTTGAGGTTCCAGCCTGGCCTAATGGGAAGCACCTTCTCAGCTGGGGTCCAGGTACTGCTGCAGCAGCCCTGCAGGAGAAGAGTACTGAAATAACTGAGGTGTGATACTCCCAGGCAAAATTCTAGGCAGCTGAAGCTGCCCGTCAAAGGGGCCAAGCTGTCAGTGCTCTCCAGCAAAACTGCTGCTGGAGTCAGCGCTTGCCTCCTGAAGGAAAAGAGCACACCTTTTATTTTTATTTTTTTAAAGTGGTGCCAGGAATAACATCGAACCCCACTAAAAAGGCATGAGCCAATCAGTATTGTACTTGTATCTGAATATCTAGTGCTATCTCTAGTCTTATCTTTCACCAGTCACCCTCTTTCATTACGGTCTCCTTAAGAGGCTTACATACTTGTACTTTTCCAATAAAGATCTTGGAAAGTACATTCAAGGGTAGCTTATTTTAACATTCATCACATTTAACAAGACTTTTACCAGAGCAGAGAGAACGCGTAACTAATTGTTGGAAGATCTGGTCAAGTTTATTGTGACGGGTAACTGTCGGGCAATTATGATTTATTTATTCAGAGGGAGATAAGGCACGCATTGTTCTCTCAAAGGAAGAAAAATGGGGCTGATCCTAAAGCTAATATTATTTCCCATGCTTTCTTCAATCTTTTCATAACTGAAGGCACCCACCAGAGTGCAGTCCTCATTGGCTGTATTCGCTCCAAATTTTGGAGTTTAAGCTCAACTTCTCCCCCAACCTCTCCTGGGCCCGGTGAGGCCGTGCAGGTGCAGCTCCTCTTCCACCTATTTCTTAAAAGGTCTGTTGGCGTGCGGGGACTCCTGAGAGCCGATGTCCCCACAGGGTCCCCGAGCCTCGCTCCCCGCCGGAGGGAGCCTGTGATAGACGGGGGCAGGGTAAAAAGTGGGGTATCTTTTTCAGCTGGCAATCAAAGAAAGGGAGAAGAGAAAAAAATGCCCCGTTACAGCCACCGTTTCTCGGGTGCCTGCAGTGTTTTCTCGAGTGGCAGCAGTTCCTGGCAAATAGAGGCGTCGGGGAGCGGGAGGGGAGCATCTCCGCCGGCGCTGGGAGGCACGATGGACAGGGACCGGCCCCACTGCCAGCACAGCCCTTTCCCACAGCCCACCCGCACCCGAGGAAGAGTAGCGCCCGTGGTACCCCGGCAGCGCCCGGGGTCGGGGTCACATTTACCTCTGGCGTGACCCCGCTGATCCCCGAGCTCGGCGGAGCAGCACAACCAAGGATGAGTAAAACAAACAAGAACAAACAAACAAACAAAAACAACAACAAAAAACCACCAAAAAGTGTCCTGTCCCGCCTGTATCCCCGCGTCTCCCGCAGCAGCTCCTTCCTGTACTCGAGCCCAGCCCTGCAGCAGAGCCCGGGGCAGAGCGGGGCTGCCCCCAGTGTCCGCCCCCACGACCCCCGGAGCCCCCACGTCTGCACCGCCGGCACCGGCATCGGCCCGGCCAAGGCCCGCCGCGCCCCGGGTGCCGCAGCCCCTTGTCTCCTTAACCCCCCAGACGGCTTTGCTGCTGCAGCGGCTGCCAAAGTTTTTATTCGCATCTTCTTTATCTCCAAACTGATCAAATGGCCAAGAACAAACATGAAAAGTCTTTTTAATGTAAGGGTTGCTCACCTGATGTAGTAAAGATCAGTTCTCAGTGCAAAGGACTTCTACTTCCAGCAAAATCTGGTTCTCCGACTTACTCAGCCGGAAGAGCGAGCACCATTAGCTGCTTTACATAGACTTTTTAAAGTCTGTGTCAAAGGCATTTGATGTAGAGCATAAAGATGCACCTTGCGCGCTTCTGTCAACAGCCAGCCCGAGGCTGGGGCTCGGGTGCTACGTGTCCAACTCCCCAACAGAAGAAAAGTTAAGATTTTTTTCACTCAAAATTTATTATCTTTTCTCAAAGTTTCAGCCTCTGGCCATTCGACAAAGCTTTTTCAAAACGATTTTACGTTTAATCGGAAACCGTTTGAGTTGTGTTTTGATCCGACCGCCGCTCTGCGTTTATTTCTTGTAAGACAGAATAAAAGTTACATCGAATTGGTTTCGCCGACAAGAAGTCGGAGCCCTCGGGCTGTGAGGTGTTCTGGGCCGTGCTCCCCGCTGCCAGGACCCTCTCCCGGCGCGCAGGGAGCCCCTCGCAGGGACCGCCCGCCGCCTCCCACCGGGACTCCGCCGGCGGCTTCGGACGCGGCTGAGTGGCTCAGGGACGGGAAGGTAACCGGGGCAAGGCCGGTCCCTAGAGCCCCCGCAGCCGCGACCGACTCCGGACGAATGATCAGCGAGCAGAGCTCCTACCTCCGCTCGGTCACTCGCTAGCGCTGCCTCGGACCTTACCCGACGGGGAGGGAGAGGTGAGTGCTTGGCAATATTCACTGTAAACCACTGCGGTATTCACTCGCTTAATTCCGGCGTGGCCTCGAACACCGCAGGGAAGTGCGGAGGGAGCCCGGGGCCGGGGCCGCACGCCTGAGGCCCGACCCCCGGCACCGTCGTCCGGCTCTCTGCGCCTTTCAGCGAGGTGGACGCGGTGGTCCGTGCCCGGGGGAAGCGCAACTGCCCCCGGCCGGAGACGAGGCGAGAGGCCCCCGCACCCACGTCCCTCCGAGCAGAGGGGAGGGGAGCGAAGCTCTGTTGTAAAGCTCCCAGCCGTCGGAACCCGCAAGATAAACATCATTAGAAATCATTGTAATTGGGATTGTGAAATCTGACCTCTGACCCTCCGGGCTACGTGTCACAACCGTGTCTGCTTTGATTCCTCGAAAGGCGGCACAAAGGAACAAGCTCCGTGACAGGAGGCAGCGGGATCTGCGCCCCGGCCGGAGGGGACCGACGGGGGGGACCACGCGTGGCCTTCTCCTCCTCCCCTGTGCTTCATTTGCATATGCAAATCAGCAAGCCGCCGGGCCGCGCCCTCCCGGGGGGTGGTCGTCGGGCCAGGGCCGGGGGCCTGGAACGATTGTGCCCGATTCAAGGGGTGCCGTGGACAGAGAAACAAGCGTTGATGCGTCCTTCCACCAGCGGAGGGAGGACGGGGCTGCTGGGGGTTGTCTGTTGACTGATATTCACATCCCACAAACGCGCGGCTGCCTCCCGAGGGTCGGGGTGTGGGGGAACAGACCCCTGAGGCATGCAGGAAGGAGGGGGAGGGTAGCGCTTTGCCTTCAGGGCTTTTCCGCCTGGGCCAGCGATTGTCCCTCCTGGGACTTGGGTTCCCCAGTCCCATCCGTCCGTCCAGCCCCCAGCATTCCTCCCCGGCCCTGTGCGTGTCCCTCGCCTCCCCCCGCCGCTCCGCGCACACCTGGTCCCTTTCCTACGAGGGGATGTTGGGCTTTCTGCTTTTATTTCTCAGCTCGGGATGGTGCTGAACCCCGGGTGAAGCTCTTCCCCCCCACCCAACTGCCGGAGAGGATTCCCCGCGGGCCTGTTCGCCCTCAGCACCCACAAGCGACCAAGGTCACTCGTGGAGCCAGAGGGGACAGACCTGGACCTCGCCGGCCTGCACCGATTCACCAACACACCCAGCTAAGCTGCTCTCCATGAGAAATCCTAAAAGCGTAATTACATTAAAAAGTCTGATTTGTTTAAATAATCCTCTTTAGGCTTCCTTTAATCTGCCCTATATTTTCCTCGTCGTCTTTATTCCTGACTTGTCCAGCTCAACTGAGTTTGGCTGGACAACCCTCGGCTGAGGAAACCCTTCTTCGTCTTCCTCCTCCTCTGGAGTCCCCAAGCCTTCGGGCAACCCCAGCGCCCCGGAGCCGGCTCCCGGCTGCAGGTAGGCAGCAGGTTCCGGGGTCTAGCGCCGGGACGGGGGGCGGCGGGGGGGGCCGACAGCCCTGCTCGACCCTCGCCGAGAGCCAGCCTGAGCATCACCCGTGTCCCGTGGACAGGGGAAGTGAAGTGGGTCAGTGCCCTCTGCCCTCGGCAAGTCCGGGCCGGATCCGGCCCGGGAATGCTCTTAGGGAGGATCGTTACTCGATTTTTAAGAAGAAATGCCATTTTTCGCCTGTACAGTTCCAGGAGAGTGCGAGACGGCGTGTATGGCAAAGGCAGAGGATTGAACTGAGACTGGAGCGGGCGGGAGTAGGGGAGCAATCTCTCTGTGTTCCCCCGACAGCGGCAAGCGAAGGGGGCCTCGAAGGGGATCTGAATGCAGCCCCCGAACTCTGCAGCTGCCCCCGCCGGTCCGGCAGCTCTCGCCGACTGACCGCTTTCCCCGTGAGCGATAGAGCTCGCACTTTGAAGGACGGCTTTATTTTCCTCAGTGCGGAAGATTTGAGTTCATGTTCCAATCCCATTGGAAAAAAAAAAAAAAGAAAAAAAAAAAAAAAGGAGAAAGAAATGCACAACTTTAGATGGCGCTGTACAACATTTATTTAAGCCCTCCGAGTATTCCCGGCTCCTCGGCCGGCATAGAGAAGAGCCCTCGGCGGGCAGCGGCGGGCTGGGCTGGGCGGGGATGGGGTGGGATACGCTGGAGTGGGATGGAGTGGGATGAGGTGTAGGAGGGGTCCTGCCCCACCGGCAGCGGGCACGGAGGGCAAGGGGCTCTCTCCCCAGCCTGCGCCTCCATCCCCGGACGGTGATAGCAAACCGCAGCTCTAAGCAGGAAGAGTTAAAAAGCATGAAAATGGCAGAAGCCATCCCCCGCTTCACCACTGATCCCCTTCCACATAGACATAACCGCCCTAATGCTTGCAAC
>VYXF01006535.1:449384-542444 GCA_013397295.1 Polioptila caerulea | reverse complement strand
AAGGAAAGAAAGAAAAGATAAGACAAAAGAGAAAAGCAAGAAGAAAAAAAGTAAAAGGAAAATAAAGAGAAACTGATCAGGAAAAGGGAAAAGAATCAAACAAAAAAATTACCAAAAAAAGTACAATTTAAAAAAGAAATTAAAAGAGAAAGAAAGAAAGAAAGAAAGAAAGAAAGAAAGAAAGAAAGAAAGAAAGAAAGAAAGAAAGAAAGAAAGAAAGAAAAAGAAAGAAAGAAAGAAAGCTGAAAATGTAAATAATTAAGATGGTGCATAAAAAACCGAGAAAAATAGAAAGAACATGATGAAAAGAAGCAAGAGGGGAGGGAAAAGGAAAGGAAACAAAAGGGGAGGAAAGTGAAAATAAGAGGGAAAAAAATAAAATAATAGAAAATAAGAGAAGAGATAAATAAGAGAAAACAAGAGAAAGGGATAAAAGATGGGAAAAGGAAAAAGAAAAGAATAGAAAAAGGAAAAGAAAAAAAAAGAAAAGAAAGGAAAAGGAGAAGGAAAAGGAAAAGAAAGGAAAGGAAAAGAAAAGGAAAAGAAAAGGAAAGGAAAAGAAAAGGAAAAGCATAAGAAAATGATAAGAAAAAAAGAAAAGAAAAGAAAAGAAAAGAAAAGAAAAGAAAAGAAAAGAAAAGAAAAGAAAAGAAAAGAAAAGAAAAGAAAAGAAAAGAAAAGAAAAGAAAAGAAAAGAAAAGAAAAGAAAAGAAAAGAAAAGAAAAGAAAAGAAAAGAAAAGAAAAGAAATGAGAAAAGAAAAAAGAAAAGAAAAGAAAAGAAAAGAAAAAAGAAAACTCGCTGCTTTCCAGTGGCCTGGCTGCAAACCCCTTCCCATTTGCTTCCCAAGCCCCCTCCCGCCTCCCACCCACATCTGCAGCCCACCCTACCTCGCCGTGAGCAGCACAAGGCACCTGGATCGGCTGTCTTAAAAAGTCCCTGCTCCCGGAGATGTTCCTCGCTGGCTGGCCGGGGGAGGATCCGAGGAGGGCAGCGGCATCCTCTCGCCGGGCGAGCAGCTCCGGCGGCTGCCTCCGGCCCTGGCTGCTCCCTGACAATCTGGTTTAAGTTACAGTGGATGTTTCTGAGCGCTGCTTTATTCCACTTCGGGACAGATACCCCTGTCCCTTCGCTAAAGACGTTACCAACAGGGGCTTAAAGTTCCGTGGAGGGTTCGGGGTCCGCACCCGTCTCTGCTCTGCCGGCCCCGTCCCGGTCCCAGTCCCGATCCCGGTCCCACCATGCTCTTCGTCACCGGCACACCCGGTCGAGCTGGCTCGGACCCGTTTACATTTAAAAATATGTTTTCAATTTCCTCCAGCTCTTCCCACCTATGTCTCGCCCCGCTTCCCTCTCGGCTCCGGGAGCCGTGGAGCCCAGGGAAGAGACGGGAAAACTTTCGCCGCCCGACCCCGCGGGAGGCGGCGGGGCCGGGGCCGGGGCTGCTCCGCGGGGCTCTGGCGGGCGGAGGGGGTGTCCTCGCTGGGTAAGGGAGGGCTCCCTGCCCGGTCAGGGTGCCGGAGCCCCGCGTTGGGAACGACGCCCCCGGGACTTTCCCCAGCTCTAGTGGGCGCAGGGCTGCCTCTCCGTGCTAGTAAAGCTCTTCCCTTCACCGAATGCGGGATATCTGGGTGACAAAGGGGCACACGCGGGACTGGCCCCACGCCGCCCCCCCGCTGCCCTGCCATGGCTGTGGGAGCAGGGGCTGTCTGCGTCCAGCTCAGCGCAGCCCCGCCGTGTCTCCCTGCCCTCCTGCACTCTCCGCGCGCGTTTTTGCCTGCGAAGGTTTGCGGGTGCATTTGTGCAGCCGAACGCGGGCGCAGCGGGCGCGGGGGGGAATATTGCCTCGCACACACGCGTGTGCAAATGTAGCTGTTAGCTCAGAGGTCGCACACGGGCACGACCTCCCTCCACCACTGCTCCCCAGGCTCCCCTTCTGCCCCAGGGCCGCCTCGAGGGGCGCCGCCTGCCCACCCCGCGCCCGTCCCCTGCCCGGGAGCGAAGACTCCGCCGCCGTGGAAAGTTTGCTCAACTCTTGGCGTGGAAGAATGGTCCCTCACGGGGTCCTCTCCTCACCTCCCAGGTGCACACCCCTCCCCAAGCGCCTGCCTGCAGGGATGGCTGGGGCTCTCCTGCAAAGATCTGGTGTTATTTTGGTTTTTCACCCTGAGGTCCAAACGACAGCACGTGTGTCGGGGGACACGAATGTCACCGATTCTCCCCTTCCGATCGGCAGGCGGCTCAGGGCTCTCTCTCTCCCTGTCAGTGCTTTGAAGAGGAACCGAGCCCCAAGCCCCTCTCCACAACATTTCTCTCCCCCTTCTGTCACTTCACACCCCCACGGCCGGGCCGTGGCTGCGAGCTGGGCCCCGGGTGGGGGTCCCGGCCTTCCCCGGGCCGGTGTGCAGGCACCGGGGAAGTTGAGAAGGGGAGAAAGGGGAGGTGGGGGGGAAGAGAATCCTTTGTGGTTTTGTCATCCTTTGTTCCGGAACTAACTTGACCAGTGTGGCTGGGAAGCAGCACCATTTCGATTGGAAAAAGCAAGGGAGAGTGGGGCTCTTTTGATCCTCATCGGGGAAATGATGTTCGGGGAGGTGGCTGGAGGCGCTGACACCGGCGCTTGGCTCTCTCTGCGGCGGCTCACAGCAAAATTTCGTTGAAGGCACTATTTCTGCCTTGCCTGGGAACTTTCGGCTTTAATTATCCGTGTGGCTCCTACGAGCTGGGCTTGCTCCTCTCTGCTCATCCGTTCCCAGGGAGAGAAAACAGTGTGTAGTGCTAAAATGCAGCAAGACAAAATAATCAGCTTTAAAAGTACGTGTTGGGTTGGGGGTGGGGGACAGGGAAAGGGGCAGAGAGTGAAGCAAAATAAGTCTATTGCCTGGAGAAATGATGCAATGTTACTGCTGCCCAGTGGCAGTAACCGGAATTGGGTCATTTTAGGGACAAACGCCGGCAAAATTCAAGTCACGTCCACTTTTGATATAAGGATGTGTCCTCTTTAAAAATTGTTATGCAAAAGACTCTCGTACGTGATCTTCTTGCGATAAAAAGCAGCAAGCCAAATATTGGAGCCCGAGTCAATAATGTATGAACAGATTAAGCAACCTTTCTCCCAAGCAATTATTTCAGCAATTGAAAACCTCGCTCGCTCCAAATTTCAATAATAATAATAATAACAATAATAGCAAAAGTAAATAAAGCCGAGCGCAAGTGAGATGGTCTCCTGCTCCTTGGCCCTTGCTCGGGAATAGTGGGTGGGATTTTTTTTTCCAGCCAGGAAGAGTAGCCAAAAAGGTATTTAAACCACCAGCAGCTTGAAAATCACAATAATTCATAATAATCTATGGATCGCGCGAGTAAACAGGCATATCGCTGGGCCACTGGCCTGCGGGGTTTATTTGTCTTTAAAGCTCGGGGTAAATTAAGTTTCCGGCTGTGTAATTCTAACAAAAGGTGATAGAAAACGCACTGGGGGAGTAATAGATGGTGGCACCGGGGATCAGAGGGGGGAATGGGTTTAATGCTGATTTATGTGCCCAGGGCCGGGGCGCGCCGCCGCCGCCGCGGGAGCGACNGGCGGCTCGTCCCGGCACTCCCCGGGAGGGACACTGCTGCCCTGCGTGGGGAGGGACACGCGTTCCTCCTGGCCGAGATCGCCCGGAGATCACGAGAGGAAAGTCAACTCAGCTGCAGGAGAAGGGCCGCGGGTGCGGCCAGGGGGTCTGGCAGCAGGGAGACGGGGGCAGAAGGCAGAGATCTGGGATGTGTTTCCCCGAGAATCCTAGCGGCTAAAGTCGCCGCAAAACTTCGAGAGAGAAATTTCCCTACTTTTACACCTCACGTCACCCTGCCCGCACCGCCGGCCACAAAGAGGGTGGATTGCCTTTGCGAGCCTCTCTCTGGCTCCACCACAAAAACCTGTCCTCATCTTCACCGGTTCTGATCTTGGATTTGGTCGATGGTGCAGTGACAATAACCAGCCATTCGTTTCGGTTGCAAAAGCAGAGAGCCAGTCAAAAGCAAGGAAATTGAACTTTCTGGAGACAGCCTGATGTAGACTGAGGCTTCCACCCTCTAGGAGAAACCATGACCAGGTTTCATGTGAGGGATGGGACTTTGAACCCCTTTAGGGGGGCTATGTAAGACGAAGATGAATATATTATTTGGTAACAATTTGTCACGGTGTATCTGAGTGAAGAGGTCGTGTGGGAGCACGGAGATGTTGGAGCATCCAGCCCCACCGACCTGCTACAGCTAAGCTCCTTTTCCAAGATGTGCCAGAGTACAATAGAAATACTCGCTGGCATGGCACTTCACCTGCACACCCAGCCCTGCAGCCAAATCCCACATCCCTCTCCAGACAGCAGCCTTACATTCCTGAGCTAGACAAATGATGAAAAAGTTCCAGTTACCGTCTAATGAAAGGCCTCCATCTCCCTTCCCCCAGAGGTTTCCGATGCACATATAATTAGCTCTCAATATTTCATGAATATGGGGTTTTACTAATTCCTTTTCACTCAGGAGATTTCGCATTCTCCGTTTTACCCTCTCTGTCATTTTGCACAAAGCCGTGGCTGTGGGAAGGGTGGTTGTGGGTTGGGGTGGGATCTTTTAGCTGGATACACAACATCCTTCAGTCGCCTGAGGCCTCAGCCCAGACATCATGGGAGACACAGATCTCAAATGAAGGACCACAGCTTTTTTTTTAATGCAGGAAATTAAATGTACTGTGGGATTTTGGTCCTTTGGGGCAAGCATTTTTTTTTTTTTTCTTTTTTTTTTTTGCATGGGTATCAATTCAGGAGCAAGTCTTGTACTTCTGAGTTTCAGCATGCTTTGGAAGGAAATTGGTACTTTCTGACCAAAAAAAGCAGTTATCTCAGACAAACCAGGAGGTAGAAGATAAATGTCATCAAGAAATATGCCATTAAAGCATAGTGATCTTCCACAATAACAGCTTCAAATTGCCTAAATACTACACAAGTTTACTAGTAAGGACAACAACAAGGTCCCACTCTGAATAATGAAGAGGAAGACTTCGTCAGCATCATCTTTAATTTTTTTTCTTCTTCATCTAATCATGCCAGAGATATTNCCAGGACCAACCAAGCTCTGGGGGACAAACCCGGCCCTAAAAACATCGGCTTTGTTTTCCTCCTTCCTTTTTTTTTTTTTTTTTTTTTTCCACTCTTCTTTGACCAAATGTATGTGCCTCGAGTAAAGTGATACAATGATAGTGCAGTCCTGGGGGAGATTTCCTAAACACACTGCAAGAACAAAGTTTGGTCCTCCAGTAAAAGCAGATTTAAGCTAATGGACTTTTCACCACATCCCTCAGTGCTAAATACTGGCCTTTGCAATGCAGTGGATGAGTTTCTGTAAAGGCAACCCCCAACCAGAAACAGCTCATTAAAAATCCCATTATCCCCATAACTCGCTTATTATTAGTTTAAATGACTGTCTTATGATTTGTAAGAGGGAAAACAAATCCTAAAACAAATTATACTTATAATTACTGAGCCTGGTGGGCAATGGATTTTATTTGCCACACATTTTTAGTTGGATGTTAAGGAGGTTTTCCAGTTTACAATAATTGCTGTCTCTCTATGTGGTCCATTGAAGGATAGCTTTGTTTTCTCACATTAAATTCTGTGAGTCACTAGTTACTGTGTTTTGCCTATTTCTTAATAACAACTTTACACTTATATGGGCCTTTTCCACCCTGCAATTCTATAGTTGCTTACTAGGAAGCCAAGAGGAGCTGGTGAAAGGGAGAGAAGTTCCCTGAGTGACTGACATGGATGCAGGATCAGAACCTGCAGGCATTCTGCTGAGCTCTGAGTCACATTCAACAGGATTTTCCCCCGTGTCAGAGACAGAGTTCATTCCCAGAATGTCTGTCTGTGGGTGTGCCACGGTGGGATTTTTTCTGTGCTCATCAGTCCCTGAGGGTGACGGTGCAGATAGTGAAACCCCACAGGAGTTGGCAAGTTTGGAGGTTACAAACCCAGGCCACTGCTGCCTGCAGGAAACATCTCAGAAGCTGAAAGTGTCTCCTTTAGCTCTCTAGGGAGTGACCTGCAGCAGAAGCAGGACCCTAAGGGAGAAAGGCATTATTCATCACTGCTCTGAGCTGAGACAGCCAGCGCTGAGATCCCATCAGCTGCAGGCTCTGCTGCAAGGGATCTAAAGCCATGCAGACAGTGCTCTGGTGTGCAAAGAACACATGGCAGAAGGGCTTCCAGAGAGAACTGTGCCCATTTTTACTGTTTTCTACTGCACTGTGATAATTCCTTAATATGATTTCCAATGTGCACTCTTTGCTGTTTGTCCCACGACTTCAGAAGTCAATACAGTTTTTGATCTAACAGTGATTTATAGATCCACAGTTCTCATCCATGCGTTAAGGAAGTGCCATGTGTGCAACCTCATGGGCCAAATTCTCACCTGGAGTAAATTGTGGAGAGGGACCTCCAGCAAGTGGGGCAGTCCCTGCTCTACTGCTCCCAGTGCAGGCTCAGAGCAGTGCATGTCCCAGGGCTCAGGGCTCACGGCAGATGGAAACAGCCCGGCCCCTTTCCTGGGGTTATTAATGCCTTTTTTTTTGTCGAAATGCTGGTTTCCAGAGACATCTTGTGGCTCTCACCAGCTATCACAGCTGAACTGCTCCACATCCCAGCACGCTGCTCTTCCTGCAGGGTTAGACAGCTGAAAGCTGCTTCCCAGGCTGTTTGCACCCTGAGTAAGGTTTATTTTTTTTTAGCCTTCAGTGTGTGTTTTCAACATTATGTGACTGCCTCTCACACAGAGTTCAGGTTAGGTTATGGATATAAGCACCAGAGTTGCAGGAGAGATCTCTGCAGAGGTGCCACTGGTGTGAGAGCCCTCCCAGACTGATGTTGCCACAGGAGATCAGTGTTTGCTCCCAGGGCAGCACCCAGAACTGGTACCTCAGCAGCTAATGAAGAGCTAATGAAGCCCAGGGTTGTTTGGTTGCTGGTTTGGGGAATTTTTGTTTTCATTATTTCATTTGTTGACAATGCTACCAAGAGAAATATAAAGCAAAAGAACTTTTGCAAGAAGCAGGGGAAGGACAGTGTTGGCACACAGCAGAAGCTGGGGGATGGTTTGAATCCCTGTGTACTGAAGGCAGGAGGGCCCTCTCTAGCCCTTGTAGTGAACAGGAGCAGTTTCTAAGCTGAAGTAGGAGAGATGAACCCCACTGGGCTGTGAAAGATATTTTTTTTTTCAGAAAAGGGATGGTAGGAAGCAAGTATGAGGATTGAATCCCATGACTGTGCAGGTCCCATCCATTCACACACTGACTGCACAGTGATGTGAAAGCACAGTCCTCCCAGACTTCAGCAAACAGGGACTGTTGGGCTTTTAAAATATTTTCAAAAGTTATGAATTAGCAGTAATTATTCAGAAGATAAAGAAAGGTCATTTAAACCACCCAGTGTCAGCAGATCTCTTCTTGTAAACCTCTTGTTTAGACAACAAGCCCATCATTTTGTCTACCAGGGTGGCTTGTTCCAGCAAGCATGGGCAGCCCTGAGCACAAGCAGTGCTGCCAGCCAAATCCTCACTCATGGCCACAGAGCACAGGAGGGAGCAGCCAGGTTCAGGCAAGGAGATGAAGGCTGTTCATCATGCCTCAGGCACACAAGGATTGTTGTGGTGCCACGATATACAGGATCTGTCTGTCCAACACCCAGTTAATCCTCCTCCCTTTCCATGGGGAGATAGCAGCTACAGCTATGGTGTCTGAGCCAGCAGATTTCTTGTCTCCATCCAGCCAGGGATTCCCTTCCTATTGCACAAAGAAAGCTTCATAGATGAGGGTGATTTCAAATGTGTATCCCACAGTCACACTGACTCTTGCTGGGTCCAAGCCATCTATGCAATCTATACTTTCCCACTGGTGTTTAATTTTCTTGGCACTTTCCTTGCAACAGGTGGACTGCAAAATGTGGAAACATAATGTGACTGCTTCACTCTTGACTAAGAAGAAAGATTTACTGCAGAAGACACATTGCTTACAGTTTTATGGAGATTTCTTATCTAAAGCCATGTAACACCCTATGGCGGGGGGCCACAATGTTGAGAAAGTCTCAGAACATCCAAACAAATGTTTTCAAGCAGGAAAGGAGCCAAGTTACCATGTCTGTGCACACCATCAGGACTGGGCTGGGAACTGTAGCTGAGATCACATGGTGCTCCAACCCCACTTGGCCTGTCTGGTGTGCAAGGAATCTTGTGTAATTCATCCAACCCTGGAGCAGAGAAGATACCGCAGATGAAAAATGTCTTCCCAAGTGCCCAGGACAATGTGCTGGCAGTGCTGAGTCAGACATCTTGCTGTGCTCTGTCCTTGAGCTAATCATCTGTGTCTCCAGCCAAGAGGTGGCCAAGCCCATGACACAGCCTCCACACCCACGAGAGGCCAGGACACAGATCCCTCCACCCACGGCCGTGAGCAGGTCCTCACCAGTTATGATAATGTTTCCTGGCCTCTTACAGATGTAAGAAACTCTACGAAGAGGACAGAGAGAGAGAGAGAGCTGCTGTCCCTGCCTTGCTGCTTGGGGTGGATTTCCTGCGTGGGGTTGCAGTTTGGTGCAATGTCCACAGCGAGAACCTCCGTCACAGACACTGCCAAGCACCAAGCATGTCATGAGTTACAACTACTAAACAGCAAGGCAAGACTAATAAATCTTAATCTGAAGGCTGATAAACTGTAAAACACAACATAAAATATGATGCATGGGTTGGTGTTGAGAGTCCAAGCCTCTGATCTCTTCCCACGAGTGCAAATTCTGGCTGATTTTTACTGATGGAGCTCAAAGTGGGCCAGCTGCTGTCACCCAGGCTAAAGCCGGACTCATGACTCTTATCTATGTAATTCCTGGATATTAATAACTTTTATAGCTGATACGTGGGACTGAATGGTGTGTGCTTTTTCAGTGAGGATAAACCATTCAATCACGTAAGGCATCGCCTAAGACATGTTGCTAGATGAATCATTTAAGTTGATTGAGGGCTGTGTAAGTGATATATTAAAGATGTGCCAAGCAACATTCCTTGATGGGGAAAATCATGTGTTTTCTGGCAGATTCATAAGCAAAGGAATTCATCTGTGGGTTGTTAAAGAGATTATTGTCTGGGATGTGTATATATACATGGGAGCAGGAATACCAGTCAGTCCATTTTAATAGATATCCAATATAATCTTGGTTCGCTGAAATGAAACTGTAAGCCCAGTCTGATGCTGGGTAAACTTTTGACTCATCAAATCACAGTGATTCTTTCTGTAATTCTTATGCCAAGGAAGAATTTGGTCCATGGGTTTCAGAGACAGGATCTGCGTGGGACATGAGCAGCAGAGTGGACTCAGTGAATGTGGTTCCCTTCCAATGTCAAGAGAATTGCTTGCTAGGACCACTGAAAGGATGGCTAAATATTTCTGTAACTCTAGCAAACTTTAGGATGATGTGAAAAGTGCAATAGTTATCAAAACCAGTTCAATTCCTCTTATTTTGATCCATACATTAAAAAAAAATCCTAGCAACAATCATCTTTCATTAAAAGTGGTCCATGCTATGATTTAAAACTGACTTAACTAGGAGGAAAGATTAATTTTAACCCTGCAAGAAATTTTTGGTGCCTATGGTGCTATCACAGGGCAGATCAGAATGCCTCCAGTTCCACAAGCACTCTTTCAGGAAGATGTCCATCTAGGTTGGCAGGGCTGGGCACAGGGGCTGGGGGAGATGTCCCACTCTACACTGCCACCAAAACAGCATTTTCCCTGAACTGGTGCCTGTTTGCCATCCACCAACACTCATGTCAAGGATGTGAAATGAGAAAAAGTGTGAACAAATAATGTATTTTGCAATACCTACATGATTAAAACATAAGTTTCCATTTTGCTGGAAATCAAGTGTCCTGTCCCTTGAAATCCCACACTCTCTCCTTTCAGCTGGAGTTCAGTATGGTCTTAGTTTGGATTGCCATTCAGTTCTTCAGGTTATCTTTTAAAAGTTTGTTTCAGTTTATGTAGTTTATACAAATCTATGTCTCTGAATCTAAATTTCATGTTAGAAACATGAAGACAGCACTGCAAATGGCAGTGTGCTGTACAATCTGAACTTTGCATCATCCCTTTCAAAGCAGAGTTTTTATTGTCTTGTGATATGTTTTGTAGGATTTCCTAGTTTATAGTTGGCACGTTTCCACATCTTCATTACATACTGTGATTTTGTCATTCTCCAGTGAAGGATTTTAAATCACTGCCTAGTTTCTGTCCTGTATCCTCCATCCAAAGGCACACAGCACTTTTCTGCAAGCCTCCTCTTACCAGTTGAAAAAGTATGGGAAACCCCACTTTAGCAAGTTTCTCCCTAATATTTCACTCCCCTGCTCTATTTGGCTTCTGCCCAATGTGCAGCCAATGACGGAACGGGCTCTCCTCTGCTCTGACTCAGGGAACACTGCTCTCCACGGAGAGGAGAGAGACAATAATTAATAATATTAACTGTATGTCATGGACAAAACTAGCTTATGAAGAGCCCAGAGAGCTTGCAGATGGAGAGCTTATGGTCGCATCAATCAGCTGAACAAGCAAATGAGAGAGGCAGGCCCTTAAGCTCATTTACTCAGCAGCTTGGTGCTCCACAGAACTCGAGTTCCTTGGCTGTCTCTCTGTGTGCTTTATGAGGTTATTGTGACCATTATATATCTCATCTTCACATTACCCATTATGGCTTTGAGGGATGTTTAAAGTGAACTTCAAAGAAAGCTTAGAGTTGCTTAATACTGCTGAGGGAACTTTAATACCCAGTAGCTTGGGCGAAGTTTAATCCACAGGGAAGCATGTTAGGGTACAAATCCCAGAGTGGGCTGCAGACCCTTGGCCGGCAAGGGTGAGCATGGCTGGATACTCCTCTGATGGGAAAACCAGTCCTGGTATGGATGCAGCCTTGGCCACTGAAGGGATGTTTTTCTGGCTTATACTATAGAGACGATGCAAGGTGCAGGTAACTTTAGGTCAGTCTGGGCAGAGGCTCTGCCAGCTGCAGGTGGACAAGACTTAGCTGGTGGCTATTTCTTTATGATAGTATAAGTACAAACATACTGACTAAGAGCTACATGTTTGAAAAGCTATGACTATGTGAATAGCTTCCCGAGCAATATTTGGTGTTTTTCCACCATTATGAGGGTGATGATGCTGAGACTGTCTCCCCAAATCTTTCTTCTCAGCAGAGTATAGACCAAAGAACACTCAAGTTCAATTAAACATATCAACTGTCCAATAAAGAAATTAGTTGTACAGTCTCAGCAAGTCTCCAAGGAGCCTGAGCTCCTCAGCTGGCTGAACCAGATAATATCTTTCAGCTACTTGTTGGGAGCACACATTCCTTGGGAAAGCTATGATAAACCCGGCACTTAACAAGGCTCACAAACCAACTAAACAGCTGTGGGAGACATTTGGTGCATTCGACAGTAAAGACAGGAATGCTTTGAAGACCGGGCTTGTAAGGCAGAGCTCTGTCAAGCAGCTCCGGAGCAGCCCTGCGAGCGGCTGGGGCGCATGGAGCGGGCTCAGCCTTTATGGCTCCGCAGCCCCGCAACTGCCCTGCCGGCCGGCGGGGCCGTGATTTATCCACCCCACACCCCCGGGCTGCTCTGCTGCGCTCGCTCCCGGCATTTTCCAGGGCTCTGTTTCACATTAACTCATCAGCAGGTTGCAAAGTTAGCAAGCCTGGAGAAAAGCTTTTTAAGAGAGACCCTGCAGATCGTCTTCTCTTAGCCACAGAAGGGAGCTGGAAGGGAGGAGGTCGCCTCCTGCTCCCTCCAGCCATCAGCTCTTCCGTTCAGCAGATGTGAATAGTCTTCACTGCTTGGCACCCGAGGAAGGCGTGCAGGAGCAAAAGAGACTCTGAGCTAGTCAAAGTCACCCATGGATTTATACTCTTATAAATTGTTCCTCTTGCTTAGAAGGTGCTGGAGAGAACTGTAGAAAATGCAGCCCTGGGGGTACCAGATCTGTTATAGTCAGTGTGTGCAGAAATTTATTTTTTTTTTTTACAAGATACAACATTGTGTCATATTTCCTCAAAGAAAAAAGGACTGAAGTTGCTTAATCATAACACAGGGCAGGAAGATGCTGCATTCCCACCCAGGTTTCCACCTAGCCCAGTTTCCCCTTTTGCCAGGAGGTGTTGAGCATTTTCTGTCCCCTTGGTCATGGGGCACGTGCTAGGGAGGTCACAGCCTCGGACCTGGGAGCGAAGAGGTTCAGGTTATCATCATACAGATGCTCTCAGAGATTCAAGAATACCCAGATCTTTGACAAAAAATGTTGAGTTTACTTTGTTACCCCTAAAAGGAGATCATAGAATCACAGAACCATTTGAGTTGGAAAGGACCTTTTAAATTTCATCTAGTCCAACCCCCCTGCAATGAGCAGGGACATCTTCAACTAGGTCAGGTTGCTCAGAGCCCAATCCAACTTGACCCTGAATGTTTCCAGGCACAGGACATCCACCACCTGTGAAGGAACACTTTCACCTTACTACAGATGATGGATTATTTCACAGACCCTATTGGTAATCACTGTAATTTAGAAATACCTGTTTTTATCCTGAAGACCAGTATCTACTCACAGAACTTACTGAGGAATCACAAATGGCTACATTTATTTTGCTTGCAAAATATGCTTCAGTAAAGCCCACATCACCTCTGAGATCCTTTCTTGCATAAGCAGCAAAGGGGAAGATACTGGCTAGCTGTGTAGCACCTCTGTGAAATCTATAGTGATATTTTGAATTTTCATGGTAGATATTTAGGTATCCCAACCAAAAATTTCGTCTTTCCAGAAGGAAAGATTTAAGCAACATCACACACACACGCACACAAACCCCCCCAAAAACCCAACCAACTCGGAAAAACCTTTCCCCATCTATCCAGGACTTTTGCCATACCTTTTAGCACCCGTCTAGAAGAAGAGGCAGAGCACACACTCGTGTATCTCTGGCTATGAATGCTTAGCCGGGGCTCGAGGGGAGCTGACAGTGCAGCCGGGGGCCGGGTGTCCCCGCAGCCCGGGGAGAGGCTCCGGCGCGCACCACAAGGTGGGGATGCTGCAATGCTGAATGGCAGCGGCTCCGGGCCCGGCTAATCACATCCATCTCTGTCTGAGATGAAGTTCCTAACAGCCAAAGGCCAATATTAGATACGGTAAGGTATACCAGGCAAGGTACACTTAGCCCTGCACAGTTGCTTCATGTCTCACATTGTATCTCCTACACAATCCGGCATTAAATGTTTTAGAAAACTTTGGTGCAAGTGCGGTTTGGTCATGGGGTCCCCAGAGTATTTTCTATTGCCTGGAGAGCCAGCACCAAGGCTGCTCCCGAGGCTGGGGTGAGCCTGCAAGACACAGCAGTGGTGTGGAGAGAGGGGAAATCTGGTGTGCCTCTTTTATTTTCATGCAAGAGCAAGGTGACACCACCGTCAAAGAATGGTGATGGATATCAAGGAATTAAGAGAGCCTATTCCTCTGGATACTCAGCTGGGCTGGAAAACTCAGTGCTCTGTGCTCCCACTCAGTATTACTTGTTTTCCAGTGGCAAATGCCACAGTGAGGGGAATTCCTGCACAGAGGCAGTGGATGGTGGCTCCTTAAAAACTTTAAAAGACAAGTTTTAGAGCCCGGCCTCACAGGACAGTGTGCAGACAGTGGGCATCACAGAGGCATTTCCCTCCTGCACATTGGCCACCTCTTCCTGCTCCAAATCTCCTGGTACCAGGGGTGCCAGCAAAAGCGTGGCAGGCTCAGGGCTGTGCCTGTGAGTGCTGCTGACAGCATCTGCCATCCTGCTCTGTCTGCACCCCACAGGCTCCTGAACATCTCAGGCTGGCTGAGAGTGATCCTTCCCACCAGCTGGGAATGGGGCATCTGGTATAATGAATATGGGCAAACAATAGCTGTGATACCTCTTGGAGTTAACCAAGTATTTGTCTGACTAGAAAAGAGAACCGGGATCTTGATTATAGTCTTAAAATATGCAAGAGGTTATTATGAAGAGGGCAGCAGTCAACGGCTCTCCATAGCTACCAAGGGGAGGACAAAAAGGAATGAGCTGAACATTTAACAACAGAGCTTCTTAGTAGGCATTTGGGAGAAAAATATATCCTTTCTGTTTGCAAAGGTAATTACACATTTGGACAGGTTATCCGTGGAGGGCTGGGAGTCTCTGAGTTTTAAGAGCACATAGCATAAACATATGTCAGGAATAATCTCAAGACCCTCCCAGACCAATACTTTTTGCCTTTGTGCTTTTGACATTTCCCTCCTGCAGGTTTTGCTTTCATATCCCCAGGGATGAAGCTTGGCAGAGAGATTCTCTGTGTCTAGGGAGAGTTTTCCCTAGTCATCACCCATCCAGATGTGGTTCTTGCGGCTTTTCTGACACCATTAGAGGTGTCTCAGTCTCTTCATTCAATTCTATTAGTCCCTACATTACCCTTATCCTTTCCATTTTGATTCCCAGGAGCCCCCTCTGCTCTGAACATCCCAGCTCCTTGTCCCTCTGCCTGCAGGAGCAGTGTCAGGTTTTGTCTGAATGTTTATCTCTGTATAGAGCTGCCTCTTGCTGGACTGGGAGTGGGTGGGGGAAAGCCCAAAGTCTTGATCACATCTTAGTAAGGCTAGCAGGGACCTTGCACAACATGTGGCATTGCCTTTTCTAAAGCCTCAGTTCAGCAGCAACCTCAGACACCTCAGAAAAGATGTGTGGGTAAACATGAACCCATAGCTCTGCTTAACCAACTGATTTAATTTCAGTACTAAAGCAGGGTCAGGAACAATGAAAACAGCCTCTCAAATCAGGCTTCATGGAGCAGCTGGGCACCCCAGAGTCATGGGGACAGCAGCACCCTGGGGCAGCTAAGTGGGTCTGTTTCATCAGAGGAAGTAGATGGCAAATGCCAGCATGAGTTCACTGAAAAAAAGAAATATAGCAAGAAACAGCAAATACCTGGAAGTAACATTCAGTCATTTCAGGGAATCCCTGAGCTGAGAATGACTGTAAGCTCAGAAAATGGTTGAGAAACATAAATATGTTCTTATATCTCTTTTTTTCTGCTCTTTCCTTGGCATTCACTTTTTTTGGCAAACCTCAAGCACAGCAGTGGGCTAAGTAGAGCTTTAGACCATTGGAGCCAAAGTGTTCACTCATATACTGCAGTCAGAGGAGGGGATGAATTGGACTGAATGGTGCTTAGAAAATTACAGGATTTGTTCTCCTAAATAAGTAGGTTTTCTTCCCATAGCTCCTGGTGAGAGGTGAGTGTTTCAACCTTCTGACCACACATTATCTTTGTTTAGCTGTCTTTCAGGGACTGTAGGACACAGTCCACAGATCCACAGGTTGAAGCAGGAAAAGAAAGTGGAGGACTTCTGCAATAATTTACTACTGTCCCTGGCCATTTTTAATCTGAATTAAGAGCTGGCAGCTGATATTTGACAGAAGAGGAAGGCAGTGCTCTGCTTAGAGGAAGCGAGTGGAGTTACAGCTTGGCCATAGCAAGAACAAGTGAATCGGATGAATGAGGAAAGGTCATGAATATTTTCACAGGGCCAAAGTGTCCATAGTTTTGGGGATTTTATTTTTGGGACATAACAGAAAAGTTACACTCAAACAGCAAGGAAGAAATTCCGTTCTGCATGCAATTTTATCTCCACTTAGCTGAGGAGATGAAGGTGCTCATCTGTGGCTGCTTTATCTTTGGGGCTGTCCATCCCCAGATGAAGCATTGTGTGCAGAAGTTTATTCTTTATCTGTCTATTGTTTCTCTCACTTGTGTGGTATGAAACACTAAAGTCATGGATGGAATTAATGTCATTGTCAGGAGCTGGAATTTCTTTGCTATGCTGCTGTAAAGATGTCTCAGGCAACTCATATAGATCAGAAAAATCAAAGGTGCTTTTTCAGCCGAAATTTCTGCTCAGGAGGGGATCCCATGAGCTCATCCAAAGAAAGGACACCCTCCATCCTGCTCAGGTTGGGGAGCACTGGCAGACCTAGCTTCACCTGCCTGAAAGGATCCCCATCCCTGGGAGGTCTTGTCCTTCCCAAGGCCAGGTATTGCCATGAGTGGCTGCAGTGCTGCAGCTGACCAGACCCTGAGACCTGGGGCTTGTGTAGACCCAAACAGTTCATTTTCCACCAGCCCTGGGGCTATCCCACTGTGAGCAAATCTCTGAGGAAACCTGACAGGAGAGGTAGGACTTTGCTTCTGGTTTATCAGATGCTGAGGGCAGAGCAAACCTGCCTGTGTAGTGGCCGCTGCAGGGATCTTGTAAATATTAAAGAAGCTCAGTTATTGGGCCCTTGCTTAGAGCTGCCATGTGGATGTTTTACTGACAAATGCACAGAAAATCGATAATGGAAATGTGTGAGCACTGCCCACTGGCACAAAGCAGAACAGGAATTGGTGGAACTTCCTTGCAGCTGGGCAGACCAAGAAACCAGAGGGCACACAGTGGGTTTGCTGAGCTTCCTCCTTGTGTCCAGGCAGCAAAAGTACTGCTCAAAAAATGGTCATTTTCACTAAAATGTCCACCATACCCCCGTGTCAAACATGGTCAGGTCCACCTTGGCTTCGTGGCCTCCAGCAGAGAAAATCCAAGCCCCTGGATGTTTCCATCCTCTATGTTGAGGTGTCCCACCTTGGGCTGGAGGTGCATCAGGAAAAAGCCACAGCCTCAAGCCATAAACCCAGAGCAAATTGCAGCATAGCTATACATAGCTGTACATGAGCAGGCTGAGCATTTCACAGAGAAAGAGATAACCAGCTGGTGAAAAACAAGGGCAGGTCCAGCTCTCCCTCAGCTCAGAGAGAGTGGGACAGAGCTAAGCCATAGATGGAGACTGCTCTGGCCAGTGCTTTGAAAAATGTCTGGGTTTTACATGTGCCTATGTCTGAGTTTGACTGAAAGGATACAAAATGGCAAGCATGAAGACTTTGCATCAAGGCAAATATTTGAAAATATATGGCCAAAAGTTATTGCTGGTGTTTAAAGAGAGCATCATGCATAGGGACGATGCTATGAACTCACTTGGTTTTGGTTTTGGTTTTGTGTTCATGAGATAGCTTCAAGAAGACAAAAAATAACTGTTCAACAATCCTACTAGTTTATTTTCATTTCTTATCATCATAGAACTGCAAATGTGTAGTAAGGGCGTCTTCCAGTGCCTGCAGATTTGGAAACCTGTGTGATGGACTTCCCCAGGGAAACAACATTCCAGAGCAGCTGCTGCTCTGGGAGCCTGGCAGAGGTGTCCTGTGCTCCCAGCTCAGCCCTTGGATACTCACCAAAACTTCACGAAACTTTCCTCTCCAGCACTGATGGATGAGAAGGAGCAAAGGAGCACAGAAGGAATGCGAGGTTCAACTGCTCCCAACAGCAAAGTGCTGCCAAGCAGCTCAGAGCCACTTACCCGGAGATAGCACACCCACCCCACACCTCAAAAAGAGAACTGTCCCTGGGAAAAGAAACTGAATTCTGAATTTTTCTTCTTCTTCCTTTTCAGTATAATTTTTCTGACAGATTCCAATGTTTTAGCAAAGGCCACACCAATGACCTCTGCTCATCTCAGCTCTTTTTCTTCCTCACATGGGGCTCAGGACAGTGACCACAGATGCTTTTGTCCTCTATCAAAACCTTTAGCAGCTAAACAAGGAGAAAGTTATGAATATAAACAAAATGGAATTTTTACTGGTTTGTTTTGACCCTAAATCCCTGTCCTTTCTGAAGCTCTAGTAGAAATGTTTTTCTCCTGTTGCATTATTGGTTATCCATGGAGGACTGAGGGATGCCCAAACCTGAGCCCCACTTACCTGGTCAGCATCTGACACTTGTTGTCCAATGATGGACAAAATTCCCATGAGACAGATCATGGTGTTGGAAATCCAATAGGATTTGCATTTTCTTTGCAGAAAATTGGATTAGAAGCTCTATCCCTCCATAGCCAGATTTTTCAAGATGGCCTGTAAAGGTACATTTTCATCCATGGGCCTCTTTGTGCCCTTTGCATTGAACTAAAATGTATTTCCAGGAGGTTTTCAATTCTCACATTATTTTGAGGCAAGAAGAGTCTTGGCAGGGCAGGCAGTATAAAAAAATAAGTGTATTAATGAAGAGTGGGAGGGAAGGTCATTTGCCTGTTATTTGTAGCACAATACCTGATAAGAGGTCATTAGTCATTCAAAACCACTGAATGACTTTAATTAAAATTTGATCTTTGAGAGCTGGAAACAATCTGCTGAACAGACTTTCAGGGCAAAAAGACAGAGAGGGGGAGGGAAGGGGAGTGGGACTTGACCAAAATGACAATAACCTTAATCAAAACCAGGAGGAACACTGGCAAACTCATTTCTGGGCTCCTCAGTTGGGTTTTGATCCAGGTGCTCCAGACCTGCATCTTCCCTGGGTCTGGCTGGCAAACCGTGACTCTGGGTGCCACAGCCTTGGGAGGAACATTCCCAGGCTCTTCCCAGCAGCACTAGGTGATTCAGCAGTCTGTACCAAACACTTCTTTTTCTCCCCTAAATATTCTGTACTTTATAAAAATAACTGTATCTTTAAATATTCTTTCGTATTTTGAGATTTTTCTGCTCTGTCTTCAGCCCAGGACAGAGATGGGAGGTATAATTGAGCCTTTCACTGGGAAAAATCAATGTAGGAGAATAGGATTGTGTGCCTGGGATGCACAAGACCAGATTTTTCAGAGGTGTTGACATTTCCCAGCATTTTTTCCATCACTGTCCACATTGTCCTGCTGCTGGTAATACAGCAGCTGGTCCTCCCTGCACTGCTACAGGATGGCTACAGGGAAGAACTGGAGTGGAGAAAAAAGGGCAGCTGGTTCTTTTAGGGGAAACACCTTACAAAGAACTATGACCAAACTTGTATTTAAAGAGAAGGAAATCATCCTGTGAAAGGAAGAAGATAATTTTGCACTGTTAAGGGTAAAATTAGGTCTTCCCCATTGCAGCTTCTTTCTCCAGTGTTGCATCTCCAGCACCTCTGCTTGTGCTGGGATGTTGAGATATGTTGATATATGTGCTCTGAACAGCTGCAAGGCAGACACAGCCATGCCAGACTGTGAGAGTAAAGGAGGGGGCTTGTCCCCTGCTATTTGGTATATGCAACATATCATAATTAAGTAATGTGAGCTTGCTGCCAGCCTGGGGAACTGCCACAGGCCAGGGATGTTTTGGATGTTTTTATTTCTTAGGACAGGAGAGATCTTTACCTGGGCTTTTTAAAATATTTCTCCTTTTTTTTTTTTTCCCCTTTTTTTTTTTTTTTTCCTGCTGTGTGACAAATGAATCTCAAAGGCCCTTATTGGCACGCTGAGAACTTGAACTTTGAGTGGAGGCTACACAATACAACACTGACCATGAGCTGCTGACTGTTGTCCCCTTCCCTTGATGAGTCACTCCTAGAGAGCTTTCCAGGGATATTATTCACATGTCAAAAAGCATTAGGACTTATCCTTGTTGAGGGCTTTATCTGTGACAAACCAGACAAAAGACCCCATCTCTTGCCCCACTGCCTGGTTTGGTACCAGGGGTCAGAGCTGAGAGACAAGGACAGTGTGGGTTTTCTCTCCTCCTGCCTCCAACTGCTCAGGCTGACTCCCAGCTTCAGGGTCCCCTGCAGACCACCAAGGAAGAGCTTGTTGGCATGAGAAATCACCTCCTGGTATGGCCATGCTGCTGGAGACATTGCACCAGGCCTTTGCAGGTACCAATTGTGGTTTTATTGCCAGCAGAACTATGTCATCTCTACCAACAACGTTGCTAGGCTGACAAAACACTGTCTAAAACAAAAGTTTTCTTGGCTCAGTTTTCTGTGAGGAGGTGCAATGATTTTTCTCTCCCCAGCCAGCTTGCCTCCACCAGAAACATGCTGCACTATAGACCAAGCCCTACTGCTATAGCAGAAGGCAGCCAACTAACACCAGTGCCTAAGTTTCCATCTGCTTGTCATTAGTCTGGATCTATCACATGCTCAAGCTGGAGAATGAAATCTATGACCTTGATCCACTTTCTTTTCGTTTTGCTTTAGGATTTCACTAGTCTTCTTTTTTGTCTGGGGAAATGTCTTGGGACAAATCCTCAAAGGCACTTCTGATCCCGAGCTTCAGGTAACCTATGGAGGGAAATCAGGGGACAATTAAAGAAAAATGTACACCCCAGAGTCTCTGTAGCTTTGAGATCCCCTCTGGATCTTATTCACCATTCCCTTGACTGCTTGAGGGAATGAACTCTGGAGGTGAGATGACAGTTGGAAATTTGAGCTCATTTTTGCTTTGATCATTTTTTTTTTTCTGTAATGATGTGAACTACCAGGCTGTCTCTCTCCCTAAAATAACACCTTTCTTTAGCTTGTTCTGATGGACTAACATATAATGCATTTATTTCTGGCACACACATTTATTGGCATGTTGATATAATTTTTAATATTCTTCCCACCTCAGACCTCTCCATCAATCCACACTCCTTAAACAGAGACTTTTCAATACACCACAGAAGAGAAGTCAGGTTAATTTTTTTTTCATTACCTAAAGCAGGGCCATCTCTCCCAGGTTTCCTTAGCCCTGTACAAAGGCTCATGCCAAGTCAATCTGAATTCCCTTTCAAAACTCAAACTGCACTTAATGGGAAAGGTATGATTTCATAAGGAGATCTGTGCAAGACTGATGTTGTGCAGACAAAACCCCATAATGATTAACATGTGGCACCTTGGTCCAATTCACTCAGCTATGCTCTGACAGTGCAGGGAAAGCTGCTCACCAGCTTGCTCACTCGGTGCCACTTGATTAAAGAAATTAGGAAAACCAGAAATCCGCTGCAATTGTCACATACTTTATTGACATCCATAGCTCTGATTTCTTACCATGCCTTTCTAATATTTTTGGCCAGGAGAAAGTATTGAAGCCTCAATACAAGGTCTCTGCAAAAGCTTTTCAGAAGTGGCTGGGAGAGGAGCAGGAGCCAGGCTGCCTGGCTTAGCATCCCTCTGCTTGGGCTGGCCTCCCTTATCCACCTTTGTCCATGCCAGTGCTGTAAACACAGCAAGCCCCATGCACACTCATGATCCCTGGATTTCAGCCCCAGAACGTGGGTGGGGTGCAAGCCAGAGCTTCTGCTGGAGCCTCACCAAGGATGAAAGGGTGTCTGAGGTACCAGTCCTTCTGCGGCCCCATTACTGGGGAGGTGGCTTTGAGGGATGCTTTGGGAACCATCACAGCTCCAGGGCTTTGCTAGCCAATGTTCTCCTGCCCCACTGAGCAACAGCAGACACAGAAATGCTCTGCTTCATCACCACGGCTGAAGGTCCTCTCATGGCTCTCCTTGGTGCTGCCTGACCTGAAGCCAGATGAGATCCCAAGAGAAGCTGGTTGAAACCAGCTCCTGCTGAATGAGGCCCTAAATCTGTACACACCTTGGGAAGGTTAATCAACCCATAGTGTGGACATTTTCACCAGCTCAGCTCATTTGAACAACAGTGAGTGTCAGTGGCTTCCACAGAGTTTCTCAATGCCATCAGGAATGCTGTATTGAACAAAAGATAACCAACTCATTAATAAAGTCAAATAACAGCAAGCCAATAATATTATTTTATTGAGCTAGGGTTAAATATTTGACCAATAAAGAAAACCTATTTCTGATTTATCCCTTTCCTCCCCTGTTTCTTCTAAAGTACTTATACATGTGTGGTTTCAATGCTTGGTTTAGCTTAAATTGTGCCTTCTGCCAGATTCCCTGGTGGTTAGAACAGAGGGAATTTATTAAGAACCATACTTTATTTTTGGTGATTACTATCACTCTATTCAACCAGCCTTCAATTGCACTTGGATGTGCCTTGCTCCAGCTCTGCCACCTCCCACCATTGCCACATGGATCAGTTTTCTCAGGCAACATGTGGGGGACATGCAGGGGCTGTGACATGCAAGCTCTTTTTCATGGAATCACAGAATGGGGCAGGTTGGAAGGCACCATAGCAACTCATCTGGTCCAGCCTCCTTGCTCAAGCAGGGCCATTCATTCCAGAGCACGTGGCACAGGATTGCATCCAAATCATTCTGGAATATCTCCAGGGAGGGAGATCCCACACTTGTCTAAACAACCTATTCCAGTGCATGGTCACTTGCACAGTTACAAAGTTCTTCCTCATGTTGAAGTGAAACTTCCTGTGCATCAGTTTCTGCCCATTGCCTCTTGTCCTATTGCTTGGCACCACTGAGAAGAGCCTGGTTTCTGTCAAGTTTCTGCCAAAACTCTGCTCAAACACTCACAGACATGTGAGAATAGCAGTACTCCTGAATTAATGGTATTGAAGGCTCCAGCCTTACTCAAATGTGAGAATCCTACAGGCCTAGTGCTTCCAGTTATTTTGGTGAACAAAAAGAAAAAAAAACACAGTTCAATAGTAAAGGTTGGAATTAGGCAAGAGTCAAGACTGTAGGGCAAATTCTAGTTTTATTCATCAAAGTGATCAAAGCAATTCAGCTGTGCTTGATCTTTCATTGCCAGTGTAGCAGGAGGGAGTTCCCAGCTAGTTCCCAAAATAAGGTGTGTGTTGATTAAGGAAAGAGGCAGAAAGCCCGAAGGTCAGTACAAAATTACATTTTTTCCCTGGAAAAATATGCCCATACTTCAGGCAAGTTAGCCACTGGCAAGATCTGAGCATCATGTAGTTCTCCAGGCATTTGGACATTGCACTCTGTTTCTTAAAAAGAAGTAAAACATCTGAAAGAATGAAAATATGAAAACAAAAAGTAATTTTTTTCCGCTTTTTTTATACCATCTTAAGTCCCTCCTGCTACTAGCACTATCCCACAGTGGATATCCCATTTGGGAGATGCTCCGAGGAGAGCACTGAACCAGGGCTTTGCTTTTGTTTTTGTGCAGGAAAGAAGCAGCAGTGACACTTGCCTTTCAAGCACAGGGTGAATCCAAAGGTTTTGCACACACTCCAGCCCCAGCACACGGGTGGTGCATTAGGACTGGACAGGAGCAAGCCCTACACCTGGCCCCAGAGACACTGACCCGTTCCCAGCCCCATGGGACTGACACACTGAGCCAGCTGCACCCGCTGCTCTGTCCTCTCCCAGCCCCTCACTGCCCTGATGAGGGACTCCCTCCACCCTGATGGGTGCTTCAACCCCCTCCTGCCATCCTTCAGCAGTTTCTCATTCCCTTTCCTTGAGACACCTCCTGAGGTAAACACCTTCCACTGAGAAATAGTGGAGAATCAAAAGAATTAATTAAGAATTAGTTATCATTGCTAAAGACCATAATGGAGAAGCAGCAGTTACTGGCTCTAGTGAAGGGGGAACAACCCCCACAGGTCTAAAGGTGAGATCTGTGAGGAGCAATGCAGTGATTGCAAACTGTCTGTGGTTTCTCATGGATGATGGCAATGAAACTTCCAATGAAGGCACCTTTTCCTTTTCTGTTGCTTTCCCCGCCATGTGCTGATGCTGGGAGTTTCACAGCCCAGCTTATCACTTCCTAGCAGGAGATTGAGCAAGCTCAGGCACACGTGGCTGTCACAGGCAAGCAGGACAGTCACCAAACGGGAATCGAGGTTTTTTTCAGAGCTGTGCCGAGCAGACAGGAGCTACACTGTCGTGTCAGCACCCAGGGAAGATGCACAAGAAGACAGCAAAGGGACGTCAGAACAGAGGACAGGAGATGAAGGAAGGAAATTCCAGGGGAAGAGTCATGACTTCGGGTCTCTGAAGCACCCAGTGTCACCACAGCAATTACGGGAGATGATTTGAACAGCAGGGCAGGCTGTTGCTCTCTAGGGACAGCAGAAAACTGAGAGGCAGGGAAGTCTGGAGCATTTTCAGGGTCTGAGTTTTAATGCCTAGCACCGCACACATGTTTTATGGGACAGTTGCTTTGTGTTAATTCTGTATGGACTGCTGTCAGGGATGGTTTCAAGTCTGTGTATAAAGCTGCTCACACACGTTTGCTCTCCACATTCATTGAATAAGGGGCATGGGGTGGTTACAGGTTAATGGATTTTCAAGCTGAAGTGTTCGCCAGTAGCATTCAGGACATGGGAATTTGTGCCAGAAACCTTATCAGAGACAAACCAGCCCATGGTGTCCTTTAGTGGAAGCCCAAGTATTAGCTCCTTAATATGTTTACCCTGAGATAAATGCACAGTAACACATTGATGTGTAGGCAATTAATTGGGATGTGCCCCAGTGCAAGGACAATACTCAATAATAAACCTCTTCAAGAATGTCCTTCTGAACAACGTGCTGACTACCTGACTAGTTTAATATCTAAAAATACAATGACCCTGAGCCTCACATAATCACAGAGATTTTCCTGAAAAACATATCAGGGCAATTTAAGGACCTTCTTGCCTGGTTGGGTTGGTTGTGGGGCAGAAAGGATCACAACACCTGCAGCCTCATTTGATATGGTTAACAGCAGCTTAACAAATTAAAAATGACTCTTGAATTTTAAAAGTCCAGGAGATGGAGGAAAGTGGGAATGTGGCTACATTGTGAGCTGTGCTTAGAGAAATCTTTTTTGCCTTGTGGAAAGCATGTGATGAACCAAAGCATTCCAGAAGAGAGGAGCTTTAGGGAGCAGGTGATCTCTCCCAATAGAACTGAACTGCTAAATGCAGAGCAAGCCCTGGGAGATGCCTCCCTTCAGCTGTAGTTGTGCTGTTTGTAGCAGACCATTAACATATCCAACCCACCCTCCATGTGATTGTTTTTTTGATGTCTCATTATCCCTCCTGTTTCTCATCCTGCCTCATCCAGTTCTTGGGATCAGCTCTTACCTGAAAAAGGGACAATTGCCTTTGAGGTGAGGAGGAAGATGTAGTACGAAGATCTTGAAAACAAACTTGCCTGTCAGGCACATCAGCCTTGCAGAACATATTTTTCAGCTTTGAGGGTGGCCTGCTTAGCCAAGCCTGACTATTTCACTGTGCTGCAGAGGCTGCCCTGGTATTAATTCACCTCAAAGAGCAGGTTGAAGTCATTAAAATATTTTGCAGGTGGTTCCTTGAATTCATGGTGCAGCTGGATCCAGCCTAAAGGGAAAAAAAAACAAAAGGAAAGGAGGAGAAGAGGCAAGTTCTGATGAAACACAAATTAACATAACTTATAGAAGGGCAAGAAAATCTGTTTTCAATCTCTACAACAAAGCCAAGCAACACATCAAGCTAGAAAGGAGAAATGTCAGCCAGGCAGTGCTGGGGGTTTTATTGCTTCAGCACAAGTGCTTCTCCATGGTCCCAGAAGAACCCAGGTGCTACTGCAGCAGCCAGACCCCCCGAGCACAGGTCTGGGTATGCAGGGATGTGGGGGGGCTTCACAGCAAGGCCTCAGCTTCCATATGGGTCCAGACTCAATTGTTTTAATGCCCTGGCATTAGAACTTGTGTGTTGGCCTCAGTCTCTCTTCTGCAAGGAAAATCTCTATTAAATGCATCATTTCTTGCCCTATTATGAATACACTTTTTTACAGGGGATGCTGACCAGAGCTGAGCTGGGCAGGCCATGGGACACTCACAAGGGAGATCCCAGATCTGGTACCTCCATGCTCTACTGGGGGCAGATCACCCACAACCTGCCTTGGCATCCCCTGGATTCAGCAGTGCCTCCTGAAGCCCACGGGCATCAAAGTCCTTGCTCCTTGCTTGGGGAGAACAAGGCATTTTTAGCACGAACAGTCACACTGGAGAGCTGTACTGGGTCTGACAGGGATGGAGGTATCCTTGTCCACAGCAGCCCAACACAGCATGGTGGTGTGCCTTGGATTTGGGGCTAAGTCAGCATTGTTAACACGGATTATTGGTGAGGAGAGCTTGTACAGCACTGAGCCTGAGAGCAGGCTGGGAAAGGACACAGCCAGGGCTGTGACCCAAACCAACCCCAGGGATGTTCTGCACTGTATGACGTCAAATTCAGAGTTTAGGAGTTCAGGGGAGGAAGGAGGAAGGGGAGATGTTGGTGGTTTGTGTATTTGTCAGCCTGAAAAGCCATCATGCATGCTGGGGCCCTGATTCCCAGGAAGCAGTTGCCTATGAGCCTGCTGATGGGAAGTAGAGAATGAGTTCCTCTTTCTGCTTTGCTTGCAAGTGCATTTTTTGCTTTCCCTATTAAATTGTCATTATATCAACTCATGAGTCTTTTCACCTTCCATTTTCTCCCCATCCTTTGCAAAAGAGGACTGAGACAACATTTCAGCGGTTGTTTGGCTGGTGGCTGGAGGAAATCCACCACAGAACTGGCATGTCAAAATTCACCAAACTTGTTCATTGCAAAAAGACAAAAGACTGAAAAATCAGNGCCTGCTGATGGGAAGTAGAGAATGAGTTCCTCTTTCTGCTTTGCTTGCAAGTGCATTTTTTGCTTTCCCTATTAAATTGTCATTATATCAACTCATGAGTCTTTTCACCTTCCATTTTCTCCCCATCCTTTGCAAAAGAGGACTGAGACAACATTTCAGCGGCTGTTTGGCTGGTGGCTGGAGTAAATCCACCACAGAACTGGCATGTCAAAATTCACCAAACTTGTTCATTGCAAAAAGACAAAAGACTGACAAATCAGGTAAAATAGGAAAAAAAAAAAAAGAATCAAGCTAGTCTACTAGCAAAGTTATGATGAGGCAATTGTACAGCTCTGGTCATTGCTGGCTTTGAGATGAACATGTATGGGATATGTCACAAGTCAAACCACAGCTACTTGCTTTTTTCTGTGGGAGAGCAGTGTGGTTCATGGCAGGATTACTTTTTGGCGTCTTGAAGCCCATCTGCAGAAATAGGGTGCAAGTATCAGGATAAGACTGTCACCTTTCCTTGCTGCAACTCTCACTTCAGTCTAGAGGCAACAGCAGAAATAGTGAAGGTTCCTGCACCAATCTACCCATTACTGGGCCAGTTTATGCCATACCCTTCCTTGGAGAGGAATGAAAGCCTCCTGAATGCTGCACATTTATGCCTAAGACAGTCTGCAATCAAATAGATGAGTTTGGAAAAATTATCATTGTGTGGATAAATGGAGAAACACCTCTGAGGTAAGGTATCTTCCCACTTGGGGAAAAAAAAAAGGTCTTTGAAGAACCACAACTTCAGTTCTTTCAGGATAAATGGCTACCCTGAGGAGGCTGACATCTGCCCAAGCTCCCTGGCAGAATCACTGCTGGGAGGATGTTGATGTCTTTAGCTATTGCCAGGCTGGAGTTTGGTGTTGCATCCCTTTGTTTTGCCATGAGCTCTTGGTGGTGGCAAATGCCTGCAGAGGGCAACAGTGATAGAAGATGAGAAAGGTAGTGGGTAGGGACAGGGGCTTTTTGATCCACCAGCCGCTTCCAGGCCACTTCCTTTTCCCTCCACCAGCAGTTCCCCCAGGCCTGTGACTTTGAGGCAGCTGTGGTCAGTTTATAAAACTTGGTTCACATGTTCGTGCACATTTAGAGTGAGAACACGAGTAGCATCTTCTGTATGAATGTAGGAAGGAAAGGAATGAGCTGGAGGGCTACAAGCTCTTCCTTGAGTATCAGCAGAACATGTCAGGGGAGGCAGGATGAGCAGTAGGAGGAGAGGGACCAGGGTTTTCTCACAGACAGCCTGAAGGATAAGGCTGATGGCCCAACAGACATGTCCCATACATAATGTGCTGGAATCTGTTATTCTATAAATAACCCCATTGCTTCAGCAAAACATCAACCTAGGGAGACTGCACTGAATCAGCAGTTTCTTTTCTTTTTTTCTTTCCTGGTTGCAAAATCAGAGTCAACCTATTCCTGCACTCAGTGATGGTACAGTGAGAAATGAAAGACAGAAGAGAGCAGGACGGGAGCACACGCAAAGGCTGAGCCAGCATGTTGGGACACGGTCTCTGGCACCAGGGCGTGGCCCAGACCCTCGGCACCACATTCACTGGGAAATCTGCTGCCTGTTTGCAGGGGCTGACATCGAGATGGAAATGCACCACGACCTCCCAGGCAGCCAGCTGCTCCCCTGAGCAATGAGAATGTGGCAGCTCGCAGAGCTGCATGGGGCTGCATCAAATGGAAATAAAGGTTTGACCAGCTGGGTAGGCAACTGCAATCTGAGGGTTCATGACTTTCCCCTCAAAAGTGGAGAACTGGACCTCAAAACCGGAAGCACTGCAGTTCAGTGCTGTCAAACCTGATGCAGTCTACTCCTGCTTTTACACCCATGCCAACTGGGCCACTGAGAGTGGCATGGCCACAGCCTGACCCTGAATCACAGGAATGCTTATCCCTGAGCTTCTTTCTCAGGAAAGCAGGGCACAAAGGTCTCATTGCACCTTTTGTCTTTAGGCAGGCTTTTGAGAACTACAACTGCCAGCTTATTTTTAATACTTTGAAATAAAATGGATTTGATTAGAAGTGTTATTAAAAGCATCTCTGCTGTAAATCTGCTCTCTGCATGGACCTGAATCACATCCATCCCCATAAACACCCACTTGGCAGCACAAGCACAGTCATTCCCAGCTCATCACCCAGCAAGAGTAGACGGCTCCAGGCTTGTGCAGAGTGGTCAGCTGAACCACCAGAACCATCAGAAATGGGCTGGATATGAGCCCTTACTCCCATGAGGAGGTGATGCCATGATGGGAGAGGGTGCACAGGCATTTACTGTGGCTCAGCTGATCAGTGGTAACCTCTTGAGCCTCCCTAATTCAAGGGGATATCTGAGACCTTCACAAGGAAGCAAATTATCCCAATTCCTACACAGAGCGTAGCAGAATGTTTAAAAATGGAGGATTCCTCTTCCTTCCTGCTGGGGACAAACCAGGTCACAGCTGCACAAGCACATTTGAAAGGAGAACACAAAAGTGGATTCAAAAAGCCCCACGTATTTTTGGTTTGAGCCTTTCAGAGATTTGTACATCAGGTGCAGAACAGAGGGCTTCACCCTGCACTGTCAGGGTGTGGATCTCCAGCTCAGCCCTACCAGAAGATTTGCCACGCTTCATTCCATGGCCAAGCAAAGCAGCGAGGACACAGCAGCCCCAGGGATGAGCACAGACCTGCAGCCCAGGAGCAAACTGAGTGACAGTGACTGCCTTGCCCCTCAGAGAGGGCAGGATGTGGTGGTGACAGCGTGGATGCAGAGGGCTCTGCCCAGCTCCTACCGACGGCTCCTGCCTGTGGGCTCAGGTGAGTCGCTTTGCTTTGCAAAATCAAAATCAACCCCAACACAAATGGAGATGTCAAAACACCAAATACCATGGCAAGGTCTATAGGAGGGGGGGTTGGCAGGAGGAGGGCAAAGAAATGGTGAAGAAGTAGGAATTGTGTCCATGGGTGTAAAAAACTCATCAGGGAGGAAGCAGGAGCTGGAGAGCCCTTGTCAAGGAGGCTGCAAGTGTCTCTTTTCCATATCATCCCCAACCCATTTGATTTTCATTTGATCTTGACCCCACCATCATTTGCTTGTCTTTACAACTGCTCCTGATTCTTTGCCTCCTTGCACTTGGGTCACACACAATCACTGAGGTGTCACCTTGGTGCACATTACTGTGTGTTTCACCATGACCAAGTCCTCAGCCTCCCCTCCCAGGAGAGGGATTGCCAAGCTAACATAGAACATGGAATCTTCTTGGGTACCTGAGGAGGTTTACTTAGACACAAAATGTCCATCTCATGCCTAACTCCACCACAACACAGAGATGCTGAATAACTCCAGGTTGAGGCTCTTTCAGGATCCTGCCCAAGGCTCCCTGAACTCCAAGTGAGCACATGAGAGCAGCTCAACATCTTAGCTGTGGGATTTTTTGAGGAACTGTTCAAATTACCACATCAGAGTTCTCAGTAGTCTATAAAAGCTGAGCAGATAGAAAATGCATATCAGAAAGCATAGCAAATCAGAAGGCAGGGAGGAAGTACCTCCAGTTCTTTATTGTTCATAATCTGACAAGGCTTTAGATTAGTTATAAGAAATTTGTCATGAAAATTAGAGACAAATACGGGGAAGATGAAAATTCAAGTGATATGAACTCATTCAGTGTTTCAGAAAAGATTGGGTTTGCCTCACCTGCTACCACAACCTTTCAGATAAGTGGTAAGGTTTCTTTTTATTCAATGGGTTATATGGATTTTATCTGGTCTAAAACAACACATAATAATGAAATATTGCATATTAAATGCTTTTTGCAGTGATTTTGCTAGTAAATTAACTGCCATTTAAAAGTAGAAATACGTCAAACTACCCTTTCTAGGCAAAAGCTGATGCTGAGCATCAGAAAAAAAATTAGTTATATTCCTGTCTTATAAAATGTCTAATTTTCTTGAGTAAGACTTTCATGCATAATAGTTTAGATAGTAAAATCATGAGACTCCATAAAAAATGTAAGTTTATGAATTTTTAGCTGAATATAAAAGCATCATTGCTGACTAAGCTGTTCTATTGTAAAACCAATTAAAATACTGTACTCTTTTAAAACTAAGACTTTAAACTCCTGATTACATTACTTTGAAAAAAAGAAAATACTCAATTGAGGGTAACTTACCAATGCTTCTAAAGTATTTTTTTCTCTCTGAAGGCCAAAATTCAACAAAGCTATTTATTTCTTTTACACTTGCTGGCAATGATTGGGTTTACATGTTATGGCTTGTTTCAATTTGTTCTGGAGTTCAGTTTATTATTGATTTTTCATTTATTTTGATGCATACATGCATCAATGTTGGAATCACACATATGCAGTGCTCTGGATGGAGTGGGAATTGCTTTGAGCAACCCTCCAAATGGCAGCCTGGGATAACTAAAAGCAATGGAAACAAGGAGTTTATTGATGCAGAAAGGGGAAAACCACCACACTCACATTCTTATAGCCTGGATTAAGTCTTGATGGAACTGAGCTGGTTAAATTAGCTAAGGAGAAGATGGCCAAGCAGATTGCAGTGCAAAGCCTGGGGCAGAGGAAGGCAGCCTGCCTTGCTGGCAGGATCGAGCACTCTCAGAGGGACCTTGCTGCCCCACACCGCTGGAAAGCACTGTGGCCAAGCCTGAAAAGGTTGGAAGCAAGCAGAGCTTGTAGGGGAGAGATCTGGGAGGGTGTCTACCCTTCATCTCTTGGTTTTTAGAGCCTCGGAGTCAGAAAAAGGCATCCTCATGCTGTGTTTGGACAGCCCTCAGCACCTACCTGCTGCTGCTGACAGCTGGCCAGGGGCTGCTGATGTACAAAGGTAAGGCTGCAACCTCGCCATGGGCTTGGCATCAAAAAAGAGCTTTGCTGGGTGCTCCTGGGGGCACGGGCAAGTGGGAATGAGCACACAGATCTGAACCCTCTGAGGAAGCACAGAGGCTCCTCCGCACATCGTCAGGCAGAGCAGCCACTGCAGGGAGCAATTCCCCCACCCTGTGTGTGTGCTTTGCATTTGCAAAAGCACTCCCAGCTGCACTCCTGGCTGCAGCAAGGACTGGCACATGAAAACCACCTCCCCGGGTCAAACAGGGGTGGTCTTTATCCCCCCGTGTCCCCCCCAGGTGCTGAGGAACTGCTCTGCCAAACAACCATTTCCCAGCCAGACCAGGCAGCGAATATTCATTGCATGGGCCTTTTGTTTCCTTAGTATTTAGGATGCAGAGAGAGATATTGAAACTTCAAGAGCAAAATGCCTCCTATACAGAAGAGATTCTGCAGAGCTCCTTTGCCAACAATCTGGCCTTGTCAGGAAGCTCTACTGGGAAGAGCTTTCTCATGAGACATGAAGAAAAATGGAGGAGAAGCTTAGAAGAGGAAATCAGCATAATTAAAAGCAACAATGCAAACCTGATGATGAGGATGAACAACATCACCCTGGTTGCAGGTATGGCTCTCCATGCTGGCTCTGCAGTGGGGAGACCTGGCTCTTCTGTGTCACTAGCCAGGCTGAGAACCCAGATTAGATGATCCAATAACTAGGGCAAGATTCAATCTTCCTGTCAGTTAGTGATGCCCCCATGCCCAGAACTGGAGTCAACTCCAGACCAGGGAGCACCTATAGGAGCTGGAGCACTGCCCTGTGGAAACACCCAGATCCCCTTGCAGCTACACATGAGGGTCTGGGCTCCTCTTCCCTCCTGTGACTTGTAGATTTGGACTCTAGGTGCCCTCCAAAAGGGTGGTGTCTCCAGCCCACACTTCAAGCCTGTCAATCCCATACTGCTGTGTTCCTCACTGACTGCTGACTACTGAAAATATCCATTAAATATTTATTTCAGGGCCTCCTGGACGCAAAGGAGATCCTGGTCTACCAGGTATGTTGGTAAATGAGCCACGACTTCTCCTCTTTTCCTCTTCTTTATTTCATCTGAGAGACCTTAAGTGAGGATTTGGGATTTCAGTCCCAGACCCTCCCCAGTGTGCAGACACAATGCCCTGGTCATGAGACCTGCTGCACCTTTTCACTGGTCCTCCAGGAGCCGAAGGGCTCCCACAGAGGATGATGCCCCCCCTGTCCCTAGGAAAACATTGGCCCAGACTCAGAGATGAGCAAGGTGCAAGTTCTGCCCTCCACAGGCTTGCACAAGCTGCTGCCCTGGGCATCTGGGGGTTTGGGTAGAGCTACACCTGCCATAGGAGATAAATATCTCCAGACTGTGAG
Source organism: Polioptila caerulea (assembly GCA_013397295.1). Taxonomy (NCBI): domain Eukaryota; kingdom Metazoa; phylum Chordata; class Aves; order Passeriformes; family Certhiidae; genus Polioptila; species Polioptila caerulea. The sequence goes on along the minus strand of VYXF01006535.1, from coordinate 509,758 downwards.
GATGCAGCAAATCCTGATCTAATGCTGGCTCCACTTTGAGCAGAGGTTGGACCAGGCAACAGTTTCTAAGATCCTGTGATGATGATCTAAGATGAAACCCTTGTTAGGTCAGGTCTGTAACTCATCCATCCCTACTTCTTGGCTACACTGATGAGATTTTCTGAAGGGAAAAAAAAAAAATTAAAAATTGTGTTTTCATATCTTCCTGGCTGCACTTACGACATTGAAACAGCACCTCCTGCCAAGCAGTGTTATTACACATCAGAGCCCAATAGCTCAGTGCATTTTCGTGAAAGATCTCTCCAATGGTCCCCACGAGCTGCGCTTGGCAGCAAGACAAGCTGGCCCTTGCCCAGCTGAGCACTCAGCTGGGCTCCAAGGACTTTACTCAAGTGGTTGTACTGGTCCCTGCCAGCTGAAGATTGGCCTCAGTGGTGACTGAAATTGTGTGAGCAAAGGATGATTAAAAAATTTGTCTCTTCTTCTTAGCCATTACTGTGAATAGATGATGTGTGTCAGCTGATATATATATTTTACATCCCAGGGTTACGGGGACCACCAGGGACAAAGGGAGACCAAGGTAAGGCTTTTCTGACACCTGAATTACTTCTGTGGATGAACATAAAGTGGCTTTATGGATGATTTTATGAGCAATCTTGTCCTTAGCCAAGGTGTAAGTGAGTAAGAATGTCATTGGAGTTGAAGGAAATAAGCCTACGAAAAGCTAATGTGAGCAGAAGCAAAACCTAGCTGGAAAAAATCTTATTTCCAGTCAGTGTGTAGCAGTCACAGGGGGCCAATTTCCTACTGTCACCAGCACCCCTCTCAAGTGCACAGAGGGTGGAGTTTGGCTCATGCTCACAGCTGTGATGAGTGTCCTGCTGCTGGCACGGAATACACATGGCACTCCATGGAGCATCAGAAAAATGACGTTTTCCTTGCAGGTGTACATGGACCCCAGGGTGAGAAAGGGAGCAAAGGAGCTCCTGGTCCTGCTGGCCCAAGTGGTGGTCCAGGAGTAAAAGGAGAAAAAGGAGAGATGGGGCTTGCAGGTAAGCGTTGCTCATTATCTCAACACTTTTAATGTTCTCACACATATTTCTTTTTAAACTCATTCTGTATAAAAGACCAGAAGCCTTCATAGGTCAGTATTCATAAAAATCCAAGCAGCCCAGAGCGTGGTTTGCCAGTCAGTGAGGGAGCTGGATAAACAGGACACTTGACCTGATCTGAAAGGGTTTAATTTCATGTCATGCTTCAGCAAATCTCCCAAAGGAGGGCTGGCGAAGGGGCTATGCAAAATGTTGACTCTGCACCATGGAAGTCTCTTACAGAGTGACCTCTGTCTAATGAAAGCCACAGATATTCAATTATCAGCCTATCCTAAATTAAAGCAGTGATGTTTGCAGTAGGATTTCCATGGTATAAAATAATACAATATAATTTATATGCACAAGCATGGGGATGTTAGTCCTCATTTTAGTGAAACCTCTTTCTGAGAGCTTTATATTTTACATAAGCCTGGCTTTATACACCTGAAGTAGAAGAGTTATGCAACTCTTCTAACATGCATTATGGATAGCTGTTAATCAGTGGTCTCACATGGGCTGAAAGCAGGAGAGGAAAAGAAAGCAGGAGGTGTGTGTGGTGCAGAGCAGGGAGGACAGCTGGACAGGCTGATAAAAGCTTCCTCAGATCGTCCAGCAGATCCTGAATGCCCCAGTACTCTCATTAGCACAAGATGCTCCAGAAGAGGAGTGATTGTAGGAGGGATACCAAAAGGCAAGGGCTTTGGGATAATTCTAGAGCAGAAAGACAAAGGAAAAGTCTTCAAATGAGGCACTTTCAAGTAATTCAGCTCTTTTGGAGCATGCTGATCACATGTTCAGAGAAGAGAAGGTTAAGGGGAGATGAGGGAACTCTCTGGAAGCACAGGAGTGGAATGTGCTGCCCTGTATCTCCACTGGGTCTAGCAGAAGGGAAGCACTCAGACTGCAGTAAGAGATATTTAACCAGATAAGAAAATATTCCAGCAGCAGGGATCGTTTGGGGAATAGATTGAAGAGGTGTCATGGCACCACTGCAAGCCTTTAACAGCAGGCCAGACAAACATCTGGCCAGAGAGGCTGACAGAGCCAGAGGTGGATCAGACAGACCAGCTCTGTCCTCCTACAGCTTTATGGTGACAATGTCACTGAATGGCAAATGCAGGAGTGAGGCCAAACCTTGCTACTGGTGTGGCCAGACAGAGGTGCTGCACAGGCTGCAGAGACAACAAATCTGTGGTTTTTTTTTAATTTACACATGTGTGCTGTGGTGTTTGATAGGTCCCCAAGGACAGAAAGGTGACATGGGCAAGAAGGGAGACCCTGGGCCCCAGGGACCCGTGGGTCCTAAGGGACAGCATGGATTGCCAGGACTGCCAGGTGACGAAGGTAAGTGCAGAGGACACAGTGTGACAGGGTGCACGGCTGCCCCAGCTGAGGGGCTGGGCTAAGCCTCCTTAGCACTGATGCCAGGCTGTTGTTACAGGTAGCCTGGGGAAGCCTGGACCTCCTGGGCCAAAGGGAGAGGCAGGTAAGCAGCACAGAAGGTGCAGTTTCTTCTAGAGATATGACTGATCTCTTCTTTGTGGTGTTCCATGGCAAGGAAAACTGCAGCTGGTCTAGATCCCAGCATGGGTAAGGGAAGATGATTATTAGATGAAGAAACCATGCCAACATTTCAATGTCATCCAAACTCATCCAGCAGCCTTGGCTGTCTCTTCTGGGGCCCACTCACTATGTTGAAGAGGGAAAGAAGGGACATGCCCTCCTTCCTGATGTGAATGCACACACAAGGGCAGAAATTGGCTGCCCTTTTGGGAAAGAACTTGTGCATTTCAAGGCTGGCAGTGAGCCAGGACCTGGTTCCATGCAGCTTTTCACTCCAGATCATCCCTCCCTGCATTGCTAAGATTACCACTGCCAAGATTGCAATTTGGAGACAGCCAATGTTTGCTTTGCCTTCATAAGCCCAACTCAGTGTGCAAGGGCTGGTGATAGAGCTGTCTGTCTCTTTATCTCCTTCATGTGTTGTGTTACACTTCATTTGTGCTGCTTTCACTCAACCTCAAGGTGCAACTGGACAACGTGGGCCTCCTGGAATTCCTGGCCTTGATGGCAGACCTGGTCAGAAAGGGGAGAAGGGGGATGAGGGCCCCCAAGGTAGCCCAGGTACAGCCCTGCTCAAACCTATAACTCATTGAGCTTCTACTCTGGCTTCACTTTGTGTGATGGCTTCACCCTTACTGATTTCTTTCTGATTTAGGAGCTCAAGGCATTGCTGGACTCAAAGGTGAACAGGGAGAACAAGGAATAGCAGGTAAAGGAGAATAAAACAGGTTTGGGTCAACAACACACATCATGCAGACACTGGAAAGGGAACTACAACACCCAGAAGAGATCTCTTGAGTCTTCTTCCTGGGCCCCCAATGCATCCCAGGATGCCATCCTGGGGCTCTGCCAGGCTGCTGTGGGGTGTTCACCAGAGGGTTGCTCCTACCATATGTGTGTGAGGGGGTGATGGTACCTAAATTATTGTATAAATTGAAAATGCACAAACAAAGCAGAAGTCTAAGATGAACTTCAGGAGAAGATGTTTCTCTACTGCCAGTATTTTCTTTTTTGACATGGTCTGCACTGAGTATAATGTGAAATAAGGCACCTGATTCAGAAATAGCTGCTCATAGTGTAGACACCTAAGCTAGGTGAGTTAAAATCCATTGTAAATACTAATTTGCATAAGCTTTTATAAATGTATAAACATAAGTATTATAAAGGTTGGTTTGTTTGTTCATTTGTTTGTTTGTTTTGATGATCTTAGGACCTCCAGGGCAAAAGGGAGCAAAGGGAGACCAGGGCCCACCAGGTAAAGTCTTATAGCATGATTTATTCTGATGATGCAAAGAACTTTAGGTGCCACATTCCACTGTTCTGCATCAATGTGAAATGTTTGTCATGTCCTTTCCCTGGGAGGGGACAAAAGCAATTACTTTTTTGCCTTCCATCCAGGCATCCCAGGCCCAGCTGGTCAAAAAGGAGCCAAGGGGGATTATGGCACTAAGGGTCAAAAAGGAGAACCAGGACTAAAAGGAGCCAAGGGAGAGACTGGATATTCTGGTAAGGCTTTTTGCCACAGGGGCTGTGGAGATGATGGCACATTGGGATTCTGTAGACCACAGACCAACATCAGCTGCTCTGGGCTGTGTTTTCAGAGCTGATTTGCAGGAAGTCACAGCTCAGCCTTCCCAGCAGAGGACTGTGCAGGGTGTCAATGGTACACCCTGGGAGGTGTGCTAAAAGATGTGCAAGTACACAGATGCATTAGATTTTGTCAAATCCTTGATTTCACAGGGAACTGGAACAACCCTCATTCCTCTTTGCTTTGTTCAGAGACATCAGAGACACCCTGCCCCTGGGATAAATCCCATGTAAACACAGCACTCAGGAATAGTGAAGCTACAGGAAACACCTGTAGAAACACCATTTATCTACACCTTGCTAACTGTAGGACACAAAAGTTGTTCAAAAGGGCCAACACTACAGCTACTCTCCATCCTTAGCTCCCCCCTCTTCCTGCCACAGAGTGTTTCAAAAAAACTTAAGACCTGTAGTAAAAAACAGTTGTTACAATAACCCATGGGAAGAAAACAGTGCTCCAGATGCTTTTTTTTTTCTTTTAATTGTTCACACAGAATAGTACAAGAATCCTCAGAAATAAAAAAAGCTAGATTCTGTGTGGGGCTCCTCCATGCACTCCTCTTCTGTAGCTTTGCATCTGGAAGATGGAAGAAGTGTAACTGGGCTGGCTCCAAGCCAAAGCTGCCCTCTGGGTGCATCTCCTCTCCGGGCCCCAGAAGGAGACAGCAATGAGTGCTTTCTGGAGGTAGCTTGGGGGGAAAGAGCTCACTGGGTTTTTTCAGACACCCCTACTCTCAGGTGCTCCACAGAAATGTGGAGGACTGTTGAGAGCACCCTTCTGCTCTCCCTGGAGATCACATCCCAGGATGTAGGTCTTCCTGCATGTACTTTGGGAGATACCATGCCTGCTTCTGGAGATCCCAATGTCTGTCAGAGATGTCATTTTACAGGTAACAGTGGGAACGAGATACATTTCCCATAAGTGAATAAATATATGGGATCTTGAAAGTGGCCCTTTTCTTGGGTCACACGTTGGGAATCTTTTGCTGTCTGTTATCCTACTTTTCCTGCCATGGTTCTTTTACATACCCTTAGTCACTTCAGGGTGTTCATTTTCTACAATGGGAGGAGTCTGCACATCTCTAACTCACACAAGTATTCAGAACTAGATAATAACCAGATTTTTCCACAAGCAACTGTCAAATATTTGCTTTTCTAATTTGGAACAGGTTCCCCAGGAGTGAAAGGGAGCAAAGGTGAAAAAGGAGAAGGTACTGGACTTTTACTTCTTCTCTCACTTGCCTTCTGGTATCAGAGCTACCTGAGATCAAGACCAAAATACCCCTCTGCTCACACTGGTTAACCCACAGCACAGCTAACAGGGGCAAGGAGTCTGTGCTCTGAGCTGCAACCTGGTGTCTCCAGATACAGGAAGGGCTCTTGAATTGTTTGAATTTGAGGTACCAGTAACCTCTGGTCCCACTCTGGAGATGGGAACATCCCTCTTGTTTGGGTGGTCACTGTTTCTGTCTGTCAGTGTCTTTTTCCATATGCCTGTATGACCCATAGAGTAATTTTCTTTTCCTCTGAACTCTCAGTTGGCCTCAGCAACTTTGTACGACTCGTGGGAGGAGAGAGGAGGGGCCGTGTGGAAATCTTCCACAAAGGGACCTGGGGTACAATATGTGATGATGGCTGGACCACGCGAGAGGCCGGCGTCATCTGCCGAATGCTGGGATTCAACCGCGCCGTCAGCGCCTTCACAGCCCCAGGAGGTGAGTCCACAGCAGCTGCACACCTCTCCAGCCTGCACGGGAGGTTACACACGCCCAGAGGGTACCACAGCAAGGTCACCTACATGAGCAGCCAGTGATCCCCTCCACAGGGCAGCTCATTCCTCTCGGGATGGGGCAGCTGCGTGTCAAGTGCTGCTTGAATTGTGCCCAAATGCTTGATTTCCAGCAAGCCAACCACACAACCCAACACACACCCACTATCCACAGGGCTCTCTTTAGGAAAAAAAAAAAAAAAAAAAGCAAATTCTCCTTTCTTCAATCCAACCATNCCACAGGGCTCTCTTTAGAAAAAAAAAAAAAAAAAGCACATTCCTCTTTCTGCAGTCCAACAGTTTTTTGTTTGTTTGTTTGTTTGATCTTCCAAAGGCACCGGACAAATTTGGCTTGACGACGTAAATTGCAAGGGGGGTGAAATTACAATCACAGACTGCAGCAAGCGGGACTGGGGTACACACAACTGCAACCACAATGAGGATGCTGGGGTGGAGTGTGCTTGATGGGACACCGAGTCTCTCCTGGGAGCTGCTGCCGTCTCTGGTCTCCATGGAGCTCTTCTTCATGATGCAAACCAAATTCCACCAGGCTGTGCTTTTGTGCCTCTTTACCAGGTCATAGAAATATTGACAAAGGAAGTTGAATTTTTCACAAATCAATAACAGTTGCAAGACCCACAGGTTACCTGAAACATCCCAGCTGTCACGAAACAATTGGAGCTCAGGCATGTGAGCCAGTTCACAGCTTTTCCAGCTACCTGACATCAGCTCATCTGCAGGAGCTCACACGTGTGTGACCTCTAAGTCCACAGGGGAGAGGATGGTCCACGTTAGCTTAGTGCAGTGAGAGAATAGGATCAGTGTGCAGAAAACTGCACTTACTGCAGCTGAGCTGGCTAGTCCATCTTCATCACGGCACAGTTATGAACCTGAGCTTAAAACCCCCAGGGAAGTGCATACACCCAAGACAGCAGATGCTCAGAAATCATCAGATGATTTCTCTGGCATGCAAATATAAATATTCTTCACAATAAAGTGCAAAAATAGGTGCCTGGGATCTAGGTGCCATACTACCCTGATTAAGCACAGCACTTGTTTTTGACCGTAGCTATGTCCCTTGCCTTCTCTGTCAGCGTTCCCTAAGTTGTCTCCAGGAGCAATACCCCTTACTTATCTGGTGTATAAAGCTAAGCTTTTCATGCCTTTAGAAATTAGATGCTCCAGTAAAGCAAAATGATGACAAATAAAAAAATATAGCAAAGCATGAATAAGCGATCGATTGGTGTTAAATATAAATAAATAAATAAATGCTCGAATAGATAAAGAAATTAAATTATACACACACATGCGTAGATATTAGGGAGAAAATATTGAGCTGGGCTTTCCTGGATCCCTTGCGATTGATGCAATTTACGTTCAATAAAGGTCTCCCTGCAAGGACGAGCGCTGGACACGTCCTGCCGGGATGCCACAGCGCGGTGGGACCTGCGGGATGAGCCGCGGGCACCGCGCCAGGACCCGTCCGCCCGTGCCCCCGCGGAGCCCGCCTGTCTCCAATGCTCCTTCCCGGCGCTAAGCGGAGCTCAAGGGCCGCCGCCGCTCCGCGGAGCCGCTGCGGGAGACCCGCGGCACCGGCCCGGCCCGGGGGCTGCCCCTGCCCCGGAGAACCGGGGATCCTGCGCATCCCTCTCTGCCCCGCTCCCGTGAGACCCCGCCTGGAGCTGCACTGGGTGCAGCTCTGAGAGCCCGGCACAGCAGCGATATCGACCCGCGGGAGCGAGGCGAGGGCGGGCTGTGAGGATGCTCAGAGGGCTGGAGCACCTCTCTAGGAAGACAGGCTGAGAGAGTCGGGACTGTTCAGTCTGCAGGAGAGAGAGGTCTCAGAGCACCTTCCGAGTACCTGCAAGAGAGCTGGAGAGAGATTTTTGTCAAGGGCATGTAGAGATAGGACAAGGGGGAATAGCCTTAAACTAGAAGGGAGTAGGTATAGATTACATATCAGGGAGAAATTCTTTACTGTGAGGGTAGTGAGGCACTGGCACAGGTTGCCCAGAGCAGCTGTGGATACCCCATTCCTGAAAATGTTCAAGGTCATGTTGGATGGGGCTTTGAACAACCTGGCCTAGTAAAAGATGTCTCTGCCCAGGGATTTGAAACTACATGACCTTTAAGGTCTTTTCCAACCCAAATCATTCCACGATTCTATGATCCCAGGAATGGGAGGGCAGCGGCAGCCACGAAGGCCTGGCAATGCATCCAGAGGGTGCCCATGATGTCCCATCTCTGCTGTAGGAAAGTACTAATATGTGTTTTATCCTGTTGAACAGCTGACAGCACACACAGTGAGACTAAAACCTCAGAGTGGGGTGCTTGGTTTAAGGGAATGAGGCAGGATATGGTGGTTTCAGTCCTTGGTAACTGCAGCAGGGGTCAACCAATCATCCAAAAAAGGGATTTTGCAAAATAAGAGCGAATGGTTTTAGGTCTTTGTGATGCAGCCTCTTGTGCCTAATGGTTTATGAAAGACTGCTGGGCAGCCCTGACACTTGTACAGGTCTTGCTCCCCACTCTTTAACAGCTAGAAACAGCATGTCAGAGAGTCCCCTTGGAGGGACAGAGGAGGGACAGCTGCACAGCTCATCCCCAGCATCACCCCTGTGGGGGCAGGACACGAGTCCCAGCAGTGACATTTGGAACCTGAAGCTCAGCACTGGGATGCCTATGCAGCAGGTCTGGAGGGCATTCATCCCCCACATGTTCACTTCTCCAGCCCAGGAGAAAGTCCACTGGGGCAGGAAGAGTGCCACAAGCTACCATGGGATGAACAACATGTTGGTGAGCAACAATAAATCCTTTTGCATCTGCAGAAAGCAGCCCTGAGATCAGCAGGTTGGTCTGCAGGGCCACACCCTCTCCCTCCCAAATATCCAGCTCCAGCTATTGCATCCCAGCTTCAAAGTCTCCCAATCATCCCTGAAAGAGCTGCCTGTGACAGCTAACAAGGAGTGCTACAGCTTTGCTTATCATTCAAACCCAGCACCAATTAAAAAGACTTAGTTAAGCAAAATGCAATTACACTGTCATGGATAAAAGGGATACAATTAATTAAAATGGAACACTTTCCCTCAGGAATGATGTTATTTCCAGATGCTCCCATCCCCATCCCTGACTGTTCCTCGTGATCTGAAGAGATTTGGGATGAATTGGGGTCTTTTGGGTAGTTTTGTCCCATCTTGCTGGCTCACGTGTGTGTATGAGGTAAGTTAGCAAACACCCTTGAGCACACAAATCCTTTCTGGAGCCCTAAAACAGCATTTCCAATGTATCTGACACTACCTTTCCGAGAAGATTAATATTTCATAGAGGCTACTTGGTGCCAAGCTGAGAGTTGTCTCCTTTTCGGAAGAAAACTGAGCCTTCTGTCATCTCTGAAGGAATGGAGAACAGCCAGACACTGTGGGATATGTGTGTGGCTGGAAGGATTTTCCAAAATTCAGGGAAGCAACTCCATTCCCATCTCAAGCCCCACAGGAAGGGAGAGAAGCTGAAGAGCAAAACGTTTACCAGCTAAAAGCTGGTTTTCAAGGCCTGAAGTTTATCCTGGATGCACCATAACACACCTCCTTTGCAAAATTATTGATGATTCCAGCTGCAAAGGTAAAAAAGGCAATTAATGCATTTAAGACATTATATTAAAATATGCAATAAAGGAATTAGTTCTCTGCATTACACTCATATGACAGACAGGTAACAACTTTAATACACATGCAGGCTACATCTAAAGCTTAAAGTCATCACATCATATATAGGTCAATAATTGTATTTTCATCCCTCTCTTCTGAAGTCTTCTGATGTTTTAGATCACGTTACCACAAATCTGCCAGCACATTTCCTCATTTTTTCTGTTAAACATCGCAGTGGAGGGCAGCATCTGGTCTCAAAACTCTAAGACTTTTTTCTGGTCTCAGTGTCAGAACTGGTCAGGTTTTGCTTGGTTAACTCTTCCCACCAGCATGGTCCAGCAAAGGCCCAACCAAGCATCTAGTGCAGCACACAAGCCCAAGCTGAAAATGTTTCTGATCCTGCAAAGGAGCCAGGTTGGCTCTCACAGGTGCTGGCACAAATGCTGGATCATGCACTGATGCAGGCAGCTGCTCTGCCGTGACACCAGGCTGATTTTAACCCAAAGTTCTTAAACAAACTGTTAATGGTAGCTCCAAGTGATTATCCATTTATTTCAGTATTTGTCTTTTTCAAATGTGACCTAAAATCTATAAGTAATTAGTTATTGTACAGGCTACAGTATTGCAAAATGCTTCCCTTCATTTTTTATTCCGACTCTGAACTATAACTCCAAAATCATTCTAGTCACACCAGCCTTCAAAGGTCTAAATGGAGAGGAAGGGGGGCTAACTCCTAAGTATCGTTGAGATTTACAAGAATATTTGAGGATTTTCTGGGGATTCAGTGTGAGATGAAAAAAAAAAAATAAAGAGTTTTGCAGACAAACAGAGGAACTTATGCTTCCAGTTCAAAAGGAAAGGCATATCCAAATAGAGAAAGATATAAATGCTAAAATGCTAAATAAACATTGTTATTCAACAGCAGTCTTTGTCTTTTGAGTCCTAGGTTAAAACTACTTCACAGGGACTATAAACACTCGTTACTCTCCTTTGTTGGAACTAAATTAATTTTAACCACAGAAGTTCCAGAGTGAGGAAGAATTGCCTCCTAAAACTCCTCCCAGGTCACCCAGGTATCCCAGCACAGGAAGGCAGGAGAGGACTTTGGGAGCTGTTAAATAAGGTGAATAAGAAAATAGTATACAAATCGCATTTTTTCCAGGTCCACTTGTGATGTTTTGTATAAATGCTAACAAATAAGTGGCGCTGTGAAGGTGCTGGTTCCACACCATCAGCAGAAAAGGAAGCACAATTCTGCAATGGCCTTGCCTTAGGAAATCCCAGAGGAGCCAAGGGATTCAGAGGGCTTTCAGGCACAGGCCATAAATCACTCAAGATATGAATTACTGCCTTATTAGAGCAAATTCATAACTGTAATTCTAGATAAATACACAATTAGTCTGATTTCCTCTGATAACATGCCGACAAGAAAGATAAATAAGTCACCTCCTACTAAGCAGAATAACTATTCAAAGGAACTGCAACAAACTTTCACAGATGTTGAGGCCAGCGGGACCACTGTAATAATCCCATCTGATCTTCTGCATGGTGCAGGGCAGAAAAACTCCCCAAGGGATTTCCACATCATTTTGAAACTACAGCTTGTGTTCTAGGAAGGTGTCTTACCTTGGCTGAAAGTTTTCTGAAAGCAGAGAAAGCATAGCATTCCTTAAAAAAACACCACATTTTTGCCTCATTAATTAATTTGCCAGCTCTCCCCCAGTGACTCCACTCCTAACCTGCACTGGGACACCAGGAGCCAGCTGAGATCCTTGAGCCACCAAGTGCTGTTGCCTGAAGTCTGCTCAGAAAAGGCTTAAGAGATAAAATAAGTTTTCCTTAACACAATTAACTTCACCTGGCAGGGACAAGCCTACAAACAGGTTTTGGAAGAGCTACTTACTGTTCCAACAAGCAGCACACCTCTAAAGGGATGCTAATGCCCTTGCCAGAGTTTAGAGAAATGAGGAATGTGCAGCACATGCCAAGATCAAACCAGAGGTGACCTTGATAGTTTTACTTCTGCTCAGCATCTGAAAGGGTATTTCTGGAAGGCTTTTGCCATAATAGCTGTGTCTCACATGAACACTGGGACTCTGCTTTTGCAGTCGCTCTGATTTTAAAGGAGACGTTTGACTTTACAGAGTAGCAATAGAAGGAGCTCGTTGGGACTAGGAGGCTCTCAGCACACTTCTGAGGCCCTCAAACTGTTTTCTGGGTGGAAATGAGATCAGACTAAACTAAAGTGGCACTGTTTGCATGAGTAACAGCTAATCCCAATTACCCAGGGCTGAGAGATGAGGATCCCAGGGCTAAAAGAACAAGGGTGTTTTTTTCCACACATGGGTAAAGACTGTTGACTCAACTTGCAGGGCTATAAAATTTCTCCAGTAACAAGCAGGGACAGACCCCTACAGCAATGCTGCAGGGAAGGGAAATACCCTGTCTCTGAAAATCCACTTATTTCAACCAGACTGAAAGAGCTGCACAAGACTATAAATGGATCTGGCTGTGGTTAAGGGGTAGATGAGAAAAGGAAGTACACCCTTTGCTTCTCCTGTGTTTTTACTTTGAAACTGAGATCAAGAGTAAGTTCCCTGCTTCCAGTTTATTTGCTTTAGAAGCCTTTTTGAGTCCCCCAGTGTAAGCTGGCATGAAGAGGGCAGAAGAAGCTCTTTTTTGGACACAGTGCTCTGACACACTCTGACTTTACACATCATAGGCTGGGAAATGTGAAAAAAAGTCACTTTTTCAACATTTTCCTTTTGTTGCTCCCGGATGCACAGTGTCACTTCCCATTACAGGCCAGCATGTCAGCTGTGACCTGCTCAGAGGAGACATGCTGTGACCCCGTGGGACAGGCTCAGCACACTGAGGATGTGAGGGTAAAATGTACAGTGCTCAGTAAACATGTGGGGCCCAGCTCAGTGAGGGGTCCTGAGCAATGAGACTCCAGCAGAAGGCCTCCAAGCATCACCCAGCAAGGGAGATGCAGCAGAGAGTTGTGACCTAGGTCACATCTGCAGCTGGTATAAATCAACATCGCTCTGTTGATAACTGGGAAAATACATGGATTTGTTTCTGCTGATAACTCAGCTCTATTTTGATATTTTTTAAAATTTTGTCCAGCTCTCTAAAACACTGCTTAGCTCCTGGTGAGTCTACCCTTGGGCTTGATGGTGGGTTGTGTGTGCTGCCCAACAGCCAGGGAGGAAGGTGATAGACCCGGCAGGAAGAGTGAGTCCTTCCTCAAATGCCTGGGCAACCAGGAAAAGAATGCCTGAGGATAGGAATCCTGAGGTTTTGTAGTGCAGAAAATAGTAGGGACTCTTTCTAAAATGGTTATTTAAACAAGGCACTTTAAATTGAGCTGCACTGATTATTAGAAAGCGCAGTAATTTTCCATCTCGTGCCACAAAGGCATTATAAAACTGCCGACAACAGCATTTCATCAACACCTCTGATTCCAACTTTCTCCCACCTTGACACTTCTACAGGTTAACCCTAATTATTGCTGCTTGCCCCATTATGATGGATGTAGTCCCAAGCCATCCTTCATCTCTGTGCCATCAAGCTCTCAAGGAGCCTGGTTCCTTCACTTAGTGTGAAGTGATGAAATGGGTTCTGGCAACAGAGACGCAAAGTTGGAAAGCTAAAATTTTGTTAAAGCATAAGCATAGAAGCAAGTTGTATAGAGCTTTCATCCAAATGACTTAAAAGAGACCTATTTCATAGAATCATAGAACATCCTGAGTTGGAAGAGACCCACAGGGCTCACCGAAGTCCAGCTGCTGGCCCGGCTCAGGACCACCCCAAGGATCATACCACGTGCCTGAGAGCATTATCCAAGTGCTTCTTGAGCTCTGGCAGGCTTGGTGCTTCCAGAACCCAAGCAGCCTCCGGGAGAAGAGCCTTTCCCTAATATCCAACCTAAGCCGCTCTGACACAGTTTCATGTCATTCCCTCAGGTCCTGTCACTGGTCACCACAGAGCAGAGATCAGTGTCTGCCCCTCCCCTTTCCCTCACAGAGCTCTCTTGCCGACTGCAATGGGATCTCACCTCAGTCTCCTTCCCTCCAGGCTGAACAGACCAAGAGCCCTCAGCTGCTCCTCATACGGCCTCTCCTCAAGGCCCCACCCCATCTTTGTTGCCCTCCTTTGGACACTCTCTAACAGTTTAGTATCTTCCTTATATCTGGTGCCTACATTTGGAAAGGAGAAACTCCTTCTCCAATGTAGAAGGGCTTGCTCCCCAGCTAATATCAAGTACAACAGCCTATCTAATGAAGTATTTGTGAGTCCCTTCCCTTATCTTTAGAGGATAGTTTTAGTTTTCCCCTTCTATTCAGTTGTACCTCCTCTGCTCTCTAGCTCTAACTGTTCCAAGATGTTCATCTGATATGGATTTACAAACCAGATGATAGCCATCATTTTCACATTAAGGAGGAAAACTCATGTACTGTTTCAAAGGCTTTAACTCTTAATCTGTTTTCAGACCTGTATGTACTGCTCTGTTCACATTTCTGCCATTTAGTTTCCAAACTCTCAATCTTTTTCAAACAAGATCGTGGTAGCTGGCAGTATTTGAAAACACTGATACTGTTAATCAGCAAAGGTCTTGTTGAATTGAAAGAAACCCAAACTCATCTGTCTTGCATGACAAACAACTAATGTGATGTTAGCCCAGCTGACACATTGAGCTATGGTGCAGAGAGCAGGCCTCTAAGGCCTTAAAGGTTGGTTAAGACAGAAAATATTTTAATCACAGCTAAGAAAGGAAGAGATCACTGTCAGGTTTGGATAGGCTCAGTCAGGTGCTCAGCTGGTGTAAATAAACTCAACTCTGTTGAGGTCAAAACCATTTATACCCACAGTTATTTTTCCTGAATGAGTTGAACGTGTAAAATCTCTTACTGAGTATTTTTCAGCAAGCTCGAGCACTACAATTTTCTCTAAAATCAGGAGGAACGAGCAGTCTGAGAGAGGACCACCCAAGTTATTGCAGGCTATCAGCAACTGTCAAGGGAAAAATGGCTACAAATCAAAGAATACAAAGTTCTTCTCCATTAAAAGCACAGATTAAGTGTGTATAGCTGAAAGGAGCTCAAACATTTTTCTTCCTTTGTGTGCTTGATGCAGCAGGAGAGTGTCCTGGAAGCAGCATTTCAGGTAAACTGGAAAAAGTTAAATATGAAAACACTGGGTCTGAGCCATCCCATCTGCCTTTTGAGGGTTGCTGAGAGAGTTACCTGGCAGGTAGTATGATCGATACCTAGATGGAAAAGGGAGAAGTTCAAAGATGAGTGGAACATCCAGCTTTCAAAATGGTCAGAGGAAAAGAAAGTCTAAACTGACTTCAGAGGAAAGAGCAGAAATGCAGGGAACCTCCAACAGAACATCAAAATTCCACATTATTATGAAAACAAGGGGATATTTTCAAGGAGTTAGGGATTAGAAATTAGAGCCTGGGCTTCATTTCTAACCACAATGAAGTCAAATTTGAGGAAAAAAGAAAGTTCATATTGTCACCGAAACTGCAAGAAAAACAAAAACTCTCCAACATTTTTAGTGTTAGAGAATCAAGGCTTTACTTTATTCTGGCCAGGATGTGCAACAGAAATAATTTCACCTACACATAGCCCGGGTTGCGCAGAGAAAATAATTTCACAACACATGAATTTTACTGTATTTTTCAGATAGTTATAGGGTCAAAACCCAAGAAATTCATTGGTCAATATTCATTGGTCCCAAATTACACAGTTTAGTATTTGGTTTCCTATTGGTTATCCATCTCTTTGCCTTTGATGTTAATTAAGTTCTCATATCTCTCTTTTCCCAGACCAGGAGTCTCTGACCATGCCAGGGGTGATGTTTGGAGCTGATGGTCCTTGATGGTGTTATCTTTTGTGCATCTTCTGTGCTACTCCCAATGTGTTGAGATATTAAACTCATCACGCCTTGAGTGATGAAACAATCCTTTGAAAAGAAATTTAAAATTCCTTTTGCACCAGGGCAAAGGCAAACAAAATCCCTGACTGAAGTTATATAAAAACAATTAAACTTGGTATCTTTTCCGATAATATCAAGTCTAAAAAATCTTGGCACAGCAGATATGAGAACTGGAGCAGTAGGAGACTTTTTTTTGCAAGCTTAAAAAAACCCAAAAATTTGAGATTGACCCAAAATGAAAATTTTTTCTGTTTTCTTACCAACACTAAAAGCAAAAATATTACCATTTCTAGGGAAAGTGAATGTTAAAGATTTCACCAAGTTTGCGTATCATTAATCCACAGTAATTTAGAGGTGGCCTCGACAGTGAGGAAAGCAGCCTTCTGTATTCCAGCAGCCTTCTGTATCCCAGGCAGAAGTGGCCAAAAAAAGGAGTTCAGCCCACCCAGCTCAGTGTTTGTGCCACACTAAAACCAATTTAATCCTAATGTCCCTGTACCCACCCCGCCAATAAGCACTTCTGAGCATCCCAGCTAATTTCTAGAAACTTTGTCAATGGTGACCATCTGTCATTGGGAAAACACAAAAAGGGGGATTAGTAACAGACTGGCAGGGAATACTGGAAAACTGGCAATCTATTTTACTGAGTACAGATGTAAGCACAATGAGGATATTATTTTGAAATCAAAGGAAGAGTAGGAAATTTTGCAGTGTTCTCCTGAGTTGGTTTGTTGGGGATATTTTTTTTACCCTTGCCACATCCATGTGGAAAAAAAGGCTGGCAAGTGAAAAGACTAATAATAGGGCATAAATGTACCATTTTGGGGAGTTTCCTCTGGGGTCTGCTCCCCCTCCCTTACTGCTCAATTGCCACCACTGCTGCACGTGAGGTGCATGTTTATGCTGCTGCTGAATGAATGCACAGATGCATCTCTGTTATCCTTAGTAGCACAAACTGCTTTTTCTAACAAATACATTGCCCAGTGCACAAACACACCTAACGAGCTCCTTCTGCCTTGTTTGCTGGAATACGGCACCTTCTGCTAAGACTAAGATAAAACAGAAAGAGCACAGAAACCTCCTAGAAAAGCTAAATGGGGGGGACTTAATTGCCTCAGCAGTTTTGCTTCCAAAATTAGAGGGGGAAATGTCTTACAGATGAGAAGATTTTAAAGTGTGCCAATCACAATAAGAGAGATTTCTGTTTGAAATGCTGATGGTCGAGACATCTCCAATGCCATGTTCATCACAGAAGGGGAAAATATTCAGAGAACTGCCAAAAGTGTCATCCAGGGAGGGAACCTCTCCCCAGATCTTGTCTGCGCTAATAAGAATTTGCTGGCACTTCTGAAGGCAGACTTATCTCCTACTGAAAAAAGTCTGTCCCATTTTCTCAGTGAAGGAAGACACACTCCTTGGCTGGTGTGAATCCATATACTGCTGTTCCTGCTAGCAGTAAAACGTCATTAAAAATCACAGCCTGGGAGGCATTACTGCATCAGGAGAAGTCTCTGGCCAGGGGCAGCCTCTGGCTGGAGGCTGTGGCTTGGGAAGGGGTCTGTTACATTGCTGAGGCAGACACAGGGGCCAGCGAGTCCCCAGAATGGGGCAAAAAGCACAAAGGCAAATCTGCAATCAGTAGGGCAGTGTTGGGCAATGAACATGATCCACAGGAGTGGAGGCTGGCTGGGATTGCTCCCACATCTCTCCGCTCCCCTCTTTCATCAGTGCTCTTGGGGATCAGCCTGGAGCTAACTAAAGTGATGGAAATTCTTCACCGACTTTGACAGACTTTGGATCCAGCTTTTCATGACATTTTATCTTCTCATACTATTCCAAAAGGTCCTACACAACAACCATGAGGCTGAGATTTTCAAGTCTACTCTCATCACTTTCAACAGAGACTTTTCTTCCACCTGCCGAGACAACCCCAAGCCACGCACGTTAATAATTAAATAACAGCTGAGCACCAAGGGAGGGGAAGTGACAAAGCTGCCAAAATCTTTCCAAGATATTTTGACAATCCACAGCCTGAAAAGATTTTAAATGAGGGTCTGGCCCCTTGTTACTCTCCATCTCTCTCTCTGCATATCTTTAAGCATCACACGGATTACGCATCATCCATCCCAGAGATGCATATTGATGTCATAACAATATTTCCCACACTGGACTACACAACACCAAGCTGCAGACACAGTGATTAACAACTGCTTTTGCCCCTGTACCTTCTGGACTCCCATCAAAGTAGGATTTGTCCCAATTAATCAAACCCAAGTGCTCTTTGCTGCCGCGCTTGTCTGCACGGAGAAGATCCCAAACGTTCATCCCGGATGCTGTGCGCGGCTCTAACCTTTCGCTGGAGTCTGCCGGGAGCTGCTGCTCATTTACACACAAAGCACAGCAGGTAAAAGGGCAACTAAACATAATTTACCTGGAAGTGAGGTTAAAAGTGGTTTACCACCTTGATGGTGTTTGGCTTGAGAAACAAGACGTTAATTAACACCTACCCATTGATTAATATTGACCAGGTTTTTGCCTTGTGCAAGTTTTAAGCAGGTGATGCTTAAATTTATTTTTACTTAAGTTTTACCTGTACCAAGAATATTTTGGCTGAACTTGGACCAAACATGAGCTTCCCCCTGGCCTGACATCCTAACACAGAGAAGATTTGCACTTCCACTGAAGACTGTAAGCAGTGCTGCTCTGGGAGGTATTCCTGCCCTCAGTGGGAGAGTGCCCCAGGACGCCCTGATCCAGTACCACTGACATTAATGAGCCTTGTCACTGCTTCCAAACTCTAAGGGCCAAATCCTGCTGCCCACAAGGCTGGGGCTTTATGACATGCTCTCCTTGCCTTGGGAGCCATGACCAATTTCACTGCAGGCATGTTAGAAAAACCCAGCATAAAGGCACATCTTTGAAAGATGTCATATTTATTTAGCAGTGGCATCCCCCTGGTGCCATTGCAGCAATTGCAATGCACTGTGGGGTATTCACATGATCTCAGCACCCCAAGTGCCATGCTGATCCCACAGACAGAAGCTGGGCTATTTCACCCCAAATAAGAGGCAAGACCTGCCCCATGCTTTGTGATTGCCCCGGGATGCCTGTGACACAATTAAAATATCCTTATTGCCAGGGTGATCCTCTTGGCACAGGAATATGGTCTCGATTCATCCTCTGAAAGTGCTGGGTTTGTCATTTCTCACCCATCCATGGCACATTTAATTTGGCAACGAGAGATACAAACTGAATTAAAGCCAGCTATTCACCCATTCAAGGCAGGAGGAAGCCTGGATTCCTGCAGTTAACTGACACTGAAAGAGGGGAAAGTGGCTTTCCCATTAATCTTTCCCCAAAAAAGGCAGCATAAGGCCCAAACTTGCCCACAGCTGGGACCTCTCCAGTCCCAGGAGACCCCATTTACAGGAGGAAGGTGACTCTGGACCTGTGGCAGGAGTACAAGCACCTAAGCCTTATCTTTCTCTGCAAACTGTCTTTTGAGCTGGCCAAAGCCCTTGGCAGCAGCTTCTGCAAAAAGCAGAGCAGGTGAGAAAAACCTTCAGGACGCAAAGACAAAGCCTTGAAGCTTTACCTGCCTTGGCAGGCCTTGAAATAGAGCTCTTGCTTTGTACTGGTTTGTTTTTGGGGGTTTTTTTTAGTGGCTCTTTAACCAGTGTTTATTAAAAAGAGACCACTTTTGAAACCTGAAAGATCTTTTTCCAAATTGCCATAATTTCTCTCATCATCCAAAAATTTGAGTTTTCCCTTGACTTGAATTTTCCATATATGAAGACTCTCTGCAACTTTGAAAACTACTTTGATTTGAAGTTTTAGTAAAAACCTTTGAGGCATCTTACTTTCCTCTCCTAAAAGGGAGAATAATTGTTTGCTTATTGGCAGGGTGGGTGGAAAATGCTGACAGTAAAGGCAGCTCCAGGAAAAATTAATTTTTGGGCAATAAGGTAATTTTTTGTTGTCCTGGCAATTAAAAAAAATTGTACAGAGGGGTTTATAACTTCAACTATAGAAATATTAAAGCAAGTGTTTGTTTAAATTTAAGCTATTGAAAGATTTTAATGCACTCAAGAATCAATCTGATAATTTTCTCTTCTTACCTCCCTTTTCAAAAGGGGATGACTTTGCACTCTGGAGTCATGCTGTTCACTTCAAGATTGACCTGACAGATATAGCACAGGTAAAACAATCCCAACTGCAGTGTGATATTAACCAAACCAAGCATTCTGTCAACAACAAAAATACACCAGTCACTTTTTTCCGATGTAAAATGCAACCAGCACACCCTGAGCCCCCCCAGTGAGATAGCTGGTTTAGCCACTGCTGATGGGCATCATTTTGCAAGTTTGGTTTTGTTTGCTTCATTGGATTGTTGGGTTGGTTTTCAGAACAGATCAAAATGACACATCTTGCCCATCACAGATCAATAACCCATCCTATTCTTGGCCTGTGTCCTGTCCTCCTACCTCCTAACCACTGAACTAGAACAAGCATTAAAGGACTCTGAAATCAGTCCTGGCCCAAGAAATTGGCAGCAGACAGAGGTCTTGCTCTGGGCCACATTGCAGAGGCTCATTTTGTTCTCTGTGCTCCAGAGCCCCCAAGAAAGCATCCTGAAAACCATTCTTCAAAATGTTCTGCAGCTTAGCCTTAAATGCTGAACACAAATGGGGCAACCTCAGCCTTCAGGAGCTGCTTCATGGCTCAGGCTGTTTCAGCACTCCCATTTTCTGCCCAGGGCTTGGGGTTTGCTCACATTTTATGACTGTGCAACAGAGACAGCTGGTCTGGTGATCACGTGAGAGATGAAGAGTATTCCTAATATATAAAGGTAAATAGAAGGATAAAAATTATTTAGACCTGTGGTTTAGTGGAAAAAAGTTACTTCCTTGGAATTAAAGCCTGGTCTCTCCAAAAAAATGGGAAGGCTGAATTTGCTTCATCCCTGTACAGGCAGATCAGTGCACCAGGCTACATCCATTGATACAGAGATTGACTGACACAGAGATTTTGGAAGCTCTGTGAGTGATGAATCATGTCCCTGTAGGAGTCTCCCTCAGCCCCAGCGTGGGCATAGGACAGGCAGCCTCTCCTCTGAATGGGTATACAGTCATAGTCAACACAGGAATAAATTGCAGCTCTCCAAGCTCATAACTCAGCCAAATCAGTCCCAGCTTTCTCAGGAGTGCCCAGCTACACTCATCAAGGAGACCCATTCCCCTGCCAGGATTCATTTGCCTTCCTCTAGCTGCTTTGACTGTGCAGAAGCTAAAAATAAAGTTGCAATGACTGTTTGCTAGAGGAAATAAGGAGTTTATGTACTCTTATACTGCAGAGTGAGCAGGCCAGGAGAGCTCACAATCCCCCCCACCCACATAAAAAAACTAAATGAAAAGCGATAGACCTGCTAACCCTTTTGTCCAGAGAGAGGCCAAGGTTTGGAATCAATGCTCTGGCAGGCAAATACAGAAATCCTCTTTAATCACCAAGAGACATGGACACCACTTTAATTATCCGTGCTGATCACCCAGCAGCCTGGCCTTGTCTGAGTGCTCACCCAGGGCTGTGGGGGGCAAACATCCTGCTGAACCCCAGTCCCACGTGCCCTTGGAGGTCACCTGCCAAGACTGAGCAGCTGCAGCCCATGCTAAAAAACTCACTTTTCTGACATTTATTTCTTATGAGCTTCTACAAGCTGCCAAGAAAGAGATTTTCTTACAGGGAGAGTTGGCTGAAGCAGCAGGAAGACATGAGAAATGCCCATTCTCCCCCCACTTTCTCATTCATTGGTAAATTAATGAGAAGCATTTGCAAAGGACACAGGCACTGCAGCCCACGATGCACACTGGGTTTCTCCCTCCCACGTAGCCTCACAGGCAAACAGCATCACCAAGGTCTGACAAAAGGCACCCACCATGGCCAGAGCCAAGTCTTTAAGAACCACTCTTCGATTAAATTAAAAACATTTCTTGCAATAGTGTAATTCAGAGTCTAGGCTTAAGGAAGGATTTTTGAATGCCAAATAATCCATTCATTAAAAGTTAAAAAAACCACCCTTAGTTTATTACCTGCTATTCTAAGGTGAGAAACTTACACCCAACCTCTGCAGACTCTGCAGCTATATTGACTACAAACAGGATTACTCACAGGAGCTTTTCATTTGTAAGTTTTCTTTGGAGCTTGAAGGTCACACATTAAAAAGGGCTACAACCTCCTTCGAAAAACAGCAAGGGAGAACACATTACCTCTGCTGCTGCTGCTTATGCAGGGAAACAATAAATGCCTTTCTTAAAAGGCATAAATTGAGCTGTGCTGATGTTTCACAGAGGCACGAATTGGCTATCTTATTTAAATGTCAGGTTGTTTGCTCCTGGATGAGTTCTGAGCCACTCCACCATGACAGACAAGATTAACTCAACACCTCTGAAGCAGGAAGGGCTAGCTGAGAGAGCCCAGCACAGCTCGTTGGGCTGGTTAAAGCATGTCTGCAGGGACAAATCACTCTATCCCATACATGCAGTGTTTTGCCACTTATGACTCAATGATCTGAGTCTCCAGAAGCTGAGATTTGACATGAGCAAGCCAGAAGGACCTTTGGCCTCTTCAATGATCCTTCTCGAGATGCTGGAGTTTGAAGAAGCCACCATGTGCCTGTTGTGCCCAAGCAAGTGAAGGCAAATGGGCAGCCATGAATTCCTGCCCCAAACCCTGCCTGGGGTGTGCAAGCAACCTCACAGAGGTGACACAGAGGTGACACAGAGGTGACACAGAGGTGACCTGTCTATCTTGTTTCTGCTGGCAACAACTCCCAACCCCTCACAGGTGTGGTAGTGCTACAAAGACCAGGTGAGGTTGTTTCCCATCTCTCTTCCCAGCCCTGGGCAGCACCAGTGAAGTGCAGCACAAGCCTGAGGACTCCCTGCTCTCATCAGGGACACAGTGGAGCTTGTTGAAGAGCAAATTTAACTCACCTCAGTCTTGCCTCTGGTCTCTGCAGTAATTAGTTGTGCCCCAGAGGACCCCTGGGCCAAAAATCATACATCTGAAAAGTTCCTTTTATTTTGAATTAATTTTCAGATATTTTAATTGTCTCCTTCAGCGCATTTCAATGACATCTATCTTTTAAAAATGTCTTAATTAAAAGCCAGGCTTTCAGAACTTTGAAGGATAGCAGTGGAAGTGTCATGGGGCAGATGCACAGGATCTTACCCCACCCGACACCAAGGGGGTTGATGATCTTTTTTAAGGAAAGGATTTGATCCGTCTGGTCCACAAAATGTTTGCTTGGGACCAGAGGAGCCACCTGAGAGCAACTCCACAAGGTTCATTAGTAAGCAGCAACACACACCAAGTCAGGAACTTCTTTTCCAAAATAAACACCCATGACATGCACTGCTCCCTGACAACAAATCCTCTCCTGCTAGGTGAGAGCCACCTTCCACATGGCACCAGCAGGTTTTGTAAGCCTGGGCTGGTGACTAGGGCCATCTGCAATCCAGTTTTACCTACCTTAAGAACCTCCTGGTGTTACAGCTCCTGACCTTGTGGCATGTGCAGCAGCCACCCAGCTGGTGTCTTCTGACTTGCATCAAAAAGGATGCAGAGTAAATTTTTTTCACGACCAGCTGTAATTTGTGCACCTTCTGGGATTCTTCGTTCTCAGTCCTTCTGACATTTTGGGGTGTTAAGCTTTGTTCTGCACTATTACAACTCCTCCTCTCAACTGTGGGAAAGAAAAGCTGGGTGGGTGGAAAGCCTTCTTGAAAGATGACAGACAAAAAGGAATGGTAATGGGGGCAGCAGCACAGCCAGGCTCTCTTCTCAGATACTGGGGTGCTTGTCTGGACAGTACCAAAGAAAAGACCAAAAATGGTTCTGGGACAAGGACATACAGCCCATGGTAGTGCTGTATGTGTATTGAAGATCTCAGATACGTGACCTGACACAAGCAGGAACCATCCTCCTGGACTCAGCCTCTAGGAAAACACCTCACATTAGGAGAAAACTTAGTCCCAGCTGTCTAAGCTAAAGCTTGTTAGTAATAGGAAGGCTGCTGACTTCCCAGGAGCTCCCCAAACTCAGCATCTGTGTGGTCCCACAGAGCAGGCTGCGAGGCATGGGTCAGCTTTGCTCCTTAGCATCTTCATCAGGTACCACATAATGACACAGATTCTGAATACTAAATAAATCATGTCTTTCATAAGCATTTATTGCTCATTAGTTTGGACACTGAGCTAATGAATGACTCATTTGTCTTCTAAATCCCTAATGACCATTAATTAAAGAATTAACCCACCTTGCTGCGAAATGGAAGAAATCAACCGACAATTATTTACAGATATATACAAAAATTCACAGCTATTTTTAAGATTCCAGGATGCTTTGTCAGGGGATTGCCATCACTCACCAAAGAAGTGTTCTTTAATTTTCAGTTGGAAAGCTTCAGAGCATTTCTCCTGGCAATTGCTAAGTGGCTGAATGATTGCTCCCCACTGACAAACGAGGGGCTGGCAGGTCGCAGGTGGTTCTGTGCATTCATATAAAGCAGCCCAATGCGAGCCAGTGCTGCTTAGCTGCGTGTGTCACCCTTTCATAACAACAAAGAAAAATACCTCCAAAGGTTTCAAGTGTTTTGCTTATTAAGCAGTTGACTGATTGCTCCAGACTGGCAAATGACACAGTGAAACCAGGTGTTGCTGCTTTCTGGTGTGCTAGAGCTGCCCACCTTCTTTTTGGGCTAAGAGATTAGTGAGGGGCACAGTCAGAAGATTAAGATTTTGGTGGCTTAAATATTTTCAAGTACCCATTATGCAAGGTGTTCTTGTTGACCCAAGACCTCTGCTGTTACAGAGCTAGCTCCTTCTATTCACTCTGAAAACAGAAAAAGTACTTGACTGACCACTTGAGACACAAAAGTTTCCTTGGAGGCAGACAGGGGGCTCGGTATAATTGGGTATCAGGTGAGGAAGCACTAGGAAGCATTTTTTTGTGTTTCCTTTGAACCTGCTGCTCACCAGTGAAACCTTGTGTTCAACAACACGGTGAATAATCCCCCGGTCACTCCATCCATCACCTTCAAGATATCACAGCTTCTAGCTCATCTCCCTCAGAGTCATTTATTTTCCAAGAGGAAAATTCCCAATCTGTTTAGTGTTTGTCATATGGAAACTCTTGCGTGCCCTTGGTCATCCCTTACCCTTCTCTGTATCTCTCCTGGTGGATGAATGACACTGTTGCCTTCACTGGAATCAGTAGAAGCATGAAGTTGGGATTGCAGTTAAAAGTTTGTTGTTTTCATGTGTGGGTTTTAATTTTTTCAAGCCACACGCACTCTCACAATTACAGTGACACTGGGCTGGATTAGAAAAAGTGCTGTTTCACTACAGGCTACAAAAACACGGCCTTTGCATGGACTCAGTTATATGGATCACTTGGTAGCTTGCAAAATCTCAGTATTAGATGATGCAATAGCCGATACATGCCTTTGAACTTCACAATACTCATTTAATTTATACCCTATAATTTATATATTCAAGTGTTGGCTGCTGATGGGTGGAAATGAGACCTCATATTGCCAAAACAAATCAAATCAAAAATCAGGTTAGATGCCATCCTGCCTCCAGGAAACACAGGGGGAATGTTCTTCTGGGAGAGAGATTTTTAATCTGTGATTTCTGAACCTGTGCGGTCTGCTGAGCTCACATTTCCAGGCTTTTTGGATTAGCTGCTCTCTCTGACAGTGTCTCAGCACCTCATGGTGACTCAAACAATGATGAGGGTTTTGCTGCAGAATTTTCTCTGCAGCTGCTCCCCCAGTGTCTGCCTCTGCCTTGCCCATGGTCTCCTTTGGCAGACATCATGTCTGTGGGCATTTTGTGCTGTCTCAGGTGGGACTGCCACCATAACTGTTTTTTTAAAACACCTCAAAAATGCAAATTAAACCAAATTTGTAGCCTTCCCTGTTTAAGCCACTGCTGGATGGAGCAATGCTTAAGATCTCAGTATGTTTGATGGACTGGAAAAAACATTTCCCAACTAGCCCAGACTAATTATAGCCCCATTAAGGGGAGAATTGACTGTACTGAGCCATTGGCAAAACTAGGCTGCCACAAAGGAAAAGCTGGGAAAGGCCTTAGATTTCATGACTTGTGGCACTTCCAGGCTGGAACACCTCTGGCAGGTCTCACGAAGAGAGAGACCTGATCCAGACATCAGAAGTGTGCACACACAAATATGCCTGAGCGTGTATTTCCAATTTTCCACACGTGATAATCATCAGTAGGTGATGCCACCCCAGCTGTCCCCCACCCAGTGCTCACCCCCAAGGCTCAGCAAGCACACCTGCCCTGCAGGGGCACACCTCTGGTCCTGCTGCAGGTCACCTTGGTGCCAGCTCCAGCAGCTTTGAACTGGAGAGACAGGACAAAGCAATCACCATGAAGCTCAGCAAAAAACCAGAAACCATGGGGTTTGGTGTTTCAGAATGACAAAATGGACTAGCAAATACCTTGGACTCTGAGTCTGCAACTCCTGGGTGAGAAGTGAAAAATGAAGGTGGAAATCACCAGCTGGGGTGAATACAACATACATACACAGGACACAACTCCAGGCTTCAGCGGCCACTGCACCTAGAAGCCCTCTCTTCTTTTATTTTTTTTAATAAACTGGTGTGTGAGCAGAAGGAAAGGCCTGGTGCATGGAGTAATTTTTAATTGATTAATTGACTTAATTAATTGCATTTCATTATTTTTTTTCCCTCCTGGCCATCTCCCATCCTCCCAGGCACACACCGGTGCAACCCAAATTGCTGGCAGAAGCAAGATGAGAGCAAACACAGGCGTTGAAGGTGGGTGTTTGGCAGCAGAGCTGGGTGCCTGCCCCGTGTTCATCACTGCTGGGAGGACAGCAAGGAGCCAGAAAGTTTCATCATGTCCGAAAGAAAAGAGTAGAGTGATGAAAGACTGCTCAGATGGTGCTGCGGGGTGCTGAGGGTAATAAATCAACCAGAAAGAGAGTGAAAACCAACAGGAGCAAAAACCTATTTTTGTGCTGAATTTGGAGCTTGCTTTGTTTAAGTTTGGAAGCATTTGGTGAGGGCAAGTCTTTGCTTTTATATAAAACATTTGCAGTAAAATTCCAGTTTCTCTCCAGGCTCTTTTGTTTAAATCAGAATGATTTTATTTTTTTTTAAATCAAAAATGATCCTTCCACAAAGGACTTTGTAAATGGTACATCTACAGAAATAATATTTTAAATAGGATTACTTTCTGTGCAAATTGCTTTTTAAAATAAAAGCTCATGTTTATTTAAATGTGCAATTTGAAAAAAACATTGACCAAAATCCTCTTAGCAGAAACCTTGGCCACAGTGTAATGAAGGGGATTTTTGTTCTTGATTACAATGAGGACCAAGATTAATCACAACATGATTTTGAGAAACAGCTGGATTTTTGGCTAGAGGGGAGAGAGTTTAAAAATAAAGTTGGCATAAAGATGAAAAAAAGACATTATGTTTACCTAATTAGCTAATTATGCTGTCCTTGCAGTCTGCACAAAATAAAAATATTCTTAAATGAGCACCAAACCCCTGCAAATTTCCAAAACATGTTTTGGAAACTGTTTTGCCCTCTGATTTTTTCCCTGAATTCCTCTTCTTTCCTCAGCCCAGCCAGTGATGGATTAAATCCTCTCTGTTTACTCAGGGGGGTGAGGTGCAGGTATGGACCTGCCCTGGTGGAGCTTCCCAAGCCTGAGAGCAAACCTGGCAGGGACATCCTGGTGCTCAGCGGCTCCTCTCCCACACTCACACACCCCAAACTGAGCAAATAATGTCAATTTGTCCCCCTTTCACCCGCTGGGAAACATGCAGACCAACTCTTTGCTCTTGGGGCAGAGGAGGGGTATTTTTATGCTTGTAATCAAAGCTGTGGTTTGATGTGTCAATTTTAGCTCAGAAATGAGGAGCTTCTCATGCCAGGCTCTTAGGAAGCACTGACTAAAAGGAGATTTCCAGCCCAAGACCAGAGACAGCTACAGACAACCAGGGTGAGAGCAAGGGCTGCAGCACCCACCACTCAGTGATGGCAGTGTGAGGTTAATGCTTGGACTTGGTGACTTAGAGGTCTTTTCCAATGTCAATGATTCAATGATTCCATGACCTTGGGTCACCATCAAGTGATTATTTTGGAGTGGGACCATCTGGAGAAGGAGCAACTGAAGAACATGAGGGAACAGGAAGATTTACAGAGGGGAAGAGGTGGCCATTGACAACTGAAAAAGGAAACTCCATGGTGGCTCATCAAGCTGCATTGGTCTGGCAAGGAGGAAAGGTGGGTGCAGGGGAAGCTGGAGGAAAGATGTGACACCAGAGGGTGATGGAGAGGTGGTTGCTTGTAGCTGCTGTACAGAAATAGCACGTAGGGCATAGGCATAGCCTGGATGCAAAGGGCTTGAGCTGGCAACCAGACATCCACTAGGATATGTCCAAAAGACAGGCTGGGACTGTGATTTGGGAGAGTAGCACTGGACCATGAGCTGCCAGCGTCCTCTGAACTGAAGTTTGCAGATGAGCAACCCTGAAGAGAAGTAGAGAGAGAAGAGAAGGGGTACAAGGATAAAGCTGTGTGGAGCTCTGACATAAATATGGAATGACAGCAAGGATGGTCCAGAAGGGCTGGCATGATGAGCAACTTTCAGTGCCTAAACAGGCTACAAGAAAACTGGTGAAGGGGCTTCTTATAAGGCCTTGTAGTGATAGGACAGGGGAGAATGGCTTTAAACTGAAAGGGGGCAGATTTAGTTTAGATATCATGGAGAAATTCTTTGCTGTGCTGTGATGGTGGTGAGGCACTGGATCAGATTGGCCAGAGAAGCTGGGGATGCCCCATCCCTGAAAATGTTCAAGGCAAGGTTGGACAAGGCTTTGAAAATCCTGGTCTAGTGAAAAGTGTCCCGGCCCATGGCAGGGGGCTGGAATTGGATGATCCTTAAGGTCCCTTCTAACCCAAACCATTCTGTGATCCTATGATTCCCATTGACATTTCAGTCCTCAATGAAATCTCTTCAAACCTATATTTTCCTGTAACAAATCTTAGAAATACTTTCCAGAACAATCATTCTTGTTCTGGCTTCTCTTTGGACTTGTGTTTCCAGCATCCTCTGTTCCTCAGAGGTTTGACTTGCATGTGGTGAGCCATGCCCAGGAGCACTTCACTAATTGCTGTATGACCAATGGTCCTGGTAGTACTTCAGAGTTTCACCATCCTTGGCTCAGGTACAAACACAATTTCATAAGAGTCTTTTGATTTTAACAGCCCGTTGCTGAAGCGAGGAGGAGATGGGTAATTCATCAGCTGCAGAATCACTAAGCTGTAAGACATTGCTGTCTTCATGCTCAGAGTGAACAACGTCAGCATTCAAGCCTTGTCTTGAGAGGCTCCTCACCCCAGCTGTCAGTGTGTGACCCCAACTACTTGTTTTCGACCTTCTGAGTCTTTGCAAAAAATTATCCCTGATGGATACCCCAAACTTCCCAAACCTTCGCACACTGCTGTCAGATGTAAGCAGATTTGACTGTTATTGCATGAAACAAGATACTAATAGCTAATAGGCAATTTATTTGGTGCTGTCAGCTTCATGATTATCCACCTCAGAGACATGGCCTAAGAAAACATGAATAAAATGTATGGGCCAGATCCTCATCTCTGCAAATCTGCCTCATTATCTCTACTTGTGCATGGAAGGTTTTCACAATCCAACAAATCATGCATGCGAAGGACCAATGTTAGCCACTGGGAAAGAAGCACTTCATCAAATCGGAAGGTTTGCCACAAAACTTTTGGTGTACAAGGTAGGATTTAAGCATAGAGTCAAGAGGGTTCAGAAACTATAAACTAAGCTTAATTCCACATTCCTATTGAAGACCAGCGCTCCCATGGGTAGCACTGAGTGTAAGAGCAAGTCAGTGCTTGAGTGGCTTTTGACATATATCATGTTGGGGTTTTTTATCAAACTCAGGTGAGGGAAAAGCTGGGCACTCAGACACATGACCTGTGCTCAGGTCTTCCCAAACTGATGCTGGCCTGTGGCAAGGACAGGGTGGGGCAAAATTTTATATCAAGGACCTCAAAAAGTTTTGAGTCCCTTGAATACCAACATACTTGATGCTCTTCAGAGCTGGAGGTCTGGTGGCCAGTTCTCACACAAAGTCACCCATGACAAGAACAGTCAAAAATCAGCAGCCACCCCTCACAATAACAATGTAATGAGTCCAGGAGTCATAAAAGACATAACACAGATGAAATCCTGCCCATCTCCTTTCCTGTCACTACAGAGTGGAACATTCTTGCACAGGCAGCTATTCTCAAAGCGTGCCCCATCTTGCTGGATGCAAGTGTTCCACTCCAGCCTGGGCCAGGACAAGGGCTGCTTTGTCACTATGCACCTACAACTAATGTAGAAAGGCAACCTTGTGGACTAGCAAGAACTTCACCCCATTTTTCTACACCCATCAGCATTAGTTCATTACTTCATGCCCCAAAATTTTCTACTTGTAAGTCTCTTTGAAGAGGTCTAAGTAACTTTCATGGTGCTCCATCAGAGCACAAGGTTTCAGGGCTATTCTTTTTTCCAAGCTTCCCTCGTTTGCATTCCCAGTGACAAGGGCTGGCGCAGTGCATAAAGACAATTTCATACCTGTTTATTATGGGGAAGGACACATGCATCTGTAACTGATTTGACAGGAGACAGCATGACAGCTGTTTTACAGGATTCTCCATTGAAATGGCAAATGAGAGGCTTGCTGGCATATATGGGACATATTTATATCCTAAACAAAAGGGCAATAACATACATAGTGACAAGCCTTGTTTGTACACAGCTTTCAGCAAGTTTGTGCCAAGCGCTGGCTCCCAGCCAAGCTCACGGCTGGTACAATCTGGCACAGCCCCTCCGACTCCAAGGCAGCTGCATCAATTTACACCAAGGAAGAAACGAGGTATAATTTTCTCAGTTACACACCAGAATTACAAGAGTTGGGGGTGAGAAAAACGATGATCTGCAGGAAGGCTGGAGGCAAGCAGCATCTCAGCCTGCCACGTGCTGGAGGGGGATAGGTCTGAGCGTGTTCGCCAGGCTGGGCTGTTGGATTTGGGGGGGACTGCAAAAAAGATAGAAACATTTTAGAAAGCACCCAGAGCTGCCTGCACCCACCGTGGTAAATAGCACTTAGTACAGCAGCCCATTGTTTCCAGCCTGTTTAAATGGGAGGGTACAGAGGGGAAAGCGGCACTTCCATCGATGCTTCCACACAGGGGAGTGGTGACGGGGCTCCCCTGTACCCCAGGGTCTCTAATCATTCTGCAAACAGCAATTTTCTCACGCAGGGAAAAGAGATATGAAGATCACCTCCAGCCCTCACTTACTCCCTGACCATCTGTGTAATGCCAGAGGATGCTTCAGGGAAGAGGCTGATGGCAGTAGCCTGTGGAGGCTGAGGCAGGACATTAGTGATCACACCACTGAGCTGAATTTTGGCCAAAACTAGCAAGTGAACAACCTTTGCCATACCATTAGTGTTTTGGTTTTTTTAACAGCAGCACGCTCTCAGGAGCACAGTAAGTATTAATGCAATTTCCATACACCAGTTCAACATGCTTTCTAGAGGTCTCCACCTTAATCTTCTTTTAAATTGATTTTCATAACTCAATGACCAAATTAAAAAATAATGGGGATGCTTAGTCCTGCTCTTTAGGGAAGGCTTTGCTTCTCCACGGGTGACTCCATAGCTCCTTTCTGCACCAGGCTGTTGTCTTGGCTTAAACATTTCACATTGTTTCAGCAAAAATAGAAAGAAGTATCTGTTACTGTTTATAGCAATTAATTCCAACCAATAATAAATTATGCCATGCCTGTACATCTACTTATAGTATATAAGTACACCTCGTCACACCCAGCCCTGCCCAGAACTGCTATTGAGTGTAAGGGATTTGCTGTATTTCCAACCCAAACCCTGGTATCAGATCCTCACATGTAGCCAAAAAGTTGCCCTGCAGATGAACACTGTCAGAAGGTTAGAAATTACAGCAGCTCAATCATGTAACTTTGCTTTCACTCCATCCCCCAAAAAAACCCAAAAAACACATAACACAGGAAAACACAAAAGACATAAGTTTTAGAAGATGCTCCCACAGATCTGTGATGTTCATGTTTACATCACAAGTTTCATGATGATCATTTTGACGTTGGCTTGTTATGTCAAAGATAGGTGTGTTAAGAGAAAGGTTTGGAATGGTTTGTTTTAATTTCTGTTAAAGCAGGAACCGATATATAATTAATTTGAATTTCAGCCTTCTAATACTAAAAACAAATTTCTTTTCAGAAAACTGAGATGGCTCTGCCTCCAGCTATTAAAGGCAACAATATGGGTATTGTATGCTAAAAACCCCAGGAACAAAGGCAAAATAAGGACCCAGTGTAAACAAATGGATGAGGCAACAAAAATTGAATGAGACATTTTCAAACATTTAATGATTACATGTCAAAGCACAATTTAAATATCACAGCATCTTATGTGCTCATGAAGAGGAAAACAAAATGACTGAGAACTCCTGGCTAAAATAGTCTTGTTCCTGGCACTGATTGATATTCTTGAATGGAAGACTTGATGGATTATGATTTTTGCAAGAGAATCATTACACGCCAAGTGCACAAATAGAGAAGTACAGCTTGTTGACACCTCTGTGCAAAATAAAGCCATTCTAGAAATTTTGATTCATTATATCTCTATTAGGAATCAATCCACCTGACCTAAATTTTGCATCATAAATCAGATTAAGAAACCTGTCTGGATCTCAGCAAAGGCTGTACACCCTTGGTTTAAAATCACTCCACTATATCCAGCACACCATTATTATTCTAAATGCAATAATCTATACTGTATAATTTAGGTCAACTTGGTTTCGGACTAGGCAAGAGCATTTCTACCCACTCACCTGCAGAGGAATTTAATCATTTTAGGGACATTATTTGTCTTTCTTTATATGAGCTATTTGTCGGGTTTTTAGTTTCTTACTCACTCACTGCTCGAGGTGGAGGGAGAAAAATAGCACAACATTGATAAAATACTAAAGGACGATCATGAAGCAACTTTGGAGAACCTTAAAGGAGAGCCATATAGTTTTCTTATGTGGGTAATTACAGTAAATTGGATTTACACAGCTAAGTAGAGAGTCATTGATTTTTCCTGGCTGGCCACAGTGCTGAAGAGAAGCCAGGTGGGTT
This sequence comes from Polioptila caerulea, assembly GCA_013397295.1. Lineage (NCBI taxonomy): Eukaryota > Metazoa > Chordata > Aves > Passeriformes > Certhiidae > Polioptila > Polioptila caerulea. The sequence continues at coordinate 476,859 of VYXF01006535.1, read as the reverse complement.
TGTGATGCTGCCTAAAAGATTTTGACAGCTGAAAATCTTCCCCCTGAAAGTGTATAAGAGTGTATAGGTCTGGCTGAAAGTCAAAGGCAGTTGCATCCAAGTCTGAGATGCTTTTTAAACTATCCCCATTGGTATCAACCTGGAATTTGGAGTGAGTTTTTAAAGGAAAGATGGTTGCATTTTCTGCATAAAATTAGACAAGTTCATTAACCGTGAGGAATTTTTGTTTAACTTTGAGGAGCTGCATTGCTTGCTCCTCTTTGAGCTGCACAAGCAAACCCAGGGGTACAGCACCAGCCTTTGACGATGAAAGGGCTACGAGCAGAAACAAAATGGGCTTTTAAAAGCTTCAAGCCCATGACAGCTGTGAGAGAGCAATAATTCAGGAAATGTCTTGGGTAAAATCAACTCGAATGACTTGATGCTTTGTTTTATCATTACGAACATAAAGGAGTTTCTTTTAGTTATCAACCAAAAATCTCAAGGGGTTCCCCAAAGATTTGCTAATAACATGCCTTGAATAGAAATGACTGCAAGTGACAGTAAAATAGCAATTGAAAAGGGACATTTTGCCCACAAGTGTCAGCGCTGTCACTAAAAACATGAGACTCCCCAGCTACACCTACACCCTGTTCCCACAGACTGCCTCTAAATCCAACAGGGCAAGTCTCTCTCCAGGCTTCAGTCTACTCCTCCATAAAACAAGGATGTCAATGCTGGCTGTCTACGTTCCTATGGAAAGTTCCTAGGGAACCTTCAAATGAGGCCATTTTTTGCTACAGCCCCATGGTTTTTGGTGGTCATTTACACCTGCGTGTGGGAGGTGGGGAATAAAACGTGCTGTTATTGTTGGATGCTTTGCAAACACTTTGCCAAGGGGGAGGCACCAATGGATGGGAGCTCAGCCCTGGGGACACCTCCCTGCCAGGGGGAGCTGGTCCCCATCCAAACACCGTGCTGCCATCAGGCAGACCTGAAATGACAAGTGCTTTTCTATAGCATTCAACACTGAGCTTGCATGGACCCATTTCCAAATGAGATGCCACTTTTCCTGGTGAAGGAAGTATTTACATGCCATGTGATTATTTTGTTATGACCTGTAGGCTTTTACGTGCCTTTAAGGAGGTTGCCCACCCTGGGCATGACTGAGATGGCCCCAGACTCTTACCCCAGGGCAGGACCAATCCCCAACCCCATGGATGGATGACCTAACCCTACCATTGCCCCAGCAGAACCCCCTCAGCCTTGAGATAGCTCAGGATGAGCCCAGGAGAGCACAATGAAGTACTAGGGAAGATGCCAAATTAGGTGATTGTCGGCTGTGCTAGCTGCTTATGTTTGTACCTGTAGTGGAAATAGACTTTAAAGGGAACATAAACATTCTTGGCTCCTTTCTCAACCATTCTTTTACCTGGCACAGTGGTGTGAAGGGACTAAACAAACACTGAAAATCTTAGTCTGTATTCTGCTAAATAAGACCCTACCAACTTTCTTTTTATCTTTTTAACACAAGACAATGAATTCTCTTAAGACTCTTCTGACTTTTTCTAAGTCCTCACACAGACTTTCTTAGCAAAGAACTAAGTTATGCCTTTCTTCCAGAACATTTGGACAAATGACAAGACTAGATAATAGGTCGACCATATCCCTTAAGTATAAATGTATTCACTGACTGCCTATGAGGAAGTTGATGAAAGCTTTAAAAATCTATAAACAGTAAGAATAACATTTCTGCCGTGGGGAGACCGTGACAAGCAATTACCCCTACAATTTAGTAGCATTTTTTATCTACATGGTTAATGCTGGAGAAGAAAAACTGCCAGTGTCACACTCCTTAGGGGACCTCAAAACACCTTGGCTGAATGGCATCTCCCCTGAACTCAGTTGCACTGTTGCTGCCTCCTTGAGCATCGGGTTTAAGTTTTTAATCCATTCCCAAACTCCCCCAAGTATCCAAGGTTCCATGAGGGGTGGTCTGAGGATGCTCTGGGAGCATCGTGCTGGCATCGCCTAATTCCCCTGTCAAACACTGCAAAGTCCCATTGTGCCATGTCCCCATCACTGGAAACACCAATGTTATTTTCACAGAAAATAAAGACTTCCTGATAGACACGATTTAAATAATACAGTCTTGGCTTTTTTAAAGGGAAAGAAACAATCCATTCAAATGTAGAATGATTTCTTTCTCAGAATGTTTCAAAGTCATGTCACTCTATCTATTACCCAAGACAAATTACTTTGACAGCACTATCTACTCTTGACATTTGAGTTGTCTCTCTAGCCTATTATATTTTAACACAGGCATAAAATATTGTTCAGACAGTATGGTTAGTCTAAAAGAGTAAATCTAACTGCTTTGAAATGGCCTATTAGGAGACGAACTCTCAGTTTAGCTGCAGGCGGAGAATTAATCCAGTGCTTTTCTTAGTTCTTCAATGGCAATCTTTTCTTCCCCACTAACTAAATGCTCTTTATTTGGAGGGATGTAAAAAGAGAGTGATCTTCAGAAGGAGAGGGGGCAAATTAAATAGAAATCAGAGGGGGAAGTGTCATTAAGAAATTCTGACACATGACATCGTTAGAGGACATATCTGGGCTCTCCTGTTGTGGCAGAAATGGAGATGGGGTGGAATTTTTACTTCAGTCCTGAGAACAATTATGTACACAACTTACTCAGCCTCCTGCATGCCTTAAAATACAACACCTGCCTCTGCTGTTTGGGCTGGCATATTGCAAATACCCAGTTATAAAAAAGAACACCCTGGGGGACGCCTTCCCAGGGCGCAGCTGCTCCGGAGTCAGGAGCATGGGGGGTCCCAGCCCCGCTCCCCCGCACGGGCTCCAGCTGTTCATCAGGGCCAGTGCTCTGCTCACACACACGGGGCTTCTGCCCGTCTTACGGCTTCGCCTTCGGCCACGGCAGTGGTGTGAGCTTGTGCTTGGCCACATCATCCTCTCAGGCATGCGGAGATACGCGGTTTGTAATAAACAAACGGCTGCAGCTGCTTCAGAGGAATTCATTTCAATTCTTTCCCCGAGCTTCTCTCCTTAGAACCTGCCCTTCCAGTGCTTGCCTTTACATCACAGTTTTAATGTTTATCTACTTAATGCCTGCTATTCGGCAGCTCCTTCTGTTGCCACTCTGCAGCTTCTGCAGGAGAGGAATTAGAGCCACACACGCACTTACAATGCCCAATTAAACACCAGTATCTTGCTGCCCTCCAAGTGTGTGATGAGGGTTTTTCACAGGTCTTGAACTGCCCGGAGACATCCCAACTAAGGGCATCTTCTACCCGGTGTGTGCTGGGGGAAACCCGGGGAGACGGGCACTGAGAGAGGGGAGCGTGGCCAGGGACGGGACCAAGAGCGACCCCGACGTGCAGATATGGGCAAGGAGCACCCCATGATGCTGAAAAGGCACCAAGCCGGAGGCGCCAGGGCCGGCCAGCTGCACCCCTTGCCCCACGTCGCTGTCCCCAGGGCTGTGCCCGGCGGCGCTGGGCGCCAGGGACCCCCGGCCGGGGCTGCGGCGGCTCCGCGGGCGGCTGAGCCGGGCTCTGGAGCCCAGGGCAGCATTGCCACCCTGTGGAGAGAGGAGGGGAGCGGACAGCTCGGCCGGGTGCGGCTCCCGGCGCTGCCCGCCGCCCCTCGGCCGGAGCCCGGAGCGCGGCCCAGGCTCCCGCAGGCCGGGAGGGCCCGGCCCTGACCCGGCGGAGCGCGCAGCTCCGGAAACGAGCAGGCAGCCCCGGCAGCCGCTGGATTGCATTTCCCGTGGGATAACCAAAGGGATACCACTGAGACCCCTGAGGTTTCCCCCGAGGAAGAGCAGGGGGTGAAAGCACGGAATCCTGACAGCTCCCCGGGAGCGGTGCAAGGCGTCTTTACCCTTTGTAGCTGCCCCAGCCGGGTCTATCCTATGACTCCTGAGTTTGCCATGTCCCGTGATACTTCCACCCGGAGCACTGCATCCAAGTCTGGGGTCCTGAGCCCCCGATAGACACGGATCTGTTGGACTGAAGCCTGAGGAGGCCATGGAGGTGCCCAGAGGGCCGGACCACCTCTGCTGCAGAGACTGGCTGAGAGTTGGGGTGCTCAGCCTGGAAAAGAGACAGCTCCGGGGAAACCTTAGAACACCTTCCAGCACCTAAAGGGGGCTGTTATAAAAAGGGAGAGCAGCCTTTCACACAGGCAGTGTTAGGTCAAGGGCAGAAAGTTTAGATTAAACACTGGGAAGAAAATTTCAGTGTGAGGGTGCTGAGGCATAGGAACAGGTTGCCCAGGGGAGTTTGGAAGTCTTCATGCCTGGAAGTGTTCAAGGCCAAGTTGGATGGGGTCCTGAACAATATGATCTAGCAGGTGGTATCCCTGCCCATGAAAGGGGGATTGGAATGAGATGATCTTCACGGTCCCTTCCCCCCCCAAACCAGGGATTCTGTGAAAAAACAAACTGCAGATCAAATGCCTCCGCAACAACCACTTACCGGCTGCACTAGGGCTTGCCGAAACAGTTTGCAGAGATTCTGCACCTCTCCTGTGACAAATGCCAGCGCCATTTGCCACGTGCTAAAACTGCCTTCATTCCCCTCACTCCTGGATGATGGCCAGGTTTCAACTCTTCTGTGCTTCCCACATCGTGAGGTCACTTCTTGCTAAAGCACATTTATTGTTGTGACAGCTTTGCTTTGTGTAATTATCTGTTTATCAGCCACCAGCCTTCTCTTACTAAAGAGCCTGACGCCTTCCCTTTTATTCATCGCGCCTGATTAGTCTTGGAGATGGATATCAGGTTAAACGAGCTTCCTGGGCCAATCAATCAGCTCCGGAGACGGCACCTCTTGTCGCTCAATGAAACTCGCCCGCTGCCCTACCTGTGTGGGGTGATTGCCTTTCCCTTCCCCCGGGACTGCAGCAAAAGGATCCAGGAGGCATTTGTTTTGCTTTTGTTAATTGAAAGGTGAAAACTCTTCTAATTAATGATCCAACTACAGGGCCTCATTGTGTCATTATTCCTTATTGATGAAAAAGGAATAACAGCCATCGGATAAATTAGGGCAGGCATGTTAGGACCTTCAAGTGCGCCTAAATTGCATGTGTTGGCTCGTGAAGGACTGAGCATAAAGGGGCTCATTAAGGGTGACTTGATGACCAAAGGGATACCCAGGACTACTGTCCCCTGCTATTAGATGTGTCTGAGTTACACGCCCCGTTGGTAAGCCACGAGCTTTTTGTGCCCTTCCTCACGTCCTTTCAGGAGCTGACCCAGCTCTTTTGCTGGTAGGTAGAAAATCTTGACCCGTCCACATTCTTCATGCTTATAGTTATATGATGTTATTCCCATCTTTCTTCTTACCCAGCATCGTCCTCGAACTCAAACAGTCCTTCTGCACCCCCATGTCTTTGTCAGAGAGAGCACCCAAAGACAAGAACTCCTGTCCCTGCTCACGGAGCACTCCCAGCCTCCTCTGCAGGATAAGCTCTCCCCTCTGCTCTCTTTCTATCAGTCTTTCTCTAAACTCCAGGGTAAATTCATCTTTCTTGAGGATATGTGACCCACATATGCAATATTCCAGGCAAGGACTTGTACAGACCTTGTGTGCTGGTAATGATATGTCATTTTACTGTATCTGGGGAAAGTCTGTGCCATCCTTAGGTTATTGCTGCCTTTTTTTGGTAACTGGATCAAAGAAGGTGGCTGTCCTAACTAGCTCCCAGCCCCCAGTGTGTACCACAAGCTCCCAGCACAATCTCCAGTGTCCAAATGTAGGACTTTGCACTTCTCCAACATTTCATTCAATTTCTACTGCTTCTTGGGGAAAAAAAAAAAAAAAAAAAAAAAAAAAAAAAAAAAAAAAAAAAAAAAAAAAAAAAAAAAGAAAAAAAAAAAAGGTGTGGTTCTTTTCTCCATTGACCAGATCTCACAAAAGTGTCTCAATGGCTAATGAAATAAATATTTGCTTTTTGGGCCATTAAAGAAATGTCCTTATGTCCTTAAAGTAATTCTGTCTCAAGATCTACCTTTGAGAAAAATTTTTATTAAGTTCCTGGCTTGCTGCTGTCTGCCTGTAAATTAATTCCCTATCAACCCTATATGTTCATCTGTTGAGAAACAATTTCTCTAGTTTCACCAATGACTTCTTGTAAAGTACTTTCTCAAGACTACATTTTTAGGGAGGAGATTTACTGCCCTTGTGTTGAGAGTGTTTGTTAGCTTAGCCAAGGAGACACAAATCAGGTTCATCTGGCACGAACTTCCTGGCAACACCTTGCAGGATTTTGTCTTGCCAGCTTTCCTTTTAAACTGTTTGGGACTATGAACCTTTGTCTACAGAAATCAAAGCTGCCTTTCCTACTGTTTGAATAGTCCATGAATCAAATCTTCCTTTTGACAGCAGCCTCTGAAGTGTCAAACAATTCACCATGTTCAAGTCTTTCCCAGATTTCTACTCTGTGTATTCCTGCCTCCCACCCCAGCCTTTTAGTTCCCCTAAAGACAGGGCAGACACTCCCCTTAACCAGTCTGAGGTTAAGAAGAAGAGAATGTGAAACAACACTTGAATTTGAAAAAAGTGTGTATTTTGAAGGGAAACTTTCTTCGGTTGCCCACCTTTCTGCACAAAACTGGAGAATTTAAAGACTTATGGAGACATTTCCTCTGAAGCATCAATCCACTTCTCTCTGCCCAGAGCACAGAATAAACTGGGCAAGCACTTCTGCTATGGCTAAGGTGGTACAGCAGAGGCTACAGCCAAGTCAGCCCCAAACTTGGCTGAGATGAAGATGACATCTACTACTGTCTGCTCCCAGCACTCTGAGCAAGACAGACAGGAGATATCACGGGAGCACAAACAGTAATCACGAGGGTGTCTTCAGGGCACACGGGCTGTGTACGCACGCACACAGCTATTTAAGTGCTCTGTAGAATGTCTCACCTTCTCAACCACTCTGAACCGGGCACGGGGATTCTGCAAGCCAAGCAGTCATAGGGGAGGGAGATCCAGGGAAGACTGGCATTTTTATATAGGCAATAAATCCTACTTCATGAAGAAACATGTTGAGGTAAAATTGCCAGTGGCTGTTTTAATAAGTATTTATGATACATAAAGGGATTTGATTCATAAATGCAGTAATTATGTCTTTACTACAAAGCAGTACAAATATAAAGCCTCCTACCTACTACACTGAAACTGTAATTGCATCTCATTAAAGAATACAAGCAAATCAAAATTAAAAACTTGAGCGGGGGGGGGAGAAGCTACCCAAAGTCTTGGTGGTTAGATATTATGGGCTTTGTGTTGTGCCATTCAATCAGCCTAAATACCTCATAAAATGGGGTGAAGCCCTGAAGAACTGGGTGGTGTTTGGGCAGCCCAGAAGATGGTTTTGCTCACCTAGGCAGCAAGTTTCCAAGGAGATCTGTCCACATAAAAAGCACAACAGAAACCTTGGGTTTAACCTCAGACAAGTGGGAATTCCACCAGAACCTTCCATGTGGCTGCAATTGCACCATGCCAGTCATGGCAGAGCCATAAAGGAAGATTAAACCCTTCCTAGTCTAAACACAGCTGAGGGATAGGCTGAAATAAGCACTTCAAATATTATTTAAGTGCACACCTCTGAAGACAGAGTTTTTGTGCTGTGGCAACAGAGAGGCATAACATCACACTATTCCTCTACTGCAGGCTCCAAGTGGGTAGAGGATAAATTAACATCACATAGAAAAGTAGCAGCCCTGAGGTTCAGGCACTGATCACAGAGGTGCCAGAGCCTAGTGATTGTTTTGTCCTCCAGGCTAAGCTCATTACACCTGGTCTTTGCCAGGACTCCTATTGCTCCTTGCTAAGTCTTCTCTCAGCATCTCCGGAGTTTCAGCCTTTAACCCTCTGCTCTGTTCATCAGTGTGGTTTTGGGGTGAGGGGTTCTCCCTCCTCCCACCCGCGTCTCACCCCTGGGGAGTTTGGGCCCCTGAAGGCACCAGCTCTCTTTAATGTGCTCAAGACGAGTTCCTTGTGGTCCAGTACAGCTTTTATTGCCCCAAGTCCCTTCAGGCCCAACACCTGCCCACCTCAGTGTCCAGCCCTGCTGTGAGAGCACCTCCACAGCATGGCTGGAGTAGTGTCGCAGTTATCAATGCAACTTTCCTACCAAATGTTCTTTGGTCTAATCGCCTTCTTAAACTACACAAACACAATCTCTGCACCACGATCAATTATTTAACAGAAAATGATGCATTGAGTTAGAAACTAAATACCATTTAATATGCTTCAGGAATTCTAATTGAGAGATTTCACTGTACTGCTAATGAAAACTTTAACTTTGCGGTGTTTTCAAATCTTCCTTGAATATAGATAAGCCAATATCTATATACATTCTTTTAATGTCCGGAATTATTTTGCCATTTTAATGTAATCAGTCTTTCTATTTTGAAGAGGATGCCCTTGTAGGTTATTTGTTTTCCTTCTGTTTTGCAAATTGTTCCCTTTTCAGGATTGTTTGTTTAGTGTCAAGAGGTTATTAAACAAACCAAGCACAGTCCTTAAACTAATCAGCTAGAAGTGACAATAGAGATCAGGAATAATTCAATATTAAAGAGGTTACTTTTAAAATTGATCTGAAAATGTAACGCATTGGGGGGAAGGGAAGCACATGCACATCTCTTATTAAAGTTGAAAAGATGAGCTGGAGGGACCAGATGCCTTAAAAGCATGAGCCAGGAGCCCCCATTGATGGGAAGAGCTGAGCTCCAACACACCACAGCCAATTTCCACATTTACACATGTTCTCCCCACTAGAGTGACTCAAGTGAAAACTCCACAGGCCTTGCAAGGAGGTAAGGGTTGCCTTTGCTATCAGTCTTTTTCTGTCTTTGGGATCTTTCTCTAAGTACTTCACAGGCTGCCACCACTTACGGTGGACCCTGACTCTTGACCTCAACACTGCAATTGATCTTTCTGCGAGGTAAAGGCTGATGGGTCTGTAAGTCTGGGTGTTTAACAGACTGCTTGTTAGCTAATTAACACAAATCACTGGATCTCTGCCCACACAACTTTTGGCATTTTTCTTGATGCCTCCTCTGGAGTTCACTCAGCACGGTGATGTTCCCCCTGGCTTACACACCTTTTCCTCTCTCCTTCCACTGGCCCACAGCTGGTCAAAACACCAAAAGGGAATGAGAAAACCATCCACTAAGGGACTTTCTGAAGGAGTTTTAGTCTGAGTCATTTTGGCTTGGTGCGAATTCTTAAGTAGTAAGAACCATACCTCTGCCAAGGACTCAGCGAACTCCTGGCACTGTAAGTAGTATTTTCCTTCCCAAGGGCTTTATATTCTTTCCACAGGCTTCTGCCTGTGGAAGGCAGTGCAGGAATGAGATCTGTGATGGCCAAGTGTCCTCTTGCAAGCACAGTTCCTCTAGGACCAGCAGCAGGTCACTGTGGTTGCCAACCTGCCCTGCAAAACACCTGGAGATCAAGCTCAGCAAACCACAGGCACTGTTGGGTTTGTCAGCAGTTACAGCCAGAGCCAGGATGAGCACTTTCAACCCACCTGGCTGGTAGGTCATCCTGGACCCTTCCTGATGGGACAGCCCTGTGGTCTCCCTTGGTGCCTCATCACAAGGTCACCGCCCTCACGGTTCCAAAGGAGTGCTCCTTATCCCATATGTGCATGAGGACACAGCAGGCAGTCTGTGAAGTGCACAGGAGCTACCTGCCCAACACTGCCCACCCCACGAGCCCTCCTGCCCACCACCCAGCTATGAACAACCCTCCTGTTGCCCGACGTTTAGTTTAATCAGCCCAGTGCTCCTGATCGAAGCAGAGCAGAAAGCTCTGGTGTCCCTGGTTTCAAACACAACTGACAGGTTGAATTAACATAAAATCACCCTTTCATCATAATTTTGGGCAAAAGATCCTCCAGCTAGGCTATTTATACCAAAGACATGCAGCATAGAACATGGCGTGAGTCCTCTGGTGCCCCTCGCTCCCGGTGCTAATTGTTCGGGAAGTGTCATCAGGATCATCGCTCTGCTCATGTTGTGACTGACTTTGGGAAAATTCATTTAAAGGGAGCAGCTGGTAACAGTCCTGATCTTTCAGAGGCAGCAGCACTGTGCCTTACAGTGTGCTTCTGTCTTGTGTAAGGATGCAACAAGCAGTGGCAGAGTCCCCATGCATGGGAGTGACTTTTTGCATCTTTAAAAAAGAGTAAATACCTGAATTCTCACCTCTGTAGTGCAGGAGATGTCTAGAAATCCCTCTCTGTGCTCTCCATGTGCCCATCAGCAAAGGGCACAGCAAACAGCCTCCAGCAAAGCTGCTGCTGTGGAAACTGCTGGCTGGGCACTTTCATGATGCTGTGAGTGGGCTTTGGGGGTTTTTGAATTATTTTCTACTTCTTGATGTCACTTGAAATCAGATTTAATCCAAAGCGAAAAAAAATAAACCATTCATAGGAGGAGATTTTGTAAATTTACTGGTCTCATTGAAATTAAAATTTCACTGTTTATTTAAAGCAGCTGAGGGGAAGGAAGGAAGAGTGGAAGGGCAAAATCAGACAACAAAGCTTCTGTTGTAAGCCTGGATAGTGAGAGCTGCTGTCTATCACAGACAGGGACTTAAAAGCAGAAATAATATAACCACTGAGGCAACCAAAAACTAAGTGCCACTTTCCTTTTTTAGGATACAGTTCTCTTCAAAATAGGGAAATAATATATGCATTAAGAAAAAACCTGCAAACCCAGGTGAGGAATAGGACACTGAAAAGAGGACAAACGCCACAATCTAAGTCACTTTCTTTGTTACAAACCTGGGATAAACAAAGCTGTTTAATAAATATTGATATTGTTTGTACATCCTGCCTTTGGAAATGAATAGCAAAGTGATGCTCTAGTCCCTTTCCTTCTCTGAAGAGACACTAAGCCCAACACTGTGCATCTATATGCACCCCAAACTGGTTTTTAGAGAAAGCTGGAAAAAAGTCCTCAGCAGCATTAAAATATCCATAACAGCTTTTGGAAGTGTTTAGCTGACACAATCCTTTACTCATTTGTCTGTTTAATGCCTAGGAAAATCAAGTTTTCCCAGCACAGAATAATTATGACAATGATTATGCCGGCATCAAGTGTTTTGGGACCAAGGAGTTATTGCAAGGTGGTTCTGAGGGTTCCCTTGGATAATCCCCTTGGGCAGGACAGGGCTATTCCCACTCAGGGTGCACTGCTGTATCTCTGCAGACTCCTCGGTAGACCCAAAGCCGGTTCACTTTCTATCCCAAACTGGTCTTTGCTTTCACTGGGACATCTCTTCCACTGCCTTTCAAGCTGGGTGTTGGCTTCATGTTTCACTCTACTACCACAGACCTGAGCATCCCTTTCCTTCCATGTCTCCCACCTCTGTCCTATGCAAAAGCTCATCCACTGCTACAGACTCAGCTTCCCTTCAAACCACTGTCCTCCCAAAAGAGCTCTGTGCCCCACAGCCAGCCCCCTCCACTGTCTCTAAAAAGGGGCATGGTGACATTCCCACAGCAGTGTTTGGTCTTGCTCATTCCAGCTGAAGCTTTTTAAACATGTGTCAATGTGTTCTGTAAATATTGAAGCAAAGCTCCAAGGCAGGGAGGCACATCCCCTGCAGCCACAGTGCTGCGATGCAATGAGCTCACCAGACCACCCCACCTGGCATCCTAACAGTGCCCCTTAATTCACAACACCCCACAGAACACAAAGAAACCAGCATGGCGATGGCAAGGGCACAGTTAAACCACCTCCAGGCTCCTGCCCTGCTACCGTCAGGAGCCATCAAGGCAGTCCTAACTCTGGCCGGCATCTCCAGCACTGCCGTTGGGAACGGAGGCTTTTTTCCCTCCTGTCTCCGCAGGCAAGGACGATGCTCCCCCAGCACCAAGGGTACTGCTGCCACATCAGGCGGCTGGCTGCTGGACAGATCCCGCATTCTCCCCATCCCACCTTCTGCAGAGTCCCCGCAGCAGAAACCTGCAGAACAAGAGACCAGGTGACATCAGGGGGTGCCTCTTGTTCTGCAGGTTTCTATTGCAGGGGCTCTGCAGAATACTGGATGCAGAAAACACTATGATCCTACAGAGGAATTGCTCATTTCTTCAAGGTTGTAAAAATAATGAGCATAACCCTGTCAAAGCCTATTGTCCCAAACTCTGTGAGGTCCCAGCAGGTCAGCACCAGTGCAGCATCCCAGTGGTGCAGAGGGGATGGGCACCAGCAGGGCTGCTGTTCCTGTCTGGAGCAAAATGACAGGCTTCAATATGCTTGGAACAGACTGCCAGCACTTCCACAAGCTGTTTAGCCATTTTGAGTCTTACCAGGAGCTTACAATGCTGTAGATAAACTTTTCTTTCCTTATTTTTGGCTTGAAATTGAATTCCAGAGCCTTATGCACATTCTTATCAGATACTCTCCTTGGAAATGCTCAAGGAGTTCCCTGTGATTAAGCTGGAGCCGTTTAACAGCTTTGACGGGCTGGGAAGGAAGGCAGCTGCCCCTTCAGCTGGAAGTTTCTTCTTCACACCTGATGGGTGTAACCATGTGCAAATCCTGTCATTGCTGTAACAATTCAAAGTCTGTCTCCAGTGGGCTCCAGTGGCTCAAGCCTTGAGGAAATCACCTTCCTGGAGGTTCAGGCTAACACATTTGCCTTTTCAATACAACAGCCCCACCCATGAGGGGTGAACTCCCAGCTGATGAGACAGTTGCTCTCTAGAGCACCCTTGTTCAGTCACTCAGAATCACCAAACCCTGACCTCCATCAGGCAGCTGCACCTCCACCATGAGCTCCAGAACCCTTGCCATGACAGTGAGAGCAGCTTCACATTTCAGGCTTTGGCTGCTCTTTGCCAAGTGGCAAGCCCCGTCTTGAGAGAAACATGGCTGGTGAGTGAAGGTGCTCTGGACCACAGCCCCAGCTGCCCTCTGTCACCCTGCCCTGATGGAGGGAGAGCAAAGGGTGAGTTACACCTGCCAGGGCAGAGAAAGGCACCAGCTTGAAGCCCTCTGACATCCTTGCACAAGCACAACACACCTCTGGACCCACGGCCAATGCACCCTCGATGCTCATTGTGCAGACAACAGTGCTGGGAAGTACATGCCACAGCTGTTTGTTTTCTCTGCCAGTCAGATGATGACATGATCTGCTAAAAACTACCTTCTAAATGTGCACGTCTCATTTAAACTACCTGGGGGTGTTTAATTATGGCTTGGCTCTAGCACATACTGCTGCTGCTGCATCTTATTTTATATAAATGCCTGGGTGAACCCCAAGGCTCTGTGCCCTCTCCTGCACTACACCACTGGGATTACAAAGGGATGTACATAAAGGATATTTACAGTGCCCTCTGCCTTCCCCTGCTCTCTCTAGAATAATGCAGTGCTTAACATCATTTATTCTGTACATTTTTTATAATCACCTTATCAGCTTCTCTGGTGGTGGAGAGGTAATTTGCATTTAGCAGCTTCCCTTGAAAAGAAAGCAAAAATAACATTCAGGTGTAGGTAGAACAAGAAGCAGAAGATAATATAACACTCTTTATTCTCACACTGGCCATGGATCATTCCTCCACAACTTTTTGTCCACTAAGGTTTGGCAGAGGCAGCATGAAGATTTCCTCTGAGACAGCAGCTGGGGGCAAAACCATTGAGCCCAGTCAGTGCGTGCACAAACCACTCCATAAGCAAGTCTGGTGGGTGTCTGCATCAGCAGGTAATGCTTTATCCACTCTTCTCCCCCATCTCCACATATGTTCATCAGTGTTCCTTACACAAAGAGCATTGTTGGCTTTGCAGTCTGATTTTTTGCAGGTCACAGACCCTCACAGCTCTAATCTCTCCAGATTACACCAGTCTGCCTCAATTTTAATATATTTTTTATCTCTCTAATTTTTGGGTGACATCAAGGATGAAATTACCCCTGAGAGATACCCTTCACGAAGTGTAACTGCTGAATATAGGGGCAGGATTTTTCTGATTTAGTTTAGTTGGCTAAAAACCTACTAGGAATATTTTTAAAAGGCTTTACCCTGAGGGTTGCTATTAGCAGAAGTTTCCTCACTCTGCACCAAAATTTGAGAATCAGAAGGCTAAAAGATCCATGTCATACCATTCTCTTTTCTCTCCCTCCTTGCTCCATGCAATGTGGAACAGGCTAATGTTGATTTGCATTAAAATCATTTTAATCAGCAGACCACACAGACCCCTTTTGAAGAAGGTGGGAGTTCTGCCAAGGTTTCATCCTCTCTGAAGCACAGCCTCACTTCCTCACCCTCTGGCTACATGGACTCCCACTGCCTGCACAAATAAACCTGCTAAAATAAAATTGCCCCATGGAGATCCCACCCCCGTGGCTGCTCCCAGGTGGCACAGACTGCACCAAAACATGCAAATTTGCAGTGTGGTAATCTGACACTGAAGATACTCTCACTTCTCTATTCCAGATGTGTTTTTCAGAGGTACTGTAGTACTTGCAAAGACAGGGCTTGGCCACCTGTACTAAAGCATGGACTGCAGCACAGGGGCCCCAAACACGGAGCAGAGTGACCTGTATTGCTGTCTGGGTCCATGCTTAGAGATTCCCTTTTCTCCACTGGAGCTGAAAGGGGACACAATGAGAAAAGTGGGAAAGCCCAGAGGTAGCAGCCATGTCCCACCAGACTGAAGAAGGGACACAGCCAAGGAAGTGGCAGGATGGCAGCTCAGGTAGAGAGGAAGAGGAACTGCTGTGGGCAGCATGGATCACCCATCACTGCAGCACGGTGATGTGCACAGCAGCCTTGCACACAGTTTGGGAAGCAGATGAACTCATGGAGGAAACAATACAAAGTCACCACATCAGGATCAGCAAGGCTGAGCCTGGCCCCAGCAAGATGAGATCAAGGAGCATTGGAAATACAATATTTAGCTTGTGGTCTGGGTGATAACAGTGAGCTGGGCACCCCTGCTCCAGCCACGTTTTCAGAGACACCAGAGCACAGAGGACAAAGTGTGCACTGGAGGGGGTGAGATGGGTAATCCCACCAAAGAAGGGTGATTCATCTTCCTGGAGACACATATGGGTCATGGTCCATTTCAGTTATAGAGGTGGAAAGTCACAGAATCACAGAACAGTTATGGTTGGAAGGGACCACTGGAGGTTATCTTGTCCTGCTCAGACAGGGTCCCCTAAAACACATTACTCAGGATTGTGTTCCAGCAGCCTTTGAATAAAGTCCAGGTAACTCCATGAGTTACAAATACAGCCCTGCATGCTGCTATCACCAAAATAAATGCAGTCCCTGTGAGCCAGGAGCAAGGCAGGACAACACCCCAGAGAGAGGCTGGAGGAGAAACCCTCTGTTGGGAACAAAAAGCAGGCATGGCTGGAGACGGCTTTTATACCTGCACTCTGCTGGCATACTGCAAGCCAATTAGCCTCGAAGCATACTCCAAACTACACTGCTAATGCCAGATTTTAATCAGTGTTACTATTGGGCTGCACAGATGAGCTGCCCATGGGTCAGTCCAGCCTGCTGTGGGTGACTGCAAGTGACACCAGACCTGAGGTGTGCAGGAGCAGGAAAATCTGCCATGCAACTTCCCTGTGCCAAGTCTAACTCCATCTCTCTGTTGATCACTTTATTGACACAACTGGGAAGTTCACAAATCCAATCAAACAGTGAGGAAGAGCTAAATATTACAAAACTACCAGATGAGTAACATAGAAGAGGAAAAATAAACTTTTTTTTTTTTTTTTTATTTAAGCCGAGAATCAATCTGGGAGGGATATGTAATAAATATATTAAGCAAATGTATGTATGGTTCTGCAGCAACTCTGCTGGCTTTATCTGACATGAATTTCTAATGCAATTGAATCTGATTTCACTTCCCAATGATCCCATCTCAGTCAGTGTCACACATCCCACCCCTGCCCCACTGCATGAGGCCAGCTCAGCTGAGCCAGGGCAGCAGTGGCTGAGGGCAGCACATCCTCCTGCAATGGGCTGAGCCCTGCCCGGCGCTGGGAGCTGCCCTGCGAGGGACGAGGGATTCGATGCATCTCAGGAGCCACTGTTTGTGACTCTCAATGAAGTGTGAGTCAGCACTGCCACTGTAAAGCCCGTCCTGCAGAGGCTTAAATACAGCAGCTCGGGCCGGGATGGAAACAAGGGTAGTCAGATCCTTGTGAATGAAGTCAAAGCAAACTCAAGCTGAGACTTGAAAAGCGTGAATGTTTTACAGTGGGGTTTCTTTCTTCTTTTGAAAAAATATTACCATTTTTCCATTTGATAATCTGAGTTGATAGGAGGGAAAAACAAAATCCAGAATCAGGATACCCAGACTGTGCCGTCCCCTCTCCTTTTACATCTCAAAGTTTTCTTTCAATGAACACTATTATTTTCCATATGTAGGACTGACACACCTGGAAGTGCATTAGGAATTGAACAGGAGAGTCAGAAAGCCTCCACAAAGCCAGAGATGGTGGGCAAAGGGGCTACAGGAACAGGAAAATTAAGTGGCAGGGATACAGAGCTTTGAGATGAACCTCTGCATCACTCACACAGTTACCAATGGTGAGTTACATAGGAAAATACTTCAGGTTATGCTGGTTGTTTTTTAACATATAATCTGCGGATTACACAGATTAAAAAAAAAACAGTAAAAAATTCAGAAGCATTCTCAAAGCACCTGAGTGTTAGATGCCTGCTGATTAGCAGATCCCTGTTTCCATCTTCTTGCCACAGATGCAAAAACCCCATGCTCAGACAGATGCAAAAACAATGTGCTCAGATTTGTAGAGGTCATGCCAAAAGAGCAGGTGTGGTGAGAACATCTTTGCACACTCATTCAGGAGGACTTGGGGGAATCCTGGACATCATGAGCTCTGGCAGTCTGGAGCTATGATAACAGGGCTTAGCTCTAGGAACTCGCTCCCAGCAAGAGTCCTTCCACCAGCATCACCTTGCCCATATGCCATCACCCCACGTACCTCCACCCCTTCCAAAATGGACCTGACAGAGATGGAGTCACTCTGGTGTGCAGAGAGAGAGCTGCTGAGGGCACAGAAACACACCAAACTTCATTTTTTTGAGGGCTCTATTACAGACAGGCAGATGAGTGTATATATCTCTGTAGATCCACGGAGAGAGGAAGGGTGATGGAAAATCAATAGTGCAGATGGTCTGAGGAGTCGCCTGGCTCGGCTCCCCACCCCAACACAGCCATGTTACAGCTGGGTCTGATGGATGTCTGGTGCACTCTCAGAGTCCTTCTGTGCCAGAGACCCACAGCCTTCCCAGGCAACCTCCTCCCATGCCTCACCATCCAAAAATTCCCTTTCTGTTTGACCTTGCTAATACATCTCAAGGCCCTCACTCTCCCCTAAGCAAAATTATCTCAGTAACACATTTCCCTTCCTCTCTTTTACTTAAGGACCACCCCTTCTGACTTCCCAGCACATGTCCATGCCATGGACTGCCTCCAGGTAGAGGTAACTTGCATCTCTTTAATTTCTCCTGGTATTTTTACATCTCTTTCCTCTGTTTTGTCAAAGCCACTTTGAGGTTAATCCTTTTCTCTGCCTTTATGCAATCTGCAAATTTAACCAACAGGTCTTCTGTGTATTGAGTCCCAGCACTAATGATGGCACTGGCCAGAGCAGAGCACAGGACACACTTTGGCACTGTCCCACACAACACTGTTCCTCCTGCCATAACTGGTCTCCTGGTACAATACCCAGCAGGCTTTGTATTAACTGTATCCAACCAAACCATATGATCAATATTTATAATATTTCCACAGTTGTTTTGAATGTCATTTGTGAAAATTGCAGATAATTTTCTTATTTATGAGGAATAAAAGTGAGAAAGGAAACAGGCAGATTCACATCTGTTAAATCCACAGTTTTCTCTGCATTACCTGATGCCAACTCTGATGCCTGCCTAAGGAATTGCCACCCACAGAGAAGCCTGCAGGGAAACACATGGGAAATCACCAGGCCACTCTTCCCCTAAAGAGTTGCCCTTGCATTTGTGCCTTGTAGAAAGGTCTGAGGACAGAAATGGACCTCATTTTGCAGATAGGGGGGATTGCCCAATCCTACCCCAAAATCATTTTACTGCTCTCCACTCCCTCCCACCACCAGTTTGTAAGAGCTAAGACAAATTTTTTAAAAGTCAGCTCTGCCATTGTCCATACTTCCATTTGACAGCACAATTAATGGATTTTTTTAGGCCAGAGGGGACTGTTATATTCACCTCGTTTGACCTTCTTAAGCAATTCAGGCTCCTGTATTTCATTTAGAGATTTCCCAAAGTGATCCAAGTGATAAACACATATAGATACCTCAAAAAATCCCTGCCTACCTGACAAGTTTGCTTTTCTATTGCTTGGAGTAAGAAGTCTAAGAAATCTAGTATGAAGAGCAAGCTCCATTTTTCAATTTAAAGTCGGCTGAAGTACAGAGGTTTCCGGTGGCTACAAGCTGGCATAAATTGATTCCCCAAGCATCTTTCTTCCATGAAACAAACTGCTTCCCATTTAAGACCCATCTAGAAAGTAAAGCTTGGCAGTCCTATTAGTCCACTAATAGAAAAGAAAAAGCAAAAGGACAGCTTGTGGTAAGGTAGGTAGTTAGTGCACTAACTCAGAAGAAAATCAGCTTAGACAAGATATCAAGAATTCTGCTTTATTGTTGTGCCTGAAATCAAACATGGTATCTCTGAAATCAGAGATAGCATCCTGTAAATTGTTCCTCTTCCATTCTTTAAAGCTGTCATACAGCCTCTGCATACACAAGGGTCAAATGCATCTTCACCTGCTTCAGTTTTACCCTGGGGTTTTTTGGTTTGTTTTTTTTCCTTAAGAAGGATGGCAGTGGGAACAGGAAGTGCAAGTCTGAATTGTAGTTATCAGAAAACACCAACCACAAATTAATTCAACAACTGTGTATTTGATTTGTGCTGCTCTGAACTAAAAGCATATCCATGCCATGCTCTGCTCCAGAGGCTGCACATATCAATGCAGAGGTTTATTGATTATGCCAAGACTAAATCGAATAATTTCCTGAGAACTGAAAACAGCAACAAAAAAGATCACCACCACAAAACCTCAGCTCAAGATTAAGCTTAACCTGGCTCCTGCTTCACCAAAGCCACTGAGCACCTGCCCACCTGCTTTGATGGGGATCAGATCAATCCCATGAATATCTACTCTACCAACCACACCCCTTTTCATGAGCCCTTCCACCCTGAGAGCAGAGCTGCCACAGACCTGAGGATGCAAAGGAGTCCAAATGTAAGAAAAAACAGCAACAAAGCCTCATGTAGGCAGCCCTCTCAATTAAATATTCTGAGACTAAGAGCAAATCATTCCTTACAACGTCCTCCTGGTTTTGCTGCTTTAGGGAAGATGCTGAAAAATATTTGGGCAGAACTTATCCTGATGCTGCAAAAGGCAGTTCTAGGCAGAGAGCCACCGCAGGGTTCAGTGGTCAAGGACTCTTGCTCTGTCCTAGGATGCCAAAACAATGTTCCCCTTGAAGAGAGAAAGTGTTCCATCTCTCAGAAGCCTTCCTGGCCTGTCTCCCTGCTCATAGCTTTGAACAAACCTTGAGGAAAGATTATTTAGATTGCCCCATCAGATGTAAATGAAAGCTAAGGCAGCTTTAAAGAACTGCCTTGCTTTGATCCAAATACATATTTCCTTTACGATCCATTTCTATTTACATCAGTTTCAGCCTCTTTTTTTAAGATCAGATGGAACATATTTCCTTTTTCTTCCACTGTAATTCTGAAAGCAATATAAAGTGCAAATAGCCCTTGAGACACAACCTAAGCTCAGGAGAGACACATTTCTGTGTGGTCTTCCTACCCCCTCCACTGCCAGACAAGCTTTTGGAAGAACCTGGTGGAGCACCGTGACTCACTCAGCCTGTAACAGTTTAACTGGGATCACAGCAGGATTCTTACTATGCTCAGCAGTGTCTTTTGGATGTTTCACAGGGTACACTGTCAATATGCAATAACACTGCATTGTGAATTATGGAGTTGCTGGAATCAATGGGATTTTGCATATTAATTGCAAACACACCCAAAAAGACAAAGGAATTTATTGGCTTAATTAGTGTTTCAACTCTAATAGTATTCAGGCTTCATTCTCACACAAATTGATAAATAGCAGCAGTGTTACTCCTCAAGGATGCTTTGCCTTTTGAGAGGGGAGGCTGAAGTTTACGATCAGAGCTCTCTCAGCTGCAGCGATGCACTCAGCAGGGGCTTGGAGGAGCTGAGCTTCAAAGGTATTTGACACCTCTCTTTCCTC
Organism: Polioptila caerulea; assembly: GCA_013397295.1. Classification (NCBI taxonomy): domain Eukaryota; kingdom Metazoa; phylum Chordata; class Aves; order Passeriformes; family Certhiidae; genus Polioptila; species Polioptila caerulea. The sequence continues at coordinate 456,542 of VYXF01006535.1, read as the reverse complement.
AGCAGGTTGCTAGACTTCGGCAAAAGGAGCTGTCCTATCCAGGTGAAAAGCATTTACATAGTGACACATACTGGGCAGGACAAAAAAAAATGAACCATTTCCACCTCTAGGGTACAAAAACTGAGATTCATCTTGCATCCCCAAATACTACCTAACCAGTTACCACACTGGCAATCCGAGGGAAGATCCATGTAATGTACTTAAGGATTGATTCTGACTCCAGTGTGAAAAAAACAACGTGTGAAAAGAATCAGGTAAGTGTACCTGGAAGCAAACTTTGGCCCTTGGGCTCCCAGCTCCCAAGCAGCACAGCTCTGTGAAAAATAAGGTGCTAGAAGAACGGGAAGCAAATGTCAAGAATTCAACTGTATACCAAAACAAAACAGAGAGATCCACCTGGATGTGATCTCCATCACCCCAGCATTCACATGCTGCAGCACAGCATGACTGACACAAAGCTTCAGGAACAGCATTACAATAATGAGGGAAGAGCGAGATACTACCTGAAAAGCAGCTTCCTCCCCAAGGACTTAAAACATTTTCTGCATTATCATACCACCGAAATTGCACCTTAGAGCTAAGATCCAACAAAGAATCATTGTTCATAAAGCCTGTGCTCACATCTTCAAACAAGTTATTCTCCTGGGCATTCTTCCTCCCCATTCTCAGCAGCAGATCTCTCCTCTTTGGGATGGGGATCACAACACAACATTTAAGTGATAAGCAATTTGTTGACAAAGAGAAATGTCACCAAGAAAACATCTCAGCTGCATTCAAGACTGGGGCTGGATACTTTTTTTGTTTGTTTTTCTAGACATGATTTGGCAGCTGCAAGCAAAACGAAGAGCCAGGATCATGTGAATGTGCCCTCGCTGGGAGGAGCGCAGTCAAAGGCTGCAGGCAAGCCATGCTCTCTGTGTCACCGTGCTCACAGAGCACTGGAGGAAATAATCCTGCATTAATAGGGCAGCAGATCATAGAGATCAAGCAGGCCTTTTCTGTTTCTACGCTAGTTCATGCCAAAAACCCCAAAATGGGAGCAAATGCACAGAAAGAGGGATATGCCATCAGCCCCCGTGAAGAAAATCTACTCCCATTTATCAGGATATAGAGAACTGTGCCACACAGGTGAATGGTTAATTCATGCTATTTTATAATTGGAAGAACCCAATTTATGGGCATTTGTGGCTTTTTCTGCAAGGAAACAGTATCATCACTCATGACTCCCTCTGAATTATGCTCTTCAAAATCTTGAGAGATCCTGCTGAGCACTCTGTGGCAGGGGCCAGGACACAACAGTGGCTTGGCACCCTTCAACTTTTTACCTGAAACCATCAGTTCTCAAGGCTTCAGCCTGAAATGCGGGGGGAAAGAAGGGGAATTCAAATATAAGTTCAAGCCTGGAACACCAAGTCCTACCCCAGCCTCAGCCTGTCACCTTCACAGGAGGAAATGCCCCTGGTTCCCCTGGCTGATCCAGGGAACAAGCCTTGCCCTTCACTGGCCTCTTTGTAGCTTACCATTGAGGCAATTAACAAACTAGTCCTAAACAGAGAGGAATCAGGAGCTCAGCTCTTTAGCCTTTAATGCCCCTGCTGCAATACCCCCACAACCTTCAAAAAGGAAGCTCCTTCAAGAGCAAGTGGGCTCAAGAAATACTGAAGTATCTCCTCCACTGCTGCTGTGGCACCTGCTCTGTGACCAAGGGATTCACTTCTGAACTGGCACGGGCTTGGCCTAGAGGAATGGGTCTCCATTTGTACATTACCTGCAGTTTACAAACAAGCTGAACCTCTTTCTGCCACTAAAGTGAAACCAGCTGAGAGCAGGCTCTCACCCAAAACTGACAGTGTACAAACGATAACAATTTACCTCTCATCTGTAATTAATCTTCCAAGTCTCTACATCATGTAGGCTTTCACAGTAAAAAGGACAAAACTTCTTGCAGTCTCAAAGTCAGTGAAGATTCAGTTAGTCTTTATTTTATTCTGACAGATTTCTTTATCCTAGAGACAATACCAAGACACATGATTTTACCAACATTTTTTTCCCAGAGTTCAGTCCAATCACAAAAAGGAAAAAAAATAGCATATTACAGGAAAAAAAATTATTTAACACATATTTGAAATAGATTGATATGCCATTTTGCCTCTCTTGTCACAGATCCCTTAATATAATCAGTCTGTGGCATAAACAGAAAAAGAACACATGAGCATCCACCAAAACCCATCCTCTATACTTTCTGAGTTCACAAATTAAACTTGTCCAGGCACCGTGAGCCACTGAAGGAGCCAAGCAAAGAGATAAACAAGCATTAAATCACCAAGAAAAATGCCCAGAGTGAATTTTAAAAGCAGCAAGATGAAGACCAATGCATGGTTCAATGCACGTGTGTAAAGATACGAGGCACAAAAGCAACATTTCACTTTTCTTACAGCAAAAGAGAAAGAGGAGAACTCAACAAGGGACTGTTCTTGCTGCTGCAAGACAGGGAGCCTCAAAGACCCAGGCCCTGTTCCACAAGGGAATGAGCGTCAAGGAAGAAATCTGCAAGCTGAGATCTGGAAAACACAGAGGCACCAGACTTGGCACAGGACACCTGACACCAGCTGCTCTCACAGCATCGATTCCTCGACTCTGTACCCTGCTGGAGAAAACTCACCACCAGCAGCTCATCCTCTTCACCCTAGATAAAGCAGGATTTCCTCACCCACCTCCCTGGAGACTTGCCAGGAGTTTCCCAAACCAGTGAAGGTCAAGACAGAAGAAAGCAAGTGGCCAGCCACAAATGCACTGGCTTGTGGAGGAGCAAAGTAAGATGAACATCTTCCTCCAGGGAACACACACATGGGGTGGGGCAGGCAACCCCCACAGGGCTCTCAGCAGCATCTCCATTTCCCCTTTCACAATGTCTGTGTGCTTCAACATCTCCCTGCTCACCTCTCCTCCAGGGATCCCTGCCATAGCCAGGACTGACCAGGCACAGGGTAAGGGTCAAGGTGGACACTGGTAGCACAAAGATCAGGGATTTGCTGGTGCAGTATCTAAGTTACTTTGACAGCATGAACACCTGTCTTTTTTTTTTTTAATCCAATGTTTTGTATTATGATTTTAACTTAAACACATGGCTGGGCACAGAAACCAGAGAGCACATTTTGTCTAGAACTCCAGTCTTCCACTCCTTTCTGGGGGCTCTATTCTCATCACACCCGACCGTGTCCCAATTCCTAAAAGCATTTGCTTAACTCATCAAGTAAATAACACTTCTGAGGGTTCAGACCTCCAGAGCAGACACTGGCTGATGTTTGAGATGCAGTATCATTTGGGAAAGCCAGGCCCCCGAGTACACTTTAATCCTCCTCTTCCCATCCAAACCAGGGGACCAGGATATCCCCCTTACAAACAATCCCTTACTTTTGTGACATGAAATGAGCAGAACCCACAGACCATTCCCAAGGGCAAGAAGACTCAGCTGAAGCCCAGAGAGTTACAAGGCCACCTCAGGCTGTTTGCTGGACTGTGTGTGACCCTGCTCTCACCCACAGCCACTGGCAGCACAGGGACCACCGTCCCCATCCGCAGCACTGCCTCAGCTTTTCTGGATAACTGCACCACTGAGCACTGACGTTTTTTACCTCTTAATTGCTTTTCCCTGTGTTACTTCAGAAAAAAACACAACCCACACACTGAGCTCCCACCAAGCTGACTGGGACAGAGGAGCCCGTCCAAGCACCACAGATGCTGGGTGAGAGCCATGAACCCCCCACAGAGGCAATCTCGGAAGACCCTGCAAAGATGTGAGGAAACAAAAAAGCCTGTGAGCAGCTGAAGGAAACATTCATTCTATCGATTGTGTAAACTGTCAGTGGAGTGGCAATGAGCAATTTTTTTTTGTTTCTATCCTGGGGAATAATCCAGCCTGATAATTAGTACATAAGAGATAAGTGGAAAATGAGACATCTAGCGAGGGTGGTTCAAGCCTCCTCATGACATTGATAATGTGCAGATACATAGATCACTGTCGGGGCAAACTGCCACTGTGAGCCTGTGTCTTCCCATTGCCTCATCAATCCATCATCCGCTTAGCTACTGACACCTTGGCAGGCACACACCACCAGCCCTGCATTTGAATTGAGAGGAGCAGGCTCCACCAGGGAATACAGATTTAAAAATCTAAGATTCAAATTTGTTTAAGTATTGTGAACAGCAATTCCCTTGCAAGGCATCTTCATTGCCCTTTTGCCAAGGGGGAACAGTTGGGTCTTTGTTAGAAGTACAAATTGCTTCTTAATGCAAAGGATAAAGCAGAGCCCAGGCACCTCCTTAGAATTCCTCCTGGCTCCTGCTAATGCTGCTGCATGTCAATTTTAATTTTTTGAAATTTAAACCAAGGGCTTTGTGTCTAAGCTCCATTTCATTGAAGGAGGGGGGAGGAATAGTCAAAAAGGATTACGGATCCAGTGGGAATTGAGGATCCATAGCAATTATACTTCATTTGGATGGTCTCAGACACTGGTTTTAGTCATATTCTAAATAGTACAAATCGACAAGACATAAGAGATTGATAAGTGTCTAACACGTGTACCTGGTTATGAACTCTGCTTCCCTCAGCAGGGGATGTTTGAGGATGGGATGGAAGAATTGCTTCCTCCTTTTGACCCTCCTCCTCAAGCCAATGAGAAAACAATACCCACTGAGGACTGGGCAGGAGACAGGAGTGACTGTAAGAACTTGGTCATCGTGGGGCTGCCCCAAAGTGGGGCTGGAACACGTCCATCTGACTGGGATGGACTTTCCTCCTGCAACATCAGGGCAGGGGCAAGGCTCCAGCCTTGGCAGAGCTGTCTCAGACCAGCTCCCGTCTCTGATCTGCAAAACTGCACTAACGCCGCGAAAAGCAGAGAGCTGATAGGGAGGTAAGACCTTCAGGAGGGAAAAATGAAATGACAAGACAGTAAAATTAAAGTAAGTGCTTTTGTAAATCAATTTAACTCTTTTAGCTTCAGCAATTTACCAAATTTAGCTTCCCAATTTACCCAAACTGAGGAGGTTACCTACTTTGGTGATGATGAAAAATGCACCTCCTCCACCAATGGCTCAGAGCCACATGCACTACTGACACACCGGTGCATTTTGAAAAAAGACCAAGGATGGCTGGGATTTACAGAGGACCATCAGGAGAAAACCCTTCTAAATGGTCTGAATCCATCAGTCTTGAGCGAGCTTTCTCACCCATCCCATCTCATGCACTGTGCAGACTCCAGCCAGGTGTGGTTTCCAACCCATACAAACACTGCAAGTGCAAGGGTTTAGACAAACTCTCTCCCCTGCTGCCTTCTTAACATTTGTCAAGCATGTTACAGAAACACGGCTTTCCATAATCACTGATTAAACTGCTTTTCCGGTACTTCACTAACCTCTGGATCAGGTTTTAACCCAGTAAATCTGTTTAGGAGATTTGCTCCACTTTCACCCCCACTTTCACCTCTTGATAACAGTGTGCCTTCTTTTCACAGAACTGCATAAAGGTGAAGCTTTTTTCCTCTCTACTTCCCAGCCCCCTTGAACCATATTCAAGACCTAGGCAATGAAACCCACCCTAACTTTAAATATTACTATAAACCTAAGGGACTGAAGTGATCCCCTCCTTTACTTCCCACCCTCCTGTGGCACCACCACAGTGCTCCTTTGTAGCACTGGAAGAGACAGAAAGCAAGAAGGCATTGTCTAAAAACATAATTTAATGTGGTATTTGGGTGACTGTGGTCAATGACCAAATTCTTTTGCAGACAGAAACAGATTTGACGTTAATGACACCATCATTCACACAAGCATTGCATTGCACAGAAAGAAAAGTTTACACTTGACCCCATACAAAGCAGCAAAGAACAGTTATGATCCAGTCCCACTTCGTGAATGGTTGATCTGAAAATTCATCATCGTCATTAACACTTATTGATGAAAAAATGTGACCTGCTCAAATTCCGTGTGTGGCACAGTCCAAACTCTGGGCTCTTTTAAACCCTCCTGGAACCACTCAAGAGTTTCAAGCTGCCAAGTTCCTCATGTGACACACGAAACACTCAGGCAAAGGGAGAGTGGGGGTCAGAAGAAATGGGGGAGAGTAAGGAAGGGGCTCACTTTGTTTCATTTCTATTTCGTTTCCACAAGGGTGAAAATAAAAACATACAAACTGGTAATGATGCTAAAGTGACCTGCAGAGACAGTGGACACCAGCACGATGGGGTATGGAATTGCCAAACAGCCCCACGTGCATCAGTGGCGGGGCCAGTCGTGTCGTGTCACTTGTGTGTTAATCAGGGTATAAAAGAAAGCCAGAGAAAGTGCTGTACTTATTGTTGTTGCCTCCGTGTGCTTTGCCTCCATCCAGCTTGACATAGACTTCGTCGCCGGAGTCCAGGTGCAGCACCACGCTGTTGCTGGCATAGTCGTAGTTCTGGTCTGCGTCTTGGGCGATGGCACTGGCCCGCACCTGCCAACACAGCCGCTGGGCACGTTAGCCCCAATGCCCCTCCTGCCCAGCATCTCTGTCTGCCCCCCAGGTCACTCTTCCTCAGCCCCTGCATCAGTCCTCCACGTACCCCTTTTCTGGCCCCTCCATGAGACCCTCGGCCCCTCTTTCTCAGCCCCTCCATCCATGCCGGAGTCCCTCTTTCCCAACCCTTCCACTACCCTGTGTCCTCCCTCCCTCCCCTGTCCTCGCTTCTCCTTCTCCCCAGCCCGGCAGGAAAGTTTGCAAGCCGGGAGTTCGGGATTTGTCGCGGTTCTAGAGGTGCATCCCCGCCCCGACGACGCGAAGGATGCTCCCGCTGGCTCTTTTCCCGGGAGCGGCGGCCAGCGCGGGGACGGTGGAAGGGGACGACCGGGGGACTCCGGGCGGGGAGGACGCGCGGGTGAGCGGCAGAACCCACCTGGCCGTTCTTGCAGAGGTCGGCCCACATGCTGGTGCCGTCGCCGCCGCGCATGAGGATGTGGTAGGTGAAGAAGTAGATGCCGCGCACCTGGCAGGTGAACTTGCCGCTGGCCGGGTCGTAGTGGTTGCCCAGGTTGGTCACCACGTCGTCGAACTTGAGGACCTCATAGCCCTCGTGGGGGCTCTTGAGCCCCACGTAGAAGGCGATGCGCGGCCCGCTGAAG
>VYXF01006535.1:438012-448397 GCA_013397295.1 Polioptila caerulea | reverse complement strand
CCCGGTGGAGTCACTGCGGGTTCCGCCCAAACTGCGCCCCGCTGAAACCGCGACGGTCGGGGACGCAACGTGTTGTCCCGTTCACCTGCCGCCTGAGCTGCTTCCTCCCTGCATCTCTCCATCCCTTCGTCCCTCCATCCCCCTGCCCGCAGCGGGACGGCCCCTGCGCGATGCCCGGACGGCGGCCGGAGCCCCGGTCCCTCCGGGGTGAGCTCCCTGCCGCCACCGACACGCACAGCTTTCTGCGGGAGGGGGCCGGGGAAAGCCTCGGCCAGGCAGCAGGTCACCTCAGAGCGTTCCCCGTGGCATCCTCAGGCTCCCCGCGTCCCGCCTCGGCGGCCCAAAAACGAGCGGGACAACATCGCGGGTGCATCTTGCTCCTCCACACATCCAAGTGTAACCACAGCCCGTTACACCTGTCCCGGTTTTCCAAAGGCAGGCAGAGAGTGCCAAGCGAAAGGGGAGCCCTAGAAAGAAATGCCTTTAGCAGAGTTTAGGTTAGGTTACAGCACGGTGTTCTGTAGTTTTCCTGCGTAATGACGGGTCCGAATCGAGTGGGTTTTCCCCTGAGAAAACTGTGATTAATTGCCTGTGATTTTCCGAGTAAACGGTGGTAGCACAGCGGGAGCTCTGGCATAGTAAATCGCCTGCGGAGATCTCCCCTGGAGAGAAAGTTGGGATCTCACCCACGTGTCTCCGAGCAGCGGGTTAAGCACCCGTCCTGGAAGGAAAGAAAAGACAGATACGGGGATAACACAGATTGCCTCAGGGCAACATTCCGGTGTCCCAGGCTCCCGCGGTGCGTGAGAAGGGTGAATTCCCAGCGGGCTCGCCAGAGCTGAAGGCGGTCTGTTTGGTCTTAAAGCAGGCAGAGCTGCAGGTCGAAGGAGCGAGCCGCCCGGTCTGATCCAACGCCTGCTGAAGCTGATGGCCTGGAGGCATCCCATGCAAATAGGGACGTACAGGCTTCTGTCAAGAACGCTGGCAATGCTCTAAAAGGACATGGGACTCTTTTGATAGTTTTTCTTGAAATTTAAGGAGGGGACATCAAGGTTTTTCTGTCTGGAGTGCAGCACTTCAGGACCAGATCTCATGTCAGTTACATCCCTGCGTGTATCCAGAATTTTTCTTGGAGTTATTCGGGCTTTGCTCTGATATTGCTGAGATTAGGGTTCAGCCCTGTCCTTTCCAGGGTCGCTGATTATTTTCACCCGCATCCATATACTTGAAGCTGGAAGGGAAATTAATTTTGTAAATGAAAGCCTTTTCCCTGAGAATTGTATGAATAGTCACGTTAAAGTAACTTTGCCTATTTCTTAGCACAATGGGGCTAAATGTTTTAAGAGACGAGATTGTGAGGAAGACGTAAGTCCTTTTCCTCTCCTCTGAATTATGAATTGCATCCCACAGTTATTTTAAGCTCCCACACGTGTCTAAAGCCTTGTAAAATTATTTCTAATAGTTGTTTCTGTTCCAGCTTCAGTATAATTTTCCATATATTAACTGTGCTAAATACAAATAAATTCACAAATAAATTACACTGGTTTGCTGCTCATCCCTACTTAAGCTTCTGTTAATTTCCCTTTTGTTCTGGTATTTGTCACTTGCTCTGTTCTTCCCGTGTATGTGAATCTTTGCTATTCCCCCAGAGCTCTGCAAACCCCCCTAAAGTGGCTTTTTAATCTCCTGTTTTCCAAAGGCAGCCAGCCACACCGTAGCTTTTCTAAACCTTTTCTGAATAATTAAGTTTTTGCATCATTTGGACTCTGTTGCAACGTCCCAATTTGCAGCAACTCACTTCTCTAATGAGGTGACCGGTACCGGGAACGATATTCCACATAGCGGCTCACCAGCCCCTTCTGCAAAGCCAGAATAATTTTATGTGACGTGGTCTGTTATTCCCATAAATCAACAAGACAGATGAAGGAGAAGAAATACATTCTAACTTTCTGCAGGACAAAATCGGCACCGGTCTTAATAAGGAGGGTTGAGCATTTGAACAAGTAGGAAGAAAAGATTACAGCGATATCAGCAATTAGATTAGGTGTCAAATTCTAGCAATTTTGTTTGGGAATGATTTAATTACACTTCAGTGATGTGGTGAGATGGACTGATCACCTAGTTAATCCCTCGTCAGATTGCTTTAAGGTAAACACAATGTGACTTTAATGTCTAATTCCAGTAGGATCTATATTCCTGGAGACCTGGAGTTATTGCCTGACTAATGCAATGCATCTTGTGCCCCAAGACGTGGCACTTGTGATCCTTGAGGCAGCTGGTACCGTTCACTGAACCTACAGCAGTAATTTGGAGTAAAGTCACAAAAAGGTGCATGGCAACACTTCGGTGACAATTTTGATACAGGCTGCTACTACGCCTGCTTTCCACATGCGATGGGATGCGCCAGAGCAGCACCAGGAGCAGGGAATTAGCAAATCAGCTAATGAGGCAGTGTCTGAGGTACTGCCAGCCCTGCAGGGAGGTACCTTTCTTCAACTGGGTGGGCAAGTACCAAAGCCCCTCTTAGAGTCAAACACTTCACATTTTTCAAAAAGGGAGTCAGGCTGCTCCATTGCTGGCTGCTGGGGGCTGGCAAGACTCAGGTGCCTCTGGGTGTGCCCAAAGAGGAATAAGGCAGCCACGGGGCATCCCTGGTGAAACACAAAGGCAGTCTGGACCTCAGCATTAGACGTTGGCTGAGCAGCAGCTTTGGGGATTGCTGTTGCTGGCCAAAGTGATGGTTAAGCACCTAAAAGCTTGTATGGATCTAACTTGAAACTTCTTTTTCCAATGTGGTGTAAGGACATGGGAACCTGACGGATCAGGCAGAGAAGCACTTGACAATTCAGACAGAATTCCCAAATTTGGACTGGTGAAGAACCCAGACACTTTGCATTGAAGCTCCAAAATTCCGGGAGCACAAGAATTTCCATTCCTTAATTTCTGCTTCAAGGGACAGTCACCCTATCACCTCAGGTTGCTAGTGACCTTCAAGAGATATTGTGCCCCATCATATCCACTTCCCACAGTCATTCCAGAGTGTCTGCTGGATTGGGCCTCTCACAGCTATTGCATGCACTTACGTACATACAAGGCAGTGGTGAGGACACCAGCCTGGGAGGTTGGATGTTGCTTCCAGTGTTTCACCATTTATCAGATTTGGAACATGTTTTTATAACTCTTTCCAGTCTTCCAGGAGAGCAGTCTCAGACTTCCATATGTTGGGTGTTGTGAGTTGGATTTTCTTCAGCTTGTTCTCTAGGATCTATTCTGCTGTAAAATGCCCTCTCCCAAGAGACAGAAAGAAAACAATTTGATGACTGAAAGAGCTCAGGGATGAGGTTTCAAACCATATCTGTCACTGAGGCTGAGCCACCTTTCAGGATATGGGCAAACAGGACACTCCTGCAGGCTGCAGCTGGCCATCTGTGTTTCTCAGGGAGGTTGTCAGCAGGGTGACAAGGAGGAGGAGATCTCAGTTCAGCTTGATTTGCTGCCTGAGAAATACCAACCTGTGCTCCCTGGGGAGCTACAAAAATCTTCCAGGGTGCAAGATACTCAGGGAAAATGGGGAGAGCAGAGGAGAGCACTTCATGCCCTTATGCTGAACCTGTTCTTCTTTGCATAAAAAGAATTAAAGATTCATTGAGCTATAAGAGGAAGATCAAAGGTGAGTATAATTTTTAGTTTAATGGTGAGAGCACCTACCTGATCTGGAGTTTCAGTCTTCACCCAGAAGCTGTTTGTGAATTCCAGCCAGGAGGACACCTTTCTTGTTCCTGAAAGACCAATCCCGGCTGCTGAACTAAAGACTCTTCTGCACTTGCTTTCTTTTCTCTCAGAAGGTTTACTTTTTTTTTTTTTCTCCACCTTCTCAGCTGCATATCCTTAGCACAAACTGAGCTCATGTTTTGTTCCAAGTCCAACAAGAGCTGAACCATCTGTAACCCTGGCAGGATATAGCAAGATTCAGACCCACTGAGGAGGTGGAGGTTCCAGGCACAGGTGTTGAACATTTGAAGTTCTTGGAGACTGAAGGTAGGTACCTCCTGAGTTAGGTGCTTCAAGGATTGGACTGGAGCTGACAGAGCCTTTTTATTTCAATGCTGGATTTAGATGTTTATATTTTGCCTTAATTCCTTCTTTTAGCAACTTTTTGGATTTGGCCGTTAACTTGGAAATGTAAGAGCCATACCAGCTCAGATAGCCTATTTAGCAAAAATGTCAAGATCAAAGTAAGTCTATGCTCATAGTTCCCTGCTATTTTCCCTTAATCTCCATCAATCCATGGCTTAAGGACTTCCTGAGCCATGGTAAAATACTTTTAAGAAGCTGAAATCAAGATTACTTTGAGTAAAGGCACAGTACCCTTAGATCAGTAGTACCCTCATTCATCCCAGTGTGTAGCTTTGTTTTGCTGTCTTTTCTTATAATTGATGGAAGTTATGGATAACATTACACTCTGATTCTCTGAAGTGCTTCATTCATTGCTTTTATCATAAATATCACAAGATATTTCTCATTGCTAAAATTAACAAACTGGAACTTGGTGTATTCAACAGCTACTAAAATATAATACATTAAAACATTCACATTTCTTGCTAAAAGCAAATTCAAATCTGTTAATGTTCAGAATGCATATATTATTTTCATTCACAAAATATAAAATGTAATGGCACTGATTATTCTTGCTTAATGGAGGGAAAAGTTTAGAAATTGTTAGGTTTATTGTATTAGCAGCCATCATTCCCCAAAAATATAGTACACTTCTTTATGACCTATGCCAAGGTTTCCAACAGGGCTTGTTGAGCATCAAGCTCAATTTACTCCCATTTCATGGACCCTGTGGGTACATGAGGTCCTGCATAGCAGCAAAAGCATTTTATTACATAGAACAAGGAGGGGAGCTGGCTCCTATCTGACTGTCTGTAAGGCAGAGTTGCAATAGCCCACAGGCACTTGAGCTGCTGTAGCAATGCATAAATTTCTGTCCATATAGCCAGAATCATTCCCCTGTACCAGCACAGTGTCCATGAGAGATCCTGCTCAAGGAGAAGCTTGCACACCATCCAAACAGACACTGCAGCTGCATGGGCTTTGTTGGATGTATCGATCCCTGTGAACTGCTGCTATTTGCATTTTGCCACATCCACTTGCTGTACAGGGAAGCTGGCCCTCCCTCTGTTGGACAAATACCTTTGAGTGTTTACAAGAGAGCAGCTTTCAAACCCCAGAGCTGCCTTCAGGGCACTGCTTGGAGAAATACCAAAAGGTGTGGAGAGGGATCAGTGAGAGCCAAATGCCTTCATATTCCAAAAATAGGTACTGTTCACCAAACTCAGAAGAAATCAGCCTGTATTTTCTGGAAAAAATCAATCAGAGCAACTGAACCTTGCTTCCCATTTTTGCCCCACTGAGACTTTTGGCCTTACCTTCTCTCACAGCAGGGTCACACCCTGAAGCTAATGCATCAAAGATTAGATAAATTCTGTGAGAACAGAGCAGCCTCAGACAATTACTAAAGCTGCTGCTAAAGATGCCTGGTCCAAGCATATGTGGCTTCTCCTGTACCCAGGAAACTGTTAGGAATTGTATTGGGAGCAGGAGCTGATAACCTGGCCCTGGCAGTTGAGGTTGTAGAAGAAACATCAAAGGGGCTCCAAGCTGTTTGGAAGCTCCCTGCTCCCAGAGCAGGTCTTCAGTTGGATGTAAAGTAGGTTTAGAGAGAAGCAAAACTGTCCTGAAGAAACAGCAGGATATGAGCATCACCACCTGTCAAACATCAGCTTTGAATGAAGTCTTGCTTAGAAACAGTAAATTAAAATGAAGTTTGCCCTTAACCAGCTGAATTCAGGTCACAGCGAGAGCAAGTTCAGCTCTTTCCTAATTCTCTGCTTCTCAGTATGTATTTACAAACTGTTGGAGGAGAAACAGGTTGGCCCTAGATTTGTCTTGTTCAATTTGTCTCCTTAGATAAATTATGCTTTTCCAGTGTGACTGCTGCAATAACTCTGCAGTATCTATACAAATAAGCATCTGCTTTTTTAATTGAGCTATGGCTTTCCACACAAAATAAAAGTAATTATGTAATAGTTAAGCATATTTTTTAACATGAATTGGGAGGTCTAGTAGAAGAAAGAGATCCTCCCCTTGCTTTCTGAGTACAAGGTGTGCACTTGGCCAAGATGCTCAGCAAAGTGTGTGTGCATAAAACCAAACCTCTGGCAGGTTCATCAGCTGAAAATCACCCATCTCTGTTCCAAGCCTTCTGAAATTCTCAGCAGGACTCAGCTCTCAAGCCATCATGACTTCCTTCAGAAGAGTTAAGAGGGAAGCTGGAAAGTCAGAGTACTAAATTCAGGCCATTTATGCAGACCCCTTGTCTCAATTCAGCAAAATTTCCATACCCAACCATGAGGCTGAATATTTCTATTCCATGAAAGGAAAAATTGCTGCAGGGAATTGATGTGCATGGACAGCTGGTTTCACCAGGATGAAAGACACACATTAAAAATGCTTTTGAAATGCATTTGGGCTTCCCTCGGGGAGTTTGCTAAGCCTACAGCCAGGTACCAGAAAGAATTTGTCCCCTTAAGGCAAAGACAAGATTAAAATTAGTAAGAAATAATAGCCAAAGCCACAGGTGGGACAGATGGCATTGAATGGACATCTGTTGGAATAACGTTGAGTTACCATGATAGACTTTTACCCTGCATCCCCCAAAACTGAATGTGCTCCTCTGCTAACCATGTAGCATGAAGAGGAAGATGTGTGGATTGGAAACTCAAAGCTAAGGATGGCAGGAATTGGCTTTATACCTCTTCACAGTGAGTGTGGTGTAAAAGCTGGAGAGGGCATATGGAGAAGGTGGGGCATTTGGCTCCGTGATGCTCTGCTCTGCTTTACTGGTGCCCAGGAGAGGAGTCGCTGCTGCTCTGAGGCAGCTGCAAGGTCTGTGCTGAGAGAAGGTGCTTTGTTACTCTCAGGCAAACAGATGAAGAGGTTTGACTGCCACCTTTGGAGTAAGGGCAATTTGGGGTGTTTCAGAGAGGAGACAGAGAGCTGGAGACAAAGGTCAAGGAGAAGCAGTCCAGTGGCATGGATCAGCCAGAAAACTTCCTGTACCTCTGAGACACCCAGGGAATTAATAACCAGACCAACTGTGACAACTGTTTTTGCCAAAGCCCCACCAAGATGAAAGAGTAACTGTGAGAGAAAAACACAAATTTCTATAGAAATGAAGCTTTAAATAAGCACCAAACCAAAGTAAGCAAGATGACTTTGTGAGATTAAAAATGTTTGATTAAAACACGGTGAAATTGTCTCAAAAATATGTAGCCGTGTATGATGTCTTCAATATAAACCCAAATTAAAAGCATGACAATAGGTTTTATTTAGAAACATCCTGACCTTTCTCGTATGACTCTTGTCCTGCCTTCTCGTTACTTGTCATTCTCAGTCACTGTATCTTGCTTAAATGAAAAGTGTAAGCTCTTCAGGGCATAGGGCTGCATCTCTGGGTTTTATCATCCACTGTGTACAACAATGCATGCAGCAGGGGCATTCTTAAAACTGTTAAACAGAACACAAATAAAACATTTCCTCTCCGATTTTGCAACTTTACAGAATTTCTTCGCAAGAAAACCAAAACAGCCTCTGGTGTGGCTATCAGTGAGAAGCTATTTGCTCACATTAGGAGTACTTGGGGTAAATAATAATCACAGAAAAGCAGCACGCTCCTGGGCCATGATGTTTATTGAATCACAGAGTGGCTCCTGGGGAGGGGCAGTGGAATCCCATTGCTTGGGATTTTGAGAGCAAGGTTGGGCAAAGCCAGAGACTGCACTGCAGGGCTCGGTGCCCTGCTGGCAGGAAGACGAATGAGAAGCCCTAAGAGTCTTCTCTATTTGTTCTTCTATGATCCTTATAAGAGAGATTGATGCTGACAGCATCCAGGTGGTGAGTCCGTGACTCAGCTGTCACGTCACTGCTTACGGCTTAAAGCCAGTGAGTCAAGGAATGAAAAACAGGTGGAAGGAGGAGGAGAGCCCTCCCGAAGTGCTCACCCCCAGCCATCTCTTCCTGAGCAAGCAGGGCCAATTGCAGACCACAGGGACACAGGAGAGGGAGAGGCAATGACAGAAGGAATGGCTGGCCACCTTCCTCCACAGGCAGCAGGGTTGCAAGCCCTTCTCCACACCTCACGTGGTGTGGAATAAAAGCCTGGTGTGAGTTAATGGACTTGTGCAAGCCAGAAGTGTCCACCCTGTGTGGTAGGTCTGAGGCCCACTGACTCTGGTAACTGTGCCCTGTAGACAAAGCTGTAAATGGAGTAAATATTAAGTCCATCTGTTTTAGTTCCTGATAGACAGAAAAGGTAACATCACAGATGTATGGCCATGTATTGTCATCAATACAAAGCTTACTATTATGGATTTGATTCCACATGACATCCAAAATTCTGTTCTAAAAATAGGTCCTCAATGGTGACCTCAAACAGTGTGACAACAGACACTAATTTTTCTGAAAATCCAGGAATTCCTAGAATACAGGAACAAGCCACCTTGAAAGCAGACTCCTAGGTTCAGGTGGCTTCTGAGACACTACTGTTTCTCTGTGTAGGTTCACAAAAGAAATCTGCCACATTTGAGATCTAAACCTGATTTTTTTTTTTTGCACTGCCTTGATTGCAAGGTCAGCTTCTTGTAATTCTCAGTAGCAGAAGGTCAATGGCCTCTCCAGAAAATGGGTACTCCATCACTTTCTCTGCCTTTGCCCATGATCAGTGTTTAACACATGGAAGTCTCTCCAGTGATAGAAACATCTTAACGTCCCCAAGAAATCTGCTGCAATGCTTCACAATCTCTACCATACACAAAAAAAAATGTTCATAAGGATCTGACCTTAATTTCTCTGCTGCAGTTTAAGCCTCTAATTTCTTATCTTATCCACCATGGACAGAGAAAGCAGGTGATTCCCTCCCTTTCTGTGACAGCCTTTCACACACTTGACACTGTTGCCACCTTGCTTCCCTGGTCAGACCACACTCCAGATGCTCAGTCCATTCCACATTTTTTTCATTCATCACTTCTTTTTCCTTCTTTTCTGATCTGAATGACATTCTGGTCTACTCATGCACTTTATGATTTGCCATATTATTTGGATTTCTCAGCCTCTCCTTCAGCCTGCTAGCTGTCACCATGTGCTTGTAAGTTTAATAAGGGTTCCCTATCCCATCATCAGTGCCTTTACTAGTGGTCTAAGTAGTACCAGACCCAGATGCATGTGCTGGCTGTCGTTTATCCCTGTATCACATGAGTGTTGCATGGTTTAGTAGCTGCCAGGAAGCTTAATATGCATTGGCACCCTTTTGTGCAGAATGATAGGCAAAATCAGAAATTAAAGATGGATCCTGTCCCAAGAAATTAAAAATCTAAGTTGGTTTTTTTTTACCCCAAAAGGATATGCCAGCTCCTTCCTTATCACACTTTGCATCTGGGAAAACGAGACCGTTTGTTCTGCACACCTGTTTTATCACAAAATGAGATGACTGCTTCTTTCTAGAGGTCCCAAAAAGGCAGTTATTACCAGCATTATCAAGAGCCACATCAAGGCTTGGTTTTAACTGCATTAAGCCTTGCTTAAGTCTAAAAGACTTCATCTGTCTGCATCCCTCTTGCTGTCTGCTCACTCACTGCCTGCTCCACCTTGGATGTGAGTCAGGCAGCTCCTCGGTTTTCAAACCTGACTGCTCCCAGTCTGAGTGACACATCTTATGGTGACACAACTGCTGCAGGGTCTGCAGGAATTGTCTGAAAGCCAAGAGCTCTGTCCAAAGGACAGAAAAATGGCAAGGATATAGTTAATGTGAAATGAATGAGTAAAATGCATCAACTCCAAGGCTGCAGGGCAAAGTAACTGAGAATGTGGCATTTTGCACCACTCCTGTTGCACAGAGTAAACCAGTTTTTAGAAGTGCTAAATCATGGCACTAGTTGTGGCAAGCAATGAAACTTCATATTATTTTATGGAGTTTTGATGTGCACAGGCCATTAACAAGGTAAAGTATTCCAGCCAGAAGGTCTGGGACTGTCTATTTGCAAAGCACCTGTGACAGCAAAACACGGGCTCTGCTATTGCTCCTGGAGCTGAAGAGTCAGGAACAACTCCTGTTGTTTATACGTGCAAAACATTTGGAATTAAGCACAGATCTGTGCTCTATTTAAGCGTACTTTTAATTACTTTTGATTAGGATAAAGAGGATAATTTTCTTTTACAAATTCTCAGGATATTCAGAACATCTGGAAATTAAAGCAATTCTTTGCATGCCAGGTTATTAGTGTCAACTTCAACGAGGAGAGAGGAGAGGAGTGGAGAGGAGAGGA